>LOEQ01001340.1:235603-249469 GCA_001685075.1 Bramus lutescens
ATCAGCATTTATTTAAAACATAATTGACAGAATACAGAATTGTCCCACACCATGACAAAAGAAACTTAAGAGAGAAAAGAGCCATTCCAGCTCATAGTTCAATGCACAGTCCTTTACGGCAAGGAAGGTAAGGGAGCAGGAGCCGGAGGCAGCAGCTGGTCATGCCATACTCAAAGTAAAGAAATGGGGAGCAACTGGTGAATACACACTAAATCTCAACTCACTTTCTCCATCATACACTTCAAGATCCCAACCACCACACACCCCCAATACCCAGGGAATGGTTTCACCCCTGGGGGACAGGTCCTCCTAACCCAGTTAAAAAGCAATCAAGATAAGAAGCCACTAGCATGTTCAGTGTCCAGTCTCCCAGGTAATTCTAGACTTTATCGAGTTGGCAGCTCTCACCCTCCAACACACACTACCTCACGTATGGTTGAAGAGTCATCTCATGTGAATTTAATAGAAATAATCCTCAAAAAGAATGAAAGCATAGCCAGAGAGAACTTTATGTTTGAAAATAGATGCCTTGGCAATAAAAAGGGGAATATAACTCATAAATACGCATTTGTTATAAATATCTACAAAGTCTGATAGAAGTGCTTACCTAGCATTCACCTAGCATTCTTAATCCCATCCTCAGAACCATACAAAACTGAGTTCAAGGCCAGCCTGTGCTACATATATATATCTTTCCCTTTCCCCAATCACACACTTATCTGTAATGTCAAATTTGTCTTTAACTGGAAAATTAATGCTCTGATATACATATACATTTTTGCTCCAAATACAAAATACTATTTTTCTGTCATAGGAAGTCATTTGACTTTTGTGTGTGTATGTGTGTGTGTGTGTGTGTGTGAGAGAGAGATATCTATGTTTACATCATTCTACAAAGAAACAAAGAAGTGAATGACAGCACTCTACATCATCCCACAATGTGAAGGAGTCTTAAGTCCAGTTTTTGAGACAGTTTATCGGGCAAAACAAATCTAGTAATATTAACCAACCACACCAAAGAAATTAAACTCAAATTCTTGCCTAAATCCTGGGACACAAAGGCCTGGTCTTCATCTGCGAGTGGAAACGTGGTATAGAATTAATCTTATTTTATTTTAAAAATGCTGTAATAGGATAAATTCCATCTTCAGCTATGTCTTTGATGATTCTTATTTCTGTGATTTACTGTCACTTGCCTTTCAGATTTTACTGTTTTATCATTTGTGCTTTGCTGAGGTCCAGATACAAGTTAAACTATAGGGATAAGAGAAAATCGACAAACCCACAGGATACCATGTAAGTCCCTCCCCCCTTATGTTTATTGTGCAATCGTTTTAGCTAGTGCTGGAGAAAAACCTCTAAGCCAATGAAATTACAAACATCTGACAATTTGGACACCTGATACAGAGGCAGGATCCTAATTTAACCTCTTCCAGTGTTCATACAATGAGTAAAGAGCCCAAAATTAATATAAAAATCTGCAACCATTATTCATACCCCGTTGGTGTTCTGCAACGATGCCTGAGACAAAGTGATTAATTCACATGAAGCACCAAGGTCAAGTTTATTTTGGAAACAACTCCCCCATAGCAATAAGTTTATATTCAGTGACAGTTAAGACAGTATCCATGCTTATACTGGGCTAACATGCAGAACCAACGGGAGCCATGCAACAGTAACAACAAAAGGACACCACTTGGTGACATTTAAAATACTGTGTAAAAGAAAAAGATTAAACATTAGTTTTTAGTATATTTTAAGAACACAGTAATTTCACCCTGTGTCAGTAGCCTGATCTACGGGGAAAAATACAGTCATTTCCACTTCTAATCTCTCTCTATTTTCAAATAACCTTAGCATAACACAGCTTTAGCTCATTAACTATAGATAGCCATCACTTTTCAAATTAGATATGCTTCATTGAGTTTGGCCACACTGTGAATTTATACAGACTAAGTTCTATATTTTTTTCAGTGACCTCTCAAATATAATAGAAAATGTGATAACATTGAAAAGTTCTCTCCATAAACTTTTGGTACAAGAGGTAAGAGAGGAAGGGTTGGCTGGACCAGAGAGCATCCCCACCTCGCTTTGGATAGAACCCCCTGTGCCTTGGTCTGCCATCAGCTTGAGCAGGAGCAGGACAGATGTTCTGCACCAGTTAGGAAAGTGCCCTGATAGCATGGGAAAGACCAGAGAGAGAGACAGCTCCCTAGGTCATAAGAGGCAGCTTCAGCTCCAGGCCTGTTTTGGTTTGTATATCAAATATCCCAGTATGCATGTGTTTGAGCCCCAGTGGGTGGAGCTATTTTGAAAGACTGTGGAACTTTCAGAAGGTAGAGGCTTCCTGGAGGAAGTCCATCACCTTGAGGTTTATACCCCAGCTCGGTCCGTGTCCTCCCCATAGCTATGAGAGGTGGTGAAGAATCCCAGCTGCAGGCTCCTGCCACCAGAGTCTGGGCCATGATGGACTGATGGGATGGCCCTCATGTACCCTCAAACTATGAGCCAAATATAAGCCCTCTGTCCCTTAACTTACTTCTTGCCAGGTTTTCACCACAGCAGTGAGAGAACTCCAGCCAAAGCCCTCTCAAAACTTACCCACTAGATGGGCATGACAAGCACATGCCGAGTTCTTAAATGCTAAGCCCCAGTAGCCCAAAAGGCTTCATGCCCGAAGGTTTCTGCAACAAAACAGAGCTGACCTGAGTCATGTGGCTGCAAAATGTGACCTATAGCAGAGAGATACTATTTATAGACTTAGTTAATGCCATTTTGGGTGGGAATGCTTGATTCTATGCCCAGCAAGGAATGTTTGAACCTTAGAGAAACTTAGAAATTTGATTGATTTCCACAGCTGTAAAAAAAAATACTAATAAAAAGATTTTTAAGATACCTAATGACGCAAATCTGATGTCTATTTAGAATATAATGAGCCAGGAGTGGTGGCTCGTGTCTGTGATTTCAGCACTCAGTAAACTGAGGCAGAAAAAATGCTGCGAGTTCAAGGCCAGCCTAGACTACAATGTGAAATCCTGTCTCCAAAGGGAGGTGGGAGGAGGAACAATTAGCCATGCCCATAATTCAGCTAGTAGAGTGCCTAGCATAAATTAAGCTTTGGGTTCAATCTCCAGTACCTGTAACCTAAGCATGGTTGCGTGAACCTGCAATGGAAGCACTCCTGAAGTGGAGGCAGGAGGATCATAATTTCAATATCATTCTCAACTACATAGTAAGTCTGAGGCCACCGAAGGACACATAATACCCTGTCTCAAAATGAACAGTAACAAAAATATTTTCACCTTTTTAATTTTCATGGTAGTAAATAACAGTCTCTATTAGAAGATACTTGTATTCAAATTGTACTTATGTACAAGGGAGTAATTTTTAGGGGAAAAATGTGTGGAATTATTAGCCAGCAGCAAGGCCTGGTAGTAGGTATATGGCTGCTACCTCAGGCAAAGCAACCAAACTAAAACTCTTCCAGTTGTGAGATGTCTAATAATGATGTGGTCTTTCCCAATAGCCTGAAAGCAATGCAATCTGCCGAGAAGGGGAGAGGACATTTGGGACCCTGAGATTCTAATTCAGTGTTCTCGCAGATTAAATAAAGTATTAAATAAAAGAGAGTTTGGTCTGATTGGTCAAGATTTGGATGTCTGATGTATTTACACATCTAGCCAAGTCTATTTTTATCTTCCAGAAGACGACATTTTCTCTGCTTGGAAACAACAAGGAATTTGAATTTTATGTATACTGTGAGTCTCCCACTACTTATGAGAGTGCAGAAGGAACCATGCTGAGCGTCTGTGTGGAGGAGCCGTAACCAAAGACACCTTCCCACGTGTGTCACATAAACGGCACCAAGAGGGGCACTGTGTTCTGTCTTTGGTGTGGCTGGGAGAGACGCAGGCCTCCTGGGAGAGGAATTATTGAGAAGGCAGACAGACTAGTATACAAAAGCTCTACTTCCTTACTTTAATTTTCTTTCATCTCTTGTTATTTAACTTGTTCTAACTAGAAACCCCCTTATCCTGTTTTATTTATATCGCTTTAATTATTTCCTCCTAGATTTATGCTTCCTTCTGCTAAACCCTGCTATAAAACCGTTCCCCAATCAAGCTCCTTAGAGTCCTTTCACAACTATTGAGGTTCATGTGTTTGGTTATTCGGACTTACTCCCCAAGTTCCTCGTCAGTTCATACTCTTTTCTTCAAACCATGCCATGTACGTACTTAATAACACATGTGCACATTATCTTTTCAGAAATGCACTCAGCTTCTCATGGAACAGTCTGCTGTTTAATAGCAAGCTTATCAAACATCAGGGGGTGATTATTCGAACTACAAAAGACTTCTTTAAAAGTGACTCCCTTGGTGTGTTTAAGTGTCTATTTACCCGACTCCTGGGCCTCTTATAAGAAAAGTGGCTGAGCAGCCACTGAGAAATAAAGGTCAATCCTCAGAGAAATGCCCACCAGGACAATCAGGGTAATCGTCAGGAAAATGCCATTACATTGCTATTAGTGTTCACCTCGCAATCTAGACAAAGCAAAACATCGTTGCAAGAGATAGCAGAGGCCGGGGCATTGTAACTGACGAAGACCCCACCAGTTACAGTTATAAAGCAAGCCTCCTATTTATGATTAATTAAGCAACATCCATTAAAATACAATTTAATTGTTGCTAAGAATTAGAAAAAAGCAACTTTAATTAAACTCAGTGGGTGAAAAAAAATATTACCAACAAAAATACTAACCAAAAGGACACAGAAACAGGGAGAGGACTTAATAGAAAGAAGTTCAGCAAAGAGTGGGAGACAAATGAGGGGGACAGGGCTGAAAATGACCAAAATGCACACATATGCATGGATGAAATTGTCAAAGGATCTTTCAAAATTACGGAAGAGTCAGACGAAGAGCCATTAAACAGCTTTGGGAGGAGCTAAACAATGGGTTTATCCGTTAAGAGCGCTCACAGTGAAGTCATGAGGACTGGAATTCAGATCTCAGCAGCTACATAGCGAGCTTTATGCCTCCCGTGCACACCGGTTAGCTCTCTGAGGCTTGCTGGTCTCCGGTCCAGCCAAAAATGTACAGCACAGGTTCAGAGAGACACCCTGCCTCAGCAACAGAGACATGTGGATACCCAATAGCCTGTTCTGGCCTCCGCACAGGCACACACACATACACGTTTGAACATACTCACACTCAGAGACGTGCACACAACGCAGGCAAACAAATTTTCTTAAAATACTATAGGACACTACAGTGTGCTTTTTATGCATGAAGCATGCAGATTTTCTTACTTTTAAAAATTATTTCTTGTGTGGTGTGGTGTGTGTGCTTGAGCGTGCGTGCGTGCGTGCGTGTGTGTGTGTGTGTGCAGTGTGTACCCATGCCACAGTGTGCTTGGAAATATAAGGAACAATGTGGGGGAGTCGGTTCTCTTTCCACAAGGTGGATTCAGAGAATTAGAATGCAGTTTATCACATCAGTGCCTTTTCCTGATAATCCATCTCACCAAGCACTGTACTTTCTTTCAGTATTGCTAATGGTCCAGCATACNACAATGTGGGGGAGTCGGTTCTCTTTCCACAAGGTGGATTCAGAGAATTAGAATGCAGTTTATCACATCAGTGCCTTTTCCTGATAATCCATCTCACCAAGCACTGTACTTTCTTTCAGTATTGCTAATGGTCCAGCATACCTCAGGATCTACTGAAATAACTGTCCTAGAACATTGCTCCTCAAAGGAAATAATAACTATAACAGACTTTCAAAATGTATTATTTATCACAGAGAACTAAGATCTGCTTATAAACAATGGGGTAACAATATGTATTAGAAAAGCATACAAACATAAATAGTTAAACAGTACACATAGCACATGAACATATTATATTCCAAATTTCAGGGAAGGAGATATTTCTGAAATGGAACATTTTTCTTTCATGTCGCTGATCAGGTTACAGGGTGACTTTGTGTAAGTTCTTAGAATAGCACTGAGTTGGAAGTATGGCTGAAGAGCGAACTCTGTGAGACTGGATGACTCAAGCAGAAAGCAAACTCATGCAACATGTGAGCCTACTAAAGTAAAGAGATATCACTCTCTCAAACCTGCACCGTGAATTTTTTTTTAATTTTTAATTTTTTTTTTGGTTTTTTGTTTTTTCAAACCAGGTTTCCTCTGTATAGCCTTGGCTGTCCTTAAACTCACTCTGTAGACCAGGCTTGCCTCAAACTCATAGAGATCCGCCTGCCTCTGGCTCCCCAGTGCTGAAATTAGAGGTGTGTGCCACCATCGTCCAGCTAGCTGTGAATACTAATTTTTAATCCAGCCTCAATGTGTTGCTATTTTCAGGACTTTGAATTATTTTTAACAAGATAAAGATCAGACCTATGACCAGCTTAGTGGGATTCACATTAGGTTTTACTAATTGGAGACTGGGTATCTGCTACATTCATTAGGTCCAAATAGCCTCAACACTAGGGAGAAATTTCTAGATAGAACAGAAGCAGGAGTGACTTGAGCCATGTTGGTGCACCCCATGGAAATGCTAAAAGGTGGTAAATATTAATATCTGATTGTAGAAGCAATTTAATTAGGAGCAAAGGCCCTTTCATTGAGTTTATTTCTGAAGTCAAAATCATCAGATTTACTCTCAAAGACCCTGATAGATGGTTTCTCTACCCTGAAAACCCACTTGAAGTCATTTTTTTCTGAAAAAAAAAAAACACGAAGCCCTGAAAACTGATGTCTTCATGAAAAAAGAAGGAAAAACAGCAACCACAGATCTTCAAGGATGGCCCCCAGATTTCACAGACTTAACTAACATTTGGTTACAGCCTAGCAGTTAAGATGGATGCTCCAAGGTCAAGTCTGAAACAAGATCTACCTTGATTCACAGTGCGGATTCATTAAGCAGAGACACCTGGCCTAAGCTGGGCCAGAAGACTCTTCCCTTCTTAGGAAATCAGATTCTGAGAGTGAGAAACTCCAAACAGGATGACTGACTCCTGGAGCTGAAGCAGATGGCCCACGCCACTCCCCTAAAGTCTCTGAAGCCTGCCAGCTTCCTTCCTCTTTAGGTATTTTATACTGGCCTTGGATTTCATAAAGGATTTAAAGATTTTTCTTTCCAATACCCCTTCTCCCCATTCCCTTTTTTAAATCACTTAGAACAGTTAATTAGATTCCTATATGTAGCAAATGGTGCAATGGCCACTCAGCACTGAGACTCTCGCTTCTCTTGACAAGGCAAAGCTACGGTAGTCTCCAAACCATCCTCTATACCAGAGGATAACGGGCAAAGCCATCTCTTCCTATTTCCAGGGCAGCCTGTGCTGTATCACTATTTCGAGAACTACCTGGTGGCAATTTGATCTGTTCAGATTCCTCACCTCTCAAACCATACCCAGCCTAGATAACCAGAATCAGTGCATATTTCAAGGACAGGATTCTCTTTCTCCCTTCCAACTCCTGCACAGTACTACTCTATGAAGGCTTAAAGAGTATCTGCTCCCTTGGTACAGCCCCTCTTAACACTCCTGTGTTGCATTGAGACACGTTTTATAGAACAGAATTATACTAAGGAGACTATAGCCCTGAAATCCTTTTTTATGGTTATAATTATCGTACCAGAAGTGAAGTTATTCTAGAGGGAGTAACCCATGCCTTTTCCTTCAGCTATGAGACTGTAGAAATAATAGACTCCATAGAGTTGGAATTTCTCCAGGAAGTTCATGATAGTGGATAGAAAATCCTGAAGTCTGGTGACAGTCAGAGGAGGAATCTGTGTTCCAGGAAGAGATTTCACATAGTTCTGACACAGTTCCAGTGTAAGCAATGAAGAATTAGTGATTGGTACGACCACACTTTGATAAGGACTGGCCAGCTGTGTATATCTCCTGTCCTTTGTTTCAGTCTGACTCTTGTGATCAAGATTCCGAAGATGCCTTCTCAGTGTGACTGCAGTGACTAAGTCTCTAACTGGTGTAATGAAGACAGGTTGGTGTGCCTTGTTCATTAGAATTGCCAGAATCTAGGGATGTATTCTGAAAATTGGGGTACCTTCATTATAAGCCATGCCACCAGAAGCTAGCAGGCTGGAAAGAATTGGAGTTGTCTCTGGAAGGCACAGCTGAGGAATGGCTAGAAGATGCCTGTAAGGATAGAATAAAATCATTGACGATACAACAGATGCCCTAAAACTATCACCACATATGGCTACATACAGGAACCCTGGAACAAAAGCCTGGCAGAACACATAGCTCTGTCTACCATCACTATCAATGGCCACTTGGAGAATGTGTGTGGACCCTCTCTACCAACATAAACCCTGCTGGTATAGAAGACCTGAGGTGAAGAGATAGAGTGTATCTCTACCAAGCAACATGGACTCCACATCCCAGGTTGACAGGAGCCAAGGAAAGTATTTTGCTGCATTGTGGGGTAAATAACCATGAACTTTAAGGGAAAGCAGCTGCTCTTATATATAACTGGAGGTTTCTCTCCTGCCCACCAGTTTCCAAATAACCACTCTGAGGCTTAATATTAATTGCAAACTGTCCTATTAGCTCAGGCTTGTTATTAACTAGCTCTTACAACTTAAATTAACACATTTCTATTAGTTTATATTTTACCACGAGTCTTGTGGCTTGTTACCTCACATCTTGCTTCTCTGGTGGTTGCTGGCATCTCATTGACTCCACCCTTTTCTTCCCTGTATCTCTATTTTAAACTTCTAAAAGTCCTAAGTGGGTATGTCTAGGTCCAGAGTGGCCACTTTGGCTGTTGGTGGCTGTTGGTTCCACCCTGCTTGGCTTTCCAACATGGTGGAGGTATGTTCACCACCAGTTCTGGGAGTCATGTTTACCACCCCAGCTCTGGGGAGCAGTGGATATACTACCAAGTAACTTGCAGCACGCTGCCCACAATCCCCAATCAAGTACCCCAGTAGCAGGACCTCCTGAAAGAGCCTTCCATGAAGCCAGCAAAAACCAGGAAGTCACCTCTTAAAGGAACCATGCATCTGCTCACCGCCAGCAAGCACAGCCTATCTGTAAGAATTTTGCTACCAAGAAGCTGTTGCTGCCTGATTTTTGAGTCTAGAGTCCTTTTTGTTTAAGTTTTTCTCAGGCTTTATGTGGATGTGCATGCCCCACATTAGTGTCTGCCTGTTTCTGATGTTGTCTTGAGAAGGCAGTCTCTGGTGTATTTGTTACTCAAAAAACAAACAAACAACAAAACAAAAACAAAAACCTGTCTGAAACATTTTCCAGAAACTTAGTCTAAGACATTCTAGCTTCATTCGAAGTCACTGCTGTCACTTCCTCTATACTAAGACACTCCAGCTTCCATCAAAATCACTATGGTTGCTTACTTTGTACTAAGAAGAAAATATGGAGTTGGTGGAGGGGCTCCCAGGAAAACTATCAGCTAAAGAAGATCGTTGTCTATATTTTACAGAAGATGAGATATGTGGGAGCTTGAATGGCTCGAGAGACTTGTGACTGACTAGATCTGGCTGACTCACAAAACTATAGTTCACAGTGTAGTAATAATCCCTTTACTGAGCTGGAGACGGAAAGGGTAGAAATTAACATCCCTTCCATGTCCTCCTAGAAGTTCTTTATGCTCAGAGCCTATGATAAAGTCATGATAAAAAAAAAAAAACCTTCACCAAAGCAGCCATTTTAACAATCCTATGCCTGTTTTAATTGTACATAGAGGGCTTTGGGAAAAGGTGCTCTAAAGAATTAACTATAGAGGTCGCCAACTGTATCCTAAATATGGAAATTATGTTTTTGTATGACATGGAGATTTTGCTTGCAAACAGTAGGCTTGCTAATGAATTATATATGAGGCTCGTCTCTTTATCCACAATTTAATACAAGCTGATAAAGAAGGAAAGAAAGAATAGAGATAAAAAATGCTAGCATCATTTATGTCTGAAGATAGAACCATAGGATTTTCATTATATTTCCTAAATTTTCTGCATTTATGAGTTCTCTATAAAAATTAAATAAATCATAAGGAAGGGCTTACAATTTATGATAGTCCCCAAAAGAATAAAGAACTGCTGCTGGGAAACAGGGAAGAAGTTGGTGGCAAACTGAGGCCTCAGGGTACCCTACTGTGAACAAAGCAGAGCCATTGTGGAGTCAAGTCACCTCACCCAGAGAAAGAACAGCTAATAGAAGATAGTCCTCAGCACTTGCCATCCAACTGAGTCCATTCTTCCCTGCTGAACTGTCTGTCAAATTGTATATGAAGTCACAGAACTGAGGGGATTCACAAGGGCAGGCTAGAAGTCAGAAAGCTGGTGAACTCGTCCCCTTTATCAGAAATAGTCAGTGTCCACAACTCCCCAAAACAGGCTCAAAAAATAATTAATACCTCAGTTAATGCTGTTGTTAAGTGTTGTAGAATTGCCCTCTGTATGCTGTGAATACCACTGGTGAATAAAGAAACTGCCTTGGCCTGTTGATAGGGCAGATCTTAGGTGGGGGGGGGGACTAAACTGAATGCTGGGAGAAAGGAGGCAGAGTCAGAGGAGAAGCTGTGAAGTTGCTGTCAAAGACAGACATGCTAAAACTTTGTTGGTAGGCCATGACCTCATGGTGATACACAGATTATTAGAAATAGGTTAAATTAATATGTAAAAGTTAGCCAATAAGAAGCTAGAGCTAATGAGCCAAGCAGTGATTTAAATAATATAGTATCTGTGTGATCATTTCAGGACTGAGAAGCTGGAAAACCAACAAGCAGCCTCCTTCAACAAAAAGGTAAAACTGGGAAAACAATTTGCACAAAGTCCTCAAGACAACATTCCTAAGAAACCCACAGTAATCAGTCACCAAGTTTGTCACTTTCTCTTCCAACATATCTCCAAAGTTTATTTGACCAAATTGCATGCTCAAACAGTCCAGATATTTATAGCTTCTTATCTATCCAGCCAGTCATTGGAGTGACTTTTCTAAATGAACTGACTACTTAATTGCCTTGTGTTGAGACAGTCACAGTCTGTATAAGGAACCAGACAGAGAGAACTGATATTTTATTTTTAGATCATCTACAATGTATCTCTTCATGCCATACTCCAGAATACACTTTTTCATCTAATTCAGAAGATGGAAAAATATATTAGAAACAAGTTCCAGCCTGTCAAATAAAATCCAAGGTAACCATCTTGCTGGGTACTTTCCCTCCAGTGTTCTGTATTTTGAATTGTCCTTATTTCTGAAGGGCCAATGAGCCCAGCAGGTGACTGAGTGATGACAGCTTCCAACTAGGAGCTCATTTTTAAAAAACCATGAGCTTCTTAAAGCTTGCTGATTGCCTTCTCAGGCATTCTGTTGTTCGCCTCCAGTTTGTAGGCCAAATCTTGCCTTGCCTAGGATCAGCAACTGATCTTCAATTCCCAGGAGAGCAGGAAGACACACCACACAATTAATGCTCAAAGACGTATTTATGGTGCTCTGATTTCCTATTCCAGAGATGAATTAGAGGAAGTGGTTAGAAATGAAGGATCCATAATGAAGTGAACGGAGAGGGTTGCCACGGTAGACTCTTATTTCATCTCAAACACACCCCACATCGGTTTCCTGGGGAAAGACTTTTCTTCCCCCAGGAACTTGCAAAACAAAGGTAGCGAGATAGCAATAGGAAAGCTGCCTCAAACAAACCTCACCTTCTGGCATCATCTCCTCTATTGATGCTTTGGGGATGAGGGATGAAGAGATAGGTTAGTGGGTAAAGCAGCTGCTGCAAAAGCTTGAGGACCTGAGTTCAAGTCCTAAGATCTGCAAAAAAAAAAAATCTAGACACAGTAGTGTACATTTCTAAGCCTAGGACTGCAGATTGGAGACAGGTAGAACCCTAGAACAACCTGGATAAGCCAGCTAGCTAGTCAGCAAGCTCCAGGTCCCAGAAAGAGGCTAGTTTTAAAAGCTATATAGACATTTCCTGAGAAAATACACTTGAGGTTGACCTCTGACCTTCCACGTGTGAATATACGCATTGTAAACACATACTTTCACATGCACAAATAAAAACAAAAGTGCTTTGGGGGTATTCCTGGAATTCCAACTCTGCAGCTTTGTGCTTATTTTAAAAAATCCTAGATTTGCTTGCTTTTTTTTAATCTTCAATGAAAAATATAAAAACAACAAAATGCTGCACTCTAAAGCTTGCTATGGCTGCCAAAAGCCATGCACATACTCTGACCTTTGTCTCACAAAAGCACAGAGTGGCTCTTTGGCAAGAGAAGGGACACGTAGTGCAAAGTCTAACCATGTGGAGGATGGGAGAGCTCATCTCTGCAAAGGTACTTTTGCAAAACGTAGAAAATGAAGGAACTCTCATTTGTTGCTAGGTTGTCTCTGTATCCCCTGGACCTCAACCACTTCATCCCTTGTCACTTTGAAGATGAGCCTTAATCAGAGCACTTTGCACTCTGCCAATGTGGAACCTGTGGGCTCTTTACAAACATAACAAGCTACATCAATAAAACGCAGCTGTTGTGGAGCAAAATGGGGCCATCCATCATAATATGAGTGGCAGGAAGATAAAGATGACTTGTATATAGACTTGAGAATGCTAGCATCATTTTTTCTTCCAAATCTCTGCTTGCTATCTCAAGTATAAGTATCAGGAGGTACAGAAAATAATCATTTGAAGCCATTCTTGAACAGAACAGAGGGAGGCTGGGGAGATAACTCAGTCGGTAAAGTGTCTGCCACACAAACATGGGTAAATAAGTTTGACGCCCAGCACCCATGTAAAAAAACCCAGACATGATAGCTTTTCATGTCACCACTGGGACGCAGGTAGAGGAGGATCCTTAGGGTTTGCTGGTCAGTCACCCTAACAAAATCAGTGGGCCAAAAGTCTCAGTAAGAAATCCTGTTTCAAAAACCAAGGTGGAAACTGGTGTTATGAACAAGAACCGCTTTTACAGAGGACCAAAGGACCTGAGTTCAATTCCCAGCACCCACTGTGTGCAGTTCACACGTATGTAACTCCATCTCCAGAGGATGCAGTGTCTCTAGCCTCTGTGGGTACCTGCACTCACTTGCAGAAACCTCCACATAGACACGCATGCATACACAATTAAAAATAATTTTTAAAACCTTAAAAAGAAACAAACGAGGTGGACAGATCCTGAGGAGTCATCCATGACTGATAAATGGTGTGCACAGCATGAACACACATATGTCCCTACACATACATGGGCTCATAGAAATACGCATTAGTGTATTGCACTTGCATATATACAAACAGAAAAGTACAGAGATACTGTGAGAAAAGGATAGATACAGGGACGTGAGCATACACGTTATATTGAAAGGCTGTTTTTACCTATGTGGTGCTCCAACAGTCCTGGTTGGTGGGGCTTTTCATTGACAGTTACTAGCTGGATTTCTAAGTTATCTGGGAGCTCGACTTAGTGCTTTAGAACACGGGGGCATCAATCGATAGATTCAGCTCTTCAATGTACTATCCACACACACAAAAAAGTTACTGACAAGTTTGGTGGCTTGGTCCTAGTACTTAGAATACAGGAGGGTTTCTGTGAATTCAAAGCCAGCAGATAAAGATAAAGGTGTATGTGTGTGTGTGTGTGTGTGTGTGTGTGTGTGTGTGTATTGTATGTGTATGTGTGTGGCATAAGTATGTGTGTATGTAATGTGGATGTGTAGTGTGTGTGTTCATATGTGCATATCTGTATAATGTGTGTGTATGTAGGTGATGTGTGTGCATGTGTATATAGTTGTAGTAATAAGGGGAGGAGCGGGCCTGCTTTTTGTCTGGCCCAGCTCCCGCATAGCTAGCTTATACCCCGAAATAACAACACACAAAT
>LOEQ01001340.1:249600-263957 GCA_001685075.1 Bramus lutescens
GGCCTATCAAAAGGGGCCAAGGCAGTTTCTTTATTAACCAATGAAAGTAACACATAGACAGATGACCCTCCTACATCATATAGTTGTGTGTGTGTGTGTGTTTGTGTGTGTATCTGAAGGTTTTTGTAGGAGGACAACTTCACTAAATTTCCATTTTTTCCCAAAACCTTCTCTCTTTGCACATCAGTCTACCTCTTTCCCTAGGTCCCGGTTTTCTGTCCCACTGGTTAAACTCTAAGACCTTGACTCAGGCCCATTTTCTCACTGAATGCAATGGAGATCATCAGATCCCATATGATTAGGTAACCATTTCCCTGTAAAGCACGGTGATAAATTTATTTTCTTTTTAGCTTTAAAAACTTAAAAGGAGGGGCCTAGGATATGGCTCAATGGGTAAAGGGTTCTAGCCACCAAAATACGGATATGAGCTCAATCCCTGAGACCCACATGGTAGAAGGAGAAATCTGACTCTCATAGCTGTCCTCTGACCTCTGCCTGTACATTATGGCATGCAAACACACACACACACACACACACACACACACACAAATAGATAATTTTTTTAAGAATAAGGAAGGGTCTCAAGAATAATGATTGTTAGCCTTCAAAAAATGAACTAGATTCAAAACTAGATATGTCACCAGAAGCCTCACCACTATCCCACCCTATCAGTCTTCTCTCCTCTTTCCCCTCCTAGGTTTTCTTGTCCAAAATGGGGAAAGGCCTCCAGAGAACAGGATCTTTGTTACATGGGTTTTCAAGCCTATTATACAGCATTGCTTTCCTAAGAGGTTTCTGAGCCTTGTTTGCAAAAGTTATGATTTTAGAAAACTGGTCAGAAAAATCTACTTTTAAATATTTTGTTCATGGGTTAGAAAAATGCAAAGAACACCTTTCCTAAAAACAGTTTCAGAAATAAGATAGAAATGGGTTTCTGAATCACTTACACCCTAATACAAAAAAGTCAGGTTGACAGGGTCACTAGAAGCCACTGTGTCATTACAGAGCCCACTTTTCTTGTCTCGCTCACCAAGAATCAGGAAGTACTTACAAGCATAGTCTAGGATCTTGCCCAGGAACTTACACTCAACAATGAGGGCAGAAATTGCCTGCACTTCCAACTCCACACTCATCCTTTCCATGAGGGTTGTGGGGATTCTTCTGCTTAGAAAATAGTCCACAGTTGCATATTTGTGTGTCTGGTGGGAAAGGAACACCACATTTGTGAGAACCAAAGTTCTTCCCACACTACTGTTGGGAATGCTCAATTAGTTCTGGGTAAGTTCTATACCAATACAATACTGTGTCTGAAAAAAAGAAGATGGGGGCAGCAGAGGAACAAAGTATCCTCTAATCTTCACATACATACACATGTGTAGCAATATATGTTCCTATACACACATATATGCACACAAAAATCAAAGGTGTTGCACAAAGAAGCAATGGTGTGGAATGTCCTTCTGCATGTGTGTTGCTTTTATTGGTTGATGAATAAAGCTGATGTTTGGGCCAGTGTCTTAGCAGAGTAAAGACAGGTGGGAAATCAGGAGAGAGAGAGAGAGAGAGAGAGAGAGAGAGAAGTCAGGAAGCCGCCATGTAGCTGCCAAAGAAGACAGATACTGAGAACCTTGCCTATAGGCCACAGCCTTATGGTGAAACACAGATTAATAGAAATGGGTTAATTTAAGAGCTAGCTAGGAATACACTTGAGCCATTGATCAAGCAATGTTGTAATTAATATAGTTTCTGGTGATTATTTGGGTCTGTTTAGCTGGGAAATCAAAGCACAGCCTCTGCTTACAAAATGGTGCCTACTGTCTGGGGCATGGATCCACATAAGACCCAAAAAGCCCTAAAGAAAAAAAAACAGGGATTATAGACCCATAAAAACAGGAGCCAAATGAAGCTTCTTAGTAGCTGCATTTTTTTTTCAAATAGGCTGTGTTTGCTGGTAACTAGCAGAGGCATGGATCCTTTAAGAGAAGGCTTCTTGACTCAGCATTAGCAGCAAAAGCTGCATGGCTTCTTTAAGAGACAGCCTCTCTGGCTCTTTTTAGGAGGTCCTGCACTTAAATGGGGTCTGTGAGCAGTGGATTACAAATTGGTTAGTGGATATATAGACCTGTTGTGTCCCTGGAGCTGGGGCAGGGAGCATGGCTCACAGACTCAGAGAACTGAATGTACCTCTACCAGGTTGGATGGGGTGGAGTCAACAGGCAGGGCTCCGGAGTTGGTCCTAGCCATGCCCATTTAGCATTTAAAAGAAAACTATGGGTACTTCTGGTCAGAAAATTATTACAGGTACATAATAAAGACAGATTCAAACAAAAATAAACCTCTAAATGGATCACAGTGTGTTTAGAAGTGTACATAGGCTTGGGAGAGAGAGGAAAACGAGTATAGACAGTTATAAAAAGACAGATAGTCATAAATTAAAGGAGTAAAGATAATAAATATCAAAAAAGTAATAGAGTAAAAAAGCCACATAAATATCGAAAATACACAGAGAGTCTGGGTTATGTATACTATTACTGTGTTTTCTTTGAATTTTTTGACTGTGAAAGGGCTAACTACAGAGAGACATTTTATTGTATAGGCTACTAAGCTGAACCAACATCTCTCCCTCCTCTCTCTCTCTCTCTCTCTCTCTCTCTCTCTCTCTCTCTGTGTGTGTGTGTGTGTGAATTTTAAAGGTGACTTGATTTCAAAATTCCAAACATATGTCATATATTTCATTGGAAAAGAAGAGGTTCTGCTTTTGTTTCCACAGAAGATGAGAACCTGTGGATTTCTTCCAGGTTAATATGGTTTAATGGAACAAGACACCCTAAAAAGTCTCTGTAAACCCTAAAATTTCTTCAACCAATAAATACCAGGAAGCAGTTTGAAGAAAACTATGCCCAAATTCCCCCAAATAATTGTTTTGAAATGTCTGTTTTCATTTTAAGTGGGTTGATTATAAATGATTAATGGTCACAGTCAATTTATAAAAAAGATAATAAGTGGGTATGATTAGAGATGAATAGTTTGCATTGGTATGGATTTTGGTCTATTGATACAGATTTAAGATCAATTTTGTTATACTATGTATATGTATTGCTGTTCTTGTTTAAGGTATTGTGCTTGTGTCGCTCATTTAAAAATGTAATATATAGCCAAGAAATACAGATAATAGATAGTCATCTATAATAATTAAACATTAAGTCATATTGCTTAGGTTTCCTAGATATATAGAGATATATTTCAGTTAGATAGATACTCTTCAACACTTCAAAGACCTACAGAATATGGCATTTAAAATGTTTTAAGAACTTAGACTTTTCTCAACAGTGAGATATGTCTGTTTCTAGCAACACCAATTACTTCAGAGAGGTTGATGGGCATTGAAGAAACTTGTTATGGAATTTGTCTTCAATGTGACAATGCTAGCCATTTGGGCAAGAAACTGCTCTTGCCTGGACTGCTTGATGCTGTATGAACTGAATATGTAGAACCCACAGAAAAATGACTGCAAAACTTGCCAAAAGGAGGTAAGATAGTCCTTCCGTGTTCCTGCTTCATGAAAGAGTCTTCCAGACATTCTGCAGGACACAGAAGAACTGATGAACTTTGCCAGTAAAAGGCAAAACAGATTTTCAAATTTTCTGCTTCATGGAAAACTCTGCCAGATACTATGGGCCTGTAGGCTGAAGATGGATGCCCCAACATTACAGAACTTTGGTTGACTGTCCAAGCAGCGAGATGTCTCTGTCAATTCTAAAGCTTGGGAGTTGCCTACAATGCACTTCCTGTTTACTCAGATAATATTATATCCTTCTGGGGTCTTTGAAGAGTTGAAGACAGATAGTTGTAATTTTTCTTTGTTATGATAAAGGATAAATTAGATATTAAACTTTAGATTCACAAAGATAGAATAGATGTTAGAGTATTTTCCTTACTTTGCCAAATGTAAATGTACAAAATTTTGTAACTATAATTCTTGCTTGATAACTGTTTTGTTTATGTAATTTTACTATGTTAAAGTTAAAGCCTTCCTTTTTATTTAGACAGAAAAGTGGAGATGGTGTGGGATGTCATTTTGTATATGTGTTGCTTTTATTGGTTGATGAATAAAGGTGTTTGGGCCAAAGTCTTAGCAGATTTAAGTCAGGCAGGAAATCAGAATGCATATATTCACAGAGGCAAAGTCAGGGAGCTGCCATGTAGCTGACAAAGGAGACAGATGCTGAAAACCTTANTTGTAACTATAATTCTTGCTTGATAACTGTTTTGTTTATGTAATTTTACTATGTTAAAGTTAAAGCCTTCCTTTTTATTTAGACAGAAAAGTGGAGATGGTGTGGGATGTCATTTTGTATATGTGTTGCTTTTATTGGTTGATGAATAAAGGTGTTTGGGCCAAAGTCTTAGCAGATTTAAGTCAGGCAGGAAATCAGAATGCATATATTCACAGAGGCAAAGTCAGGGAGCTGCCATGTAGCTGACAAAGGAGACAGATGCTGAAAACCTTACTGGCAGGCCACAGCCTCATGATTATACACAGCAGATTAATAGAAATGGGTTAATTTAAGATATTAGAGCTAGCTAGGAATATGCTTCAGCCATTGACCAGTGTTGTATAAAGTTTCTGTGTGATTATTCAGGTCTGGGCACCCAGGAAACAAAAGCACAGTCACCACTTACACAGCAATCCCAGCATAAATGAAAGACATTGTGCTCTTTTGTATATACAGAAGTTGAAACTAATTTGGCATGGGAGGCTCATGTGGAGCTCCTTCCCAGTGCTGGTGACAGGTTTGCACTTGTTCATTTGCAATCTCTGTTTCTGTCTGTGGTGATCAATGGCACCCATTTGCAAGATGGCTGTTCGGAGTCAACCCGTGGTCATGGAACTGAGCAAAGTCAACTGGCCCATGCAGGAATTGAATTAATGATGTGGAACTGATAAGCAGTGGACTCAGACGAGCTGAAATAACTGAACGTGAACTGTCATCATAAAGACATAGACTAAAGATGATAAGACTCGGGAAAGAGCAGTCTCTCTTTGTTCCTCTCATAAGTCCATTCATTAAAAGCTTGCAAATAAAACCGGCTGGCTTGACAGCAGGTTCCGTCATGCTATAAACCAAATTAAGATTAATTCCAGCACACATTTCCATTCCATATCCCAGTCAGAACTGACAGACAAGGCAGAATGCATGGTTCTTCCTATAGCATTGGTGTGTGTCCCTTCTTTGCAGAAAAAGCAGAAATGTTTGCGGTAGGAATAAAATAAATAGATTTGCAGAATCTAAGACTTCACATTTAACCAACAACAAGTTGTCTATTCCATGTAACTAGACCAGACTCCTCTGTAACACACAGAGGAACTGATGGAAAAGCTTTTTGTCCCTATTGGTTATAAACAATCCATTTAGAACTCCTAACATTAATGTTTTTCATCATTGTGCATCTACTTAGGGTGAGTTATGTAAATAATTTTTGCTGTTAGGAACACACACCATAAGTGTCTGACACTAGCTACTCCTTTGCCCAGGTCTGAATTCAGTTCCAAATGTCAAGAATAAACCATGAAGTTCGGTGGATCAGAAATTTTCCACCTTATGAAATAAGTCTCTGAGCAGCAATTTAGTTCCCGGAAGCAGTGACTAAAACCCTTCAGTTACTCATGGCCCTTCTAAGTCTATTTGGTAGCTAAGCTGAGGAACTAATGGACAAATCTTGAAATCAGAAAAAAAGGGCCCCAAGGCTTTGATGTGTAGCTGGAAACCAAAAAACTCTCAGTGCTGCTGTGCACAGAATAGACCTGGGGGACGAACGGTAATCAGAGAGGAGTTTTTATAGTATGCGAAATATATTAGTGGAAAAAAAAGGATTTTTTTCCCTAGGAAAGAAAAAATACATAAATGGAATTTCTTTAGTAAAATTGGTTCCTTGATGACTAAAGGAATCATAAAATAGAATGGGTGAGCCCTACAGTGCCTGGTTCTTCCAGGCTCAGGGGATAAGGGCACTGGCTGCTCTTTCAGAGAACCTAAGTTTGGCTCCCAGTTCACCCCAGGTTCCTCACAACACTTATAACTGTAGTTACAGGGTATCCAGAGCCCTCTCCTTACCTCTGTTGGCCCCCACTCAGATCCACACACAGACACAGGCAGACAGACAGTCAGATGTGTACACACACACACACACACACACACACAAATAAATAAATAATAAAACAGTAAATACATCAAACTTGTTATTTCAGTCCTCTGAAGGTAGGGTAGACTTAATTAGTGACTCAGCATGTTATCTATCCTAGAACACACCTGTGTTTATATAGAATAAGGATCATGCTGCCACAGGGCGGAATATTCTTCGTGTGTCTGTTAGGTCCATTTAGTCTACCTTATTGGTCAGTCCTGATTTTCCTACATTGATTTTCTACCTGGATGATCTGTGTATTATAAAAAGTAGGATATTGATGCCTCCTCTTATTATTATATTGTCATTTACTTCCTTGTCAGTGTCTATTTCATATATGTAGGTAATCTGCTATTTGATGCATATATTTATAACAGTTACAACTTCCCATTGATTTGAACTTTTATCATTACATAACACCTTCCTTAGCATCTGTGACAATCTCTGACTGTGTGCTTTATCTACGGATAGCCATCTTTGCGTTCTGTTACATAGAACATATTTTGCATCTTCTTTGTCTGCTCCTCTGTTGCTGTGATAGAATGCCAGGACCAAAAGCAACTTGAGAAACAAATAGTTTATGTTGGCTTATGGTTCCAGAGGAGAAGAATCCATCATGAATCATGATGGGGGAGGCATGAGGAGGAAGCAGAAAGATCACTTTTCATCTGAACACAAGAAGGAGAGGGAGGGAGGGAGGGAGGGANGGGAGGGAGGGAGAGAGAGAGAGAGAGAACACAGAAAGTGAGGCCATGCAATAGTCCCTCAACATCCACCCCAGCAATGTGCTTCCTCCAACAGGACGCAACCTCCTAAAGACTCCATAACCTCCCCAAATGGCACCACCAACTGGGTACCAGATATTCAAATATGTGAGCCTCTAGGAAACGTTTCTAATTCAAACCATCAGAGCAGCCTTTGGCCTTCAGCCAGTGAACCTCCTTAAGTCTAAGCTTAAATCTCTGCCTTCAGCCAGTGAACCATCTTGTCTAAGCTTAGGTCTTTTTATTTGCATTTTGTTGGTTCATCCACTCACTGTAGAATGCTACAGCTTTTGAAGGGAGTGTTTACTCCACATGTATCTAAAGTTACAATAATAAGTAAAGAATATTATCATTGTGTTGTTTCCTGCTTTGTAGTTTTTTCATCTCTTCTTGCGAGCCTTCTATGAAGTTTTATAGTGGTGGAGTTTGATCTTTTCTGTGTATCTTTTGTTTATCTACTGTAGATTTTTGTGGTTATAATGGAGTTCTCATTGAACATTTTATTTTATATGTTGTTGTTTGTTTTATTCTTTTGGCTTTTTCAGTCTTTTGGGGGTCCCACCACCAAGCTCCCAAATGCATCACCCACAGAGTCTTATTCTTTCTTATAAATGCCTTGTCTTAGCTTGGCTTGTTTCTAGCCAGTTTTTGTTCTCTTATCCCCTCTACTTTTTGCCTGGGCTTTTTTCTTTGCTTCTGTATATTTTAATTTCACTCTTACTCTGTGCCTGACTGGATGGCTGGCCCCTAACATCCTCCTTTTCTCTTTTTCTTGCTCCTTCTTCTCCCAGGTTTCTCCTATTTATTCTCTCTGCCTGCCAGACCCACCTACACTTCCTCCTGACTCGCTATTAGCTGTTCAGCTCTTTATTAGACCATCAGGTGTTTTGGATAGGCAAAGTAACACAGCTTCACAGAGTCAAACAAATACAGCATAAAAGAATGCAACACATCTTGGCATCATTAAACAAATGTTCCACAGCATAAACAAATGTAAGACATCTTAAAACAATATTCTACAACAGCTATAAAAATCTGTTAAGCTGATAACAACCTACAACTTTACTCTTCACAAATGCACATACTTTATGTAACTAAGCTCAGATTTCTCTTCTTTCTAAATTGTGTTTCCATTAAGAAATTACTATTGTTGTGTCTTGACCACATTTGTCCTTCCTGTAAAGCGGCACAGTTCAGTGAGACTTAGGTGTTCCCATTACGACATCACTTATTCTGTGCTCACCCTCATCACCTTCAGTGCTGAGATTTATGCTTCCTTATGCTGCTTTTTCTTCAGCATCTTTTAATTTTGACCTGGAAACCCCCTTTAGCTCCTCTGCTAAGACAGGATGGTGACAGCTTCATTTTTATTCCTAGAAAAATTATTATCTGAGAGTCTTCATTTTTAAAAAGAATTGTTTTTACACATGTGTTTGTCTGCATACTTGTCTGTATTCCATACTCATGAGTGATGTCTGCAGAAACTAGATGAGAGCATCAGATAGCCCGGAACTGAAGTTACAGGCAGTTGTGAGTTAAAGGATAGTAGAAACGAACTCTGGGTCTTCTGTAAGAGATGCAATGGCTCTCAACTTCTGAGTCATCTCTACAACTCAGAGTACCTTCTCACATGATCATAGGCCTTTTAGATTTGTTTTTCAGTGCTGAAGAGTCATACTTGACAAGCATACTTGACAAGCTCTCTGCCACTTAGGTCACCGCAATATTGAAATTTGTTTCTGAAAGCCTTGTTCAAATACTGGCTATTCTTTTTTCACATTATATCACTTGACTATAGTTTGGAGAGCAGACCTTTAATTGATGTCCATATAGTAAGTACCTTGTCCATTCTGTACCTGCTCATTCACTAGATAGATCTCGTGAGGAAGATCTTCTCAGTATTACCATAGTTAACTTATCAGCTCTTCTCTTCATAATTAGTTCCCAACTCCAGCTAAAACGGACTCCTTGTTATTCTTCATTCTGGTATTGTCTCACTCCTTTACACACTATCTACATAGTCATACTCATGTAGCCCACCCCTTCCTTTGTGGTTAAAACATTAGTATTCAGGTAGCAAATTCAGTGAATTAAGGTGCTTGTCACCAAGACTGACCTGAGTTCAACTCTCAGAATCCACATGGTAGGAAGAAAGAACTGGCTCCTGCAAACTGCTGCCTAATCTCTCTACACACACATACACACACACACACACACAACAATAATAATAATAAATTGAACTAATAATTAGTATTATTAAAGTAAAATATACTCTTATGGAAAACATCTTCCTGTAGCACTAATTCTAATTGGTCATAATAATCAAAATCAAGAGTCAGATATCAGGGTAAATGCTGAAAGATCAGAGAAGTAAAGGAGCGAGCCCCTAGAGAAACCTTTCACCTCTACCAAATCCTCACAGTAAAGGGGGCAAGATCCTGTCTCCAAGAATCCTCAGACTGAACGGCCTGAGCTCCTGCCTCCTCCTGAGTTATATATTACTCTCTCTGACCAGTCATATCCCTTTCTGTCTCCACCTTCCAAGTATTTGGATTAAAGACATGTGAGTCCCAAGCGCTGGGATTAAAGGTGTGAGCCACCACTGCCTGGCCTGTATGGCTAACAAGTATCTTAGCTCTGCACTCTAATCTTTAGGCAAGCTTTATTTGCTATAGCACAAACAAAATATCCCCACATCTTCTTGCCCCCCTTACCACCTTGCTCTTTTTCAGTTTGGCTTTTCTTCAGTGATGTTCTTAACTGAATTCTGTGTTCATATCTTGTATTGAGTCCCTTGCTTCATTCATCTCTTTGGTTTTGTTTTCCTGGATTATGTTTATGTCTTCTGCTCTTTGAATTCTTTGTCTGGGAGTTCCTCTAGCTTTGTGTGCTTCGGGGACCATTACTATGGAATAAGTGATGTGTGGGTAAGACGCATTGGTTTCATGTGCTTACTGACTCAGTGCTGGGACGTGCAGCTCTGGAGCAGTTTGTTGATTTCTCTGGATCTTTGTTCATGTCGCCAGTCATCTTTCAGTGCCTGATGGCTGCTGAGAAAGGGAGAGTCACCGTTCCTTCAGAGTGTGGCCTCTGATGAGCTCCCCATGTTCAAGTAAATGACTCCACACCCATGCACATGTGGACAACACTAACTGGACTAAGTGGATTTAATTATTCAATCTATATAAAAGGAGGATATGGAAGGGAAGAGAGGTGTGACAAAGGGTCCTGGGAGGACTTGGAGAGAGGAATGGGGGGTAGAGACAATCAAGAAACATTATGTACAAGTGTGGAATTTATAAAGGATGAATTAACTTGCTTAGAGAAAGAAAGAAAACCCCAAGTCTTTTTAGTTAAACTAAATGTCTCTTTTATTGCCTAGTCACAACCCAGGATTCTTTCAAGGCAGTGGCTACAAAGCTTGAGATGTGCAAGTTTTCTCTTTCTTTGTGTTTTCTGAATTGTGCTTAGTGTCTGCTTTATAAATAAAGCATGCTGGGCTATTTTAGTTTGATGCGTGTTGCACTGTAGCTGCTTTTGTTCCTATAACACGTGAACATTGACTGTAGGAAAGAAATTTTAAGTGGAATATAAGGGAGCGTGATGGTTAAAGTTCACAATAAAAATAAATGGATTTCTTCCGAGAGCACAAACCGTAGCAACTGTTGTAGAAAAGTATGAATCTGACCCATTTCAAGCTGTTTTAGAAATAATTGGATTTCAGTTGACACTGACATGGCATCTAAAGGATCATTTGTGCTCTACCGCTGTCAATCAATACCCTAAAGGTGTATGACATCAAAACGTAACAGCCACATATAGGAAATTGCTTGAGAAAGACAGGTAAGTTGTAACTTTCTTGTTTTTATTTTTATTTGTGTGTATGCTTGTGTGTATTCCATGTGTGTACAGGTACTTTGGGAAGCTGGATGAGGGCACTGGATGCCTTAGAGCTGGAATTACAGTGGTCATGAGCCACCCCACGGAGGTGTTAAGAACTGTCTCAGGTTGTCTGCAAGAACAGAAAGTGTTCTTTGCCACTAAGCCATCTTTCCAACCCCCTAAATTCTCTTTGTTTTCTATTTTAAAATTATATTTGTTGTATATGTGTACATGTATACCACAGCATGTGTGGGAAGGTCAGAGGACAATTTGCCTAAATTGGCTCTCTCTTTCCACTATATGGGTCCCAGGGATCAAACTCAGGTTTTCAGGCTTGGTAACAAACATCTTTACCCACTGAGCAATCTTACCAGCTCCAACAGCTAAATTATTAAGAAACCCATTGATATAGTATTCCCTTATACTAAATGAAAACAAAGATTTGTTTAATAACTAAAAAATAATACCAGTTGAATATTACAAAACACCAAATTTTCTAACACTTCTATGTACATATATGTATACATGTATATACATACACATACAAATACGCACACGTGCATATGCTACATGATTTTATACATGCAATATCTTCTCCAGTTCTCCAAGGGACAATTCTTATGCATCTATGTTCACTAGTCACCACTTCAAATGGATCGTTCTAGAAAATATGTTCTGTAAACACTGAGTCTAAACAGCTAAGCTGGAATAGATGTATTCTCAAAAGCCATTCTTTTATTGTACAACTGCATTTTCATTTACACATCACCAATTTCATTTCATCCCTACTGCAGTTGGTACTGTAAGATCCCAGCAGAGAACACGATGCTCTCGCCACACCGGAGCCTTGAAAGGGTTAGAAATGTGCGTTAAGTGAGATGCTTTTAGTTTGGATGCATGACTGAAGGAAGAATGCCCATGGACCCACCAGTTCTCACTCTTCCACCTTCTAACTACTGTCAACACGGGTCATTGCCTAATGAAAAGAAGGTCATAAATGAAGCTACCACCCTATGGGAATTCTAAATTCTAAAGACAACAGAAGGAAGCTAATCATCATATTGATGACCTTTGTATCATTCCGAAAAGATGTCACATGGCACATCTTGTTTGGTTTAGCCTGATGTTCTTGTCACAGATATATTATAAACTGATAATTCTCAAAGAAAAACAAGATGGTAGAAACTTTTGATAAGACACACATGTGCAGCAAAGCATGCATACAGTTCAGTCCAGAACAGAGGGAAGATGGGAGCTAGCTTCACCCGTGTTTGTTTCTACAATGAAGTCAGTACTGAAGTCTTTGAAATGTTCTTTTAGAATGCACTTAATAGTCAAAAACAGACCACTTAATATCCTGAGATAAAGGAAGTACCTGAAGATAATCCAAGGACAAAGTGCCACTTTAGAAAAGGAACAGAATTTAATAATAAAAATTTATGTTAAACTTTACAACCATGTGGCACGTCTCATTCTAAACTAGCTACAGAATGGCTTTCGGGATCAATACCAGGCTATATAAATGAACAAGATGTAATTCATCCAATAGTTCCATCTTGCTTCTTTCATGTAAGGCTTTAAATCTTTCAAGTGGATCTGAAACAGGTTGGCCAAAAAAAGCCATCCAAACACTCCTATAACGAATTTTGTTTCCCAACATGTGATGTAAGACCCATGAATCACAGTAACAAACTAAAATAAGTGACCCGGCTCCGTTCCTATGATGATAACAGGCCACCTGTGCTTTGTCCTCGAAAGCTAAACATCACTCCAGCTGAACTCTATTATAGCAGCGATATTTCACTCTGACAAGCTTAATGTGTTTTGTTTGTTTTGTTAGCATAAAGATCCTATCTGGGCATCCAAATGCCATGTCTTTTTCCTGGAATTCTGTGGGCATTCATCCCTCTTCATAATATGGGAAGTTTCTATGGTGCCAATTAGGAAAATAAACTGCAAGATGATAATAGCTCTCTCACATCAGAAATCACACAAAAATTAGTTTCTTCCTGCTATTAGCCAATTACAAAGCAATTTTGTGAATCATATTTCCTTCTCAGATGAAAAATAATTATCAAACTAAACCATATAAAACTTCTGAAATTCAATTATTTGACTTAGGAAAATGACAGTTTCACATCACTGCATCTAGTGCAACCATTCAGATCAGGCAACACTTTAGATCCTGAGGAAACAATTCAAATCTATCTGGAGTTTTCTACCTGTTTCAGATCTCAGGAGTATAACTCCTTAAAGCCATCTGTTGATCTCTTGTCTGCAGCATCAAAGCATAATTTTCAAAAAAAGAAGACATCTCCTGTACAAATACCCATGAACACACATCAAAAATCCATTGCCTCATCAGTGGGAGATCCAGCAATATTGTAAAGCTGGTTCTGAGGCCATTTTTAAGACAATGGCTTAATATATCATTTGGATAGATGAAACTATAAAAATGAAAACAAGCCTTTAATCCCAGGACTCAGGAAGCAAAGGCAGGTGGATCTCTGTGAGCTCGAGGCCAGCCTGGTCTACAAGAGCTAGTTCCAGGACAGGTTCCAAAGCTACAGAGAAACCCTTACTCCAAAAAAAATTACTGGGTCAGATATACATTGATGGCTATCCAGCAGACAATATAACTATATTTGGTCTTATCTTCTCCATCTGAACAGAATCCTTCAAGTTAGCAGCATCTGGGCATCTAGAAAGTAGCCAAGTTATATGCAGACACATTGCCCTAGACAGCTAATATATCATTGAGGTAGTGATCCATCATGCATTGGTGTGACAATGAGCATACCATTGGCTCTTCCCCCAACCCTGCATGTTTCAAAGTTTTGAGTAATATTTCTTAAGGATGGTGTTAAAGGGAAAGCATCACTGTAGAAGCTGTAAACATTGACTGTTGTCTTACTCAAGCAAGGCTGAATCCGGATGCAGGAGCTAGAGGGATGCTACTTACTGGCTTGCTTCCCCTGGCTTGTTCAGTCTGCTTTATTAAAGAACCCGGTCTGCCAGACCAGGATGACAACACCCACCATGGGCTGAGCCCTCCCCCACTGATCACTAATTGAGAAAATGCCTTACAGCTAGATCTCATAGAAGCATTTCCTCAATTGAGGCGCCTTCCTCTCTAATGAACTCTTCCTCTTCCACTCCAACTTATATCAAGTTGACACACAAAACCAGTTAGTACAACTGACCTCTGGCCGGCTTACCTCACAACCCTTCCTTTTTTTATTCATCCCCAAAATCTAATATTAAAATGAAATAATTTTTAAAGTTCCACAGCCTACAAATTCAAACACATTAAAATTTCCATCTCTTGAAAATATCCAGTCTCTTTGAAATTTCAAGTATTTCATCTGTGGACACCTTTAAAAATCAAAATTAAATTAAATACCTTCTTCAAGAGGAAAGAACCAGGGCTGGAGAGATGGCTCAGAGGTTAAGAGCATTGCCTGCTCTTCTAAAGGTCCTGAGTTCAATTTCGAGCAACCACATGGTGGCTCACAACCATCTGTA
>LOEQ01001340.1:296222-311230 GCA_001685075.1 Bramus lutescens
TCCATCAGTCCCAGTCCAGCTGGCCTTGGTGAGCTCCCATTAGATCAGCCCCTGACTCATTTGCCTCAATGTATTGAAATGGGTCTCTGACCTTTTAAGCCAACTTGAAAGGCAATCTGAGGACAAATATCTGACTCTCTTCAGAAGGAAACATCGCATGGGACTGTAACAAGGCAGGTTGCAGAGACATCATATAAAGGAAACCTAATGTACTCAAGTGTCCCTGGATACTTTCCAGGCCTGGGCCCATCTCTTTGTGGTAAGGATTCCATTAGTCATTTATTTGTATAACTGCAAATTTGATACCCAGTGTTCCTGTATTTTTTTTTAACCAACCTAACTAACTTCTTGTTTCACTTTGCAAATGTTGCTGGTTCCATTTCTAACTCTTACTTGAAGGAGTCAATCTTTTAGCAAATTCTGGAGGCTGGTAGATGCTTTGACAGAAAAAAAATGAAGCTTTACTTTAATTCGATAACAAAGTAGCCAGACTCGCCAGCATCCTGTTTTCAGTAGCATCCTTCAGCAACATCACGCTTCCTCCCTTGATGACTCTTGCTGTATAGAAAGCCCGCCATAGTTGGATACCTACCCTGCTATTCCAAGCCTGGAGGCTTCCTCCATCTTTGAGTTTCAGACATGCGCAGTGTCTTCCTCCAACTACTTCAGTTATAGCTCACCTGGATGTGAATGTGAGAAAACTTGGGAAAAAAATCTCCATCATCCTGGGGAAGCTGTCACAGTGAATGAAACAAACGGCGAAAATGACAGAGTTTCAGGCGCTGGGGCTCCAAAGGGAGATGCGGGATAGGATTCAGAATCTCTCCATCTGGAGCCTTGAAAACATTTGGTATTGAAAGTAGCTCAAATGAAATCCCCCTCATCCAGCGAACTTCAGGGAGCACTCCGGCGGGGGAAGAGAATTTCTAGTGGTTTTCCATTTCCTGGGGAATAGGTGGGTAGAAACTCTAAATGTTTTGTGGTCATTTTTATGCTCAGAGACGTTTATTAGAACTACTTTGGTTGTGAAGAAGTGTTGGCTTAGATAATCTGTTTGAAGTTAATGAGCGAATGAGTTAATGCCAGATCCCTGGTGGGTTAGAGATCTACCTTAAGTGATTCTACCACCCTCATTATCATTACTTTCAAACAGGGTTCTAATGAACATCGATGTCTATGCTGTAGACATTATTATAAAATGCCCTGGCTATATGAGTGACTGAATAGAGAGACGTGTTTTATCTCTGAGGCTCTAGTTACCTCCTGCCATGGGTTTGTCTTGGGTTTTGTTGTCGTTTGGATTTGCTTGCATGCGTTTGGTTTTGTGATACCAGGATCAAACCCAGAGCACTGCTCTCAAGAACTCCACCAGCAAGCTGCACTCACAGATATAACAGCTGATATTTAATAAAAGCCTAAAGAAGATCAAGGCTGCAAAGCTCTCTCTTTGAGAATTAGAAATCGATTATAATAGTTTATTCCAAGTTAAGCATGAGTGCATAAGCCGGTTATTTCAAAATACAGAATCTTTCATCCTTGTGGACAAACACAAAACTTTCTGGATAAATATCAGTTTTGTAATTACATAGAGGTTTGGTTATATTTTTCTGTGCTCTTGAATGTTTTTACAAGAATGTAGAATTTATTTTTTGTATTTAAATACCAAATTGAATAAAGACAATGCTTGTGGATTTACACTATTCCTATTGAGAATCTTAAAGACCTATTGCTGCTTACAAAGGTCTCTACAAAAGGCACATATACTTACTTTTAGAATCCTAAGGGTATGGTTTGAATATGGAATGCCCCCTACGGGCTCACATGTTGTAATCCCCAGATGGTGGCACCAGTTTGAGGGGTGATACAAACATTAAAATTAAGACTTATATGAGAAAGTTGTATGTGAGTAAGGGCAGGGGAGACCCATGGGAGTGTCAGTCCCTAGTCCCTCCTACCTCCTTTATCTCTACTTCCTTCTGCTACCCCACCCCTTAAACTCACCATGATTGACAGGCCCCTCTGAAAACTGGTCCAAAAACAGATCCTTGCTCATTTAGGCAGTTTCGGCCAGGTATTTTGTCACAGGAATGATTCATACAATGAAATGAATTCTTTGGTCTGGGACAGGAAGAGCATTTAATTTGCTGCTTTCAGAATGTGGTCAAAGGTCAGTAGCATGTGATGTTGTCACATCTTAGAGGCACAAATTAGAGAACTATAGAGAAGCATCGTGGTGGTTCACGTTACTTCTCAGTCCAACAGACTCTAGACTCACCTGAGAGATGGGCCTCTAGGCATGACTGTGGGGGATTATGCTGACTATAACCCACCTACACTGTATCCACAGTCACCCATAGAAATACACATATTTAGACATTAAGGGCTAGCATCCACATAGAACAGTCCACGTCTGGCATTTGTTTTTCTAAGTCTCCCTTAATTTTTTTAATGTATATGAGTATTTTGCAGGCATGTTTGTCTGAGTACCTGTGTGAGCCTGGTGCTCTCAGAGATCAGAGGGACTCAGAGCCTCTGGAACTGGAGTTACAAATGGTTGGGAGTCACCATACGGGTGCTGAGAACTGAATGCAAGTCTTTCAGGAAATCAGCCAATGCTCTCAGTTGTTGAGCTATCTCTCCCTTATGTCTTTATGGCTGTTTCCGACTGTGCTTCTTACTTGCCTTGATTAGTTTTTGATCCATATTTAAAATCATTGAAATGTTTCATGTGTCTACAAGCTGAACTGTGGGTATTCTGTGTCATTGGCCTGCATGCCCTGACCTTGAACATCTGACTTTCCAGCTCTCAGGATTTTAAGTTTGAAATGTAGAGTTCCTAGAGCATAAATTCAGGATATGTTTGAAATTTCTTAATTTGTTAAGTTTAAGATATTTCCAGTTGAGCAAATTTTGAGGGAGTTTGCCACTAAAACAGACTTTCACTAAGCACAGTCTGATATTATATATTTCATAAACAAGAAAATAATCCTGTAAGTGTTCTACATAAAAGCACAGATGGTTGTGAAGGTGGAATAAATGAGTAAATTATATAGTATTCAAATTGATAAGGCTATTTGTTTTAAGAAAAATCCACAAGAGACAAAGTTCTTCTTTTGTTATATAGACTGTAGGGCTTGAGAGCTGGCAGTGGGCAGCAGGAGCTCTCTGTTAATTCCTTAACCTTCTTGATATTTAATGCAGAAGTGTCTGCAGGGTTATATTAGCATTCATCTCAAGTTGCTAGTGGAAACAGATACAGATCTGCCTACAAATGGAGAAAGCTTGTTAGTTTCTTATCACAGTATGTGCATCCTAAGGACCATGAATGGCACAGACTAAAGACTTTGCTAACTGTACTGCAAAACATTGTTTCCAGATGTAAATCTATCAAGCAAGTTCAGAGAAACCCTTCTTTCACCAGCAACTAATATTTTATTTATAATGCTTATAATGATATCCACTTAGTATCTCAATAAAACTCAATCTTGGCTAAACTAGGTAACAATATGTTCTGTATTCATAAACACGAAGTAGCATTACTTGAATGTGCATAGATAAATAACATAAATATATTTCGTACAGAAATATAAAGTATAAATTAAAGATGTAGGGACTAGGGTTTCTCCCTTGGATGGTGTTTGCCTAGTATACACAAAGCCCTGAGCTAATCCCCAGCATTGCATAGCCAGGCATGATGCTGCGTGCCTGCAATCCTAGCTCTCAGGATGTAGAGGCAGGAGGATCTGAAGTTCAAGATCATTCTCGGAGACATGAAGAAATGATGTGGGGTTTAATCCACCAAAAGGCAAATGAGTCAAGACTGAGAACTAAGCATTAATATTTTTGAATATAGCAATAAAAATGTCTCAGGGGCTGAGTATATGGCTCAGTCAGTAAAAGGTTTGTCTACAGAAACATGAGAACCTGATTCCAATTCGCCAGCACCCAGGTAAAAATTCAGGTGTTCTGGTATCTACCTATAACTTCAACACAGAGATAGAAAGGAGGATTCATAGGGCTCACTGACCAGCCAGTTGAAACAGTAAAATTTAGGTTCAGGGAAAGATCTTGTCTCAAAAATAAAAGAGAGATGTAATTTGAGGAAGGACTTCCTAACATAAACCTCTCGCCTCCACATGTACCTGCACAAGCAAGCCCGCCACACACACACACACGTACGTACGTACCATACACACATAAATAAACACACATATGCATGTGCATACCATACACATGCATACAACACACACACACGTACCATACACACATACATACACACATATGCATGTGCATACCATACACATGCATACAACACACACATGTACCATACACACATACATAAACACACATATGCATGTGCATACCATACACATGCATACAACACACACACACACACACAATGTCTTTTAGAGTTCCAAACACTCTGAAGCGGAACAGCAGAGAGTTAAAAGGCCTCTCCCTTCAACTCCCTCTAGGTGATGTTGCAATCCCTGGGTGAGGTCTGAGCCTATGGTTCTGTAAACACACCGAAGCAACATAGAGATGCCTATCATGTTCTGTGCTCTCTCACACAGACCAAACAAATATTTGTGGTGTGAATTGATAAAATGGCAAAGTAGCCCCCGAGCTGAAGGTCAGAGAGGGGTTAAGGTCTGAACCAACTAGAAAAATAGCCATAATGGCAAACGCCCTCCTTCAGCACCACTATTTAATCTCAGAAACCCATCCTTAACTTTCTCCTCAGCCCATTGCCTACTCAATTGCTTGTTCACCCTCATTGCCCAACCAAACTAGATTCATCTCTGACCTACTCTTCTCGGCCTTAATCTAGCTAGGCTGTTAGTGTCCAGATCATACCTAGAAGGAACTAAGAAAAACTGGGGCTCTTGTGCCAACTTGACATGACCTTCCCAAAACAATAAGGATAAGAGTGAAAATCATGACTACCTTCTCCATTTATTTACCACACACTTGTCTTCAAAAGTGGAGCCCCTCCTGAAGACCACCTACAATGAAAATGAAGGTAACATGAAATAACACCCAGTGTGGCAAGAAATCATACATCTATCAATAGATTAATGTAGCCATGCTTCACAGCTCCACAACAGGAAGCATTGAGAGTTCGATATTTATACATAAACCATGTGAAGAACCATCACAACTATAAGCTCCGAGTGGTCAGCCCTAAAGGGGACATCTATACCACCATCCTCACCACCCTACTCACTACTCCCCTACCAGAGGCTCAGGAAACATCAAGAAAGAGGGAGCAGAAAGAATGCAAGAGCCAAGGGTGGGGAGGAACGCTGTGGAATGCTCTCTACTGGACACGCCACAAACACATGGCCATTGTGCCCGTGAATTCACAGCAGCTATGGTTATCCGAACAAACCTGCATGAGATTCAGCCTGTCAGGATGCCTGCGTGGATGAGAGAGGGAACCTGAGGCCCCATCCCTAGCTGGGGAGCTATTTGTATGTAGTTCATGGCATCTGAGGAGCAAAAGCCATTTTTCCTCAGCAGTAGAGTCACTGGTGTAGACATTTTTTGATGGACATGGAAGTAGGGAAGAAGAAAAGTGGTAGAGGAAATGGGAGAATTACAAGGAATTGGAAGGAATGGGAGGAAAGGGGAGGGACGGGAAGGATTAAGAAAGGGAAATAGGCAATGAATATGATCAAAACATATTGCATACTGGTATGAAATGGTCAATGAAAAAATTTTTAAATTGTTTAAAGGAGGGGGGGTCCTGTAACCATGAGCACTTGTATAATGAAGGAACCTCCTAAAACAAACTTTTCCTCGATTCCACAGGAATTGGCTGTTCGTTAACACATCCAGAGAGATACTGAGCAAGGCTGAAATTGCCAGCTACTTTCCCCTGAACTTTAGATGTCGAAGAAGCAGAGAAGCTCGAGGCAGATTGTGATACTTTCAGGAATTTACTTGGTATCTCTGACTTCACTTCTCTTGCTGGAACAAGGCTGGGTAGCATGGTTGGGGGAATCTTGGGGACATGAGATGGGAGAAGACTCGGAGGCCCCAGATCCAGCACTGCTCTCTCTCAGTGGACTAGAATCCTGCCATGATCATAGCGAGAATCGGCTTCATTCAGCAAACAAAGGTGCCAAGAGCATGGCCTCATTTACTGGACTTTTAGTATCTGCAGAATGAAAAGCTTGATTTCTACATTTGGGGGACTTTTGGGCATTTTTATTAACATATATTTGTAATACATAATAATGCATTTTCTACGACATTGTCAAATATGTATGTGGTGTACTTGGAGCATGTTCATCCTGTTTCTTCCCACCCTCCGCCTTGTCTCAGTCCCAGTAATCCCCTGACTCCTCATGCTTTCTGCTCCATGAGTGTGTATGAGTATATGTGTGTACGCGCATGCATGCCCGTAATATTTGAACATATGTTTGTGTGGTGTTCACACACATGTGTGCAGGTACATGAACTCAGGTAGAGGCCAAAGGAAGACAATGTCTTCCTCCATTGATCTTCATTTCTTTTTTTTTTTTTTTGAGACAGAGTTTCTCACTGAAGTTCACAAGTTTATCTAGAATGACTGGGCATCACACTCCCCAAATCCACCGTCTCCTACCTCCCAGCACTAGGATTATGGACACTCGTGGCCATGCTCAAGTTTTACATGGGAATCTAGGTATGCAAGGGAGATGCCAGGAGACACAGAGAGGAAACAGTGGTGTAAGATGGAAGAGAGGTAATGCCACATTGTAGAGCACAGATTAATAGAAATGGGTTAATTTAAGATATAAGAGCTAGTGGGACAAGTCTAAGCTATAGGTCAAGCTTTTATAATTAATAAGAAGTCTCCATGTCATTTTTTGGGAGCTGGGTGGCGAGACAGAGAAAGACTCATTACAAAAATGAACATTAGTGTTAATTCTTAGTCAGGGTTCTCCTGAGCAGAACCTTAAAAAGGAAAGTGTTAGATTGGCTTGCATGATATAGTCTGGGAAGTCCACTGTCTCACACCAGAGAGACAGAGAACCTGGTAAAAGCTCAGTTCCTGAGAGTAGACACTTCAGAAGCACTAATCTTGCACTAAATTTTGAGAGGATCCTTGAATGCTGCCTGCCTCCAATCCATCTTGGAAGAGGGAAGAAGCTGGATTCTAATATCAGCCAAGGAATGCAGCTGATGCAGCGATAGAGTAGATGGGCTTACCAGTAAGAATGAAGATTGGCATGTAGCGTGTCTAATAAAAACCCAGAGACAGATATTGGGGTTCAAGCTGAAAGATCAGAGAAGCGAAGCAGCCAACCGCTAGAGAGCTCTTACCTCTATGAAATCTTCAGTCTGAAAAGAGGTGAGTTCCTGTCTTGTCCCATCTTACATTCCTCTTTAGTGCAGGGAGTAAAGGCGTACACCACCACCGTCTGGCCTCTATGGCTAACTAGTGTGGCTGCTGGGGTTAAAGGTGTGTGCTGTCACTGCCTGCCCCGTATAACTGACTAGTGTGGCTAGCTGTGCACTTTGAGCTTCAGGCAGGCTTTATTTGTTAAAACGCAAATAAAATATCACTCTACTGGAAGGCAAAAGCAAAGCTTCCCTTTTCCATCTGATGTTTTCTGTGTGGTCCTTTCTACTTCAAATTGCCTGATCTAGAAAATCCTGCACATGTGAACCCAGAGGTGTGCCTGTTAGTTGACTCCAGATCCAGTCAGGTTGACAACCCAGATTAATCATCACAGGAAGTAACAGTGGAGGGTGTGGTTTAAATGTAGATGTCATACCTCATACACTCATGCCCTGGGTTCAACCCCAAGCATCAGAAAAAGAAAATGATGCAGGCTAGTTGGTCCATTCACAGAGCATCACAGACAAGACTGGGTGCAAATTCTTTTTCGCTGACCTAAACCTTTGGGGGTGGTGACTATTTTAAAAACTACCAGTAAGGTTATGTGTCTTGCTCTGCCCTTAAAACATACCTTGAGGAAGGGAAAGTCTGCCATTGTCTGGGTCACAGAAATCTTGCCACACAAGCTCTTGTGACTTTCAAAAGCAGCTAACTTGAAATGTGCATTGCAGCTGGCAAAGCAGGCTGGGAATATTTCTATAAAATCACCTGGGAAATTCTGCTGTCCAACAGGAAGGCTCACTTAGTGCATATCAGAGGGGACGGTAGCCAATTACACTCCCAAAATGAACTGCCTGCTGATTCCTGTCCATTGCTTAAACAAACTTCCTTTCTGGTCTATTTTCCCTAATGTGGCCATTCTGGGCCACCACAAGCTGGGCTCGTTCAGACGGCATTGAACTTTGCACATGGTGGGATAAAAGAGATCTGTTATTAATCTAGGTCCACATAGGAAAGAAACGGGCTATTTTTGCTTCTGAAAGCTTTAAGGGGGAAAAAACCGAACTAACTCCTTGAAGTGTCTCTGTAGGTTTGCAGGAAACTCAGAGAGAAAGAAAACCAAAGGTGAGCTCACATTGCAGGCATGAGGAAGAGCTTTTAAGACTTCCGGGATTGAAAACGCAGACGTTGGGCTGGAGAGATGGCTCAGAGGTTAAGGACGCTGACTGTTCTTCCAGGGGTCATGAGTTCAATTCCCAGCAACCACATGGTGGCTCACAACCATCTACAATGAGATCTGGTGCCCTCTTCTGGCATGCAGTCATACATGGAGGCAGCACACTGTACTGAATACATAATAAATAAAATCTTTAAAAAAAAAACCCAGACGTCACGAACTGTACCTGTCATTCCAGCACGCGGACGCCTGTGACCAAATGATGCTGAGAGTTCAAAGCCAGTGTGGCTACACAAATCCTGTCCCCAAAACACAGTCTAACAGAAGTTAGAGTTCACGGATTTGCTGGGTGGAGGCTGTCTCTTAGCCACCCTATATCATCCAGTCTCTTCAGTCAAAACTGAGGAAGAGTTTTGTAACTGACATGGGCATTCAGGAAAAGGGAAGCACACTGTGCATTTATGCATGACTTCTAAACAGGCCTGAAGCAAGAGAGCCAAAAACATGCCAGAACTTCATAAAAACAGAAGAAGAAAAACACTGGCTCTTTGGCAGCCCCAGTACCTAGAGATACAAATGTGTTGTTCAGCTTAAGGTAATGAAAAAATTTTGCAGATTTTCGAAGTCAGAAAATGGCAAAGCAAGGGGGAACTTTCTTGACAGCTCAGCTGTGGCAGATCACCCATCATTGCACTAAGCCCAGGTGGCCACAAGAATCGGGGGCTGAGGGTCAGCATTTGATGAATGAGGAGCTCAGGCTCCAGGATAGGCTTCTGTTGGTGGGAACCCAAGGGCTCATCTTTAGAGGCATGCCGACCTTGCCTAACTCGACTGCGTTCCTCCATTGCCTTCCTTACTCCAGACCCCTGGAATCATGCTAAACAAGAGTTCTGTAATTCCCTTTGGAGGATTTGGAGGTCCCGCCCCTGTGCCAAACCTTGGCCCCTCCCCCAGTCTATTTAAACTGCCCCCGGAAAGTCCCTGCCCCCCCCTTCCTGGTTCCCCTCAGGGCCACCCAAGAGCACAGGATATTTCTTAATTTGGCTTGCTGTGATTTGGCTTGATTGGGATTTTTGCATCGGCAGAGAGCTCGCATTAGTAATATTCCTAACAAGTTCTACTACTGAGTCGGATCCCCAGACTAGGGCTATGTTGCCTTTTCAATAAGTACGTTCCCATACTCCTCAAAGGAAATGTGACACTTAAAAAAAAAAAAACCTTACTTCTTAAACCTATAAACAAAATAAACCTTTTAATGATCACTTGTGATGATGTTTACCCAAACTGATCCAAGGCAAAATATTTTGTACACAAATTAACTTTTTAGGATTTTATTTGTTTTTTATGTACATTTGGAAAAAATAATTTGCAACTAGAACGAATGAATTCGCAAACACTAGTTGTAGAGATAAGAGGTGGGAAACTCCACCAATGCCCCCTCCCCCCATTGCAGACCCCACACATGAGAAAGCACGCCCTTGGGAGCTCCTGTTCTGAAACTGCTGGAGACCACCTACAGGCTATCTCAGATCCAGCCTATAGACTATGTGTGCCCTGGTGTTCTCCTTCCTGCCTTCTTGAGAGTCACCAGGGAGTGCTCTGCTTTGCAGTGCCCTGTTTATTTAATCTGGATTTATTCATTTGGCTTGATTTGGTTTATTGCATTGGCAGCGGAGGAACCCAAAACCGAGGATCTAATACTTATCAATAAGGCCATGACTGAGAAGTCAAAAAGGGAAAAGGTCCCCAGTGCAAGCCTGGACCAGAAAGCTTCCTCAAACAGAACTATAGCTGCATTCTGCCCACAAGCTAGGATATCGGAGCAGCAGAATGGGACAGCCAGTCAAAATTAGGTGCAATTTGATATTGCAGCATTACAGTCCTGAGCAGTCACAGCTGCCAGTGACAAAAATGAGCTTATCTGGCCACCTACAAGGTCTTAAAGACCCAGCAGGAAATATAACCAAAGAGCAAAATAATTAGTAATATCACAGAACAAGTTCCTACAAGCCCCCAAACAGGACTGTCATGGGACCCATTTCAGCCAGGGTAGCTGGTGCTTCGAAAGTCCTACAAAGGCCATCGTCAGATAACAACATTAGCCAATTAAAAAGGACCCTTAGGACACCAGCAGGCAACTTGTACATTCTAATTGGCCATGAGGAAATGTGTTTCCTGTAGTGATTCTGTCCTATCTCATGGGGGCCTTCCCCAAAGTACAGCGGCTCTTTCTGCTCTTTGCGTCCCTGAAGCTGGAAGTCCGTCCTTCACGCCAGGCCTGCTGTTCTCTCCCTGCTCGCTGCCGCATTTTCTGGTCATTATATAGATGCGTGTGGCCACTTCTCCATCTCTGAGGATTCCCTCTTCTACTCCACACTTTAAGCCTCTGATTCCTTCAGTGGCTAGTCAGATTTACTTCTTCTGAAATTAAACAGATTCCACTTCTGATGGTTATGAACTGCTCAGTGGAGAGCTAGGTTGAGACTCCCTGAGAGCCTGCTCACCTCGACACAAACCATTTCTGCAAGGTGCCTTAGCCTTCTTGCCGGGACAGCCATGGCCTGTACTTTCTTAGGCTCTATAAAAAGCATTTTCTTTTTTTTTTTTAGATTTATTTTTATACTGTGTACATGAGTGTTTTGTCTGCATGTATATATCTGCACCACATGTGTTTCTGCTGGCTGTAAAGATCATAAGCTTATGTTGTCTCTCCTGAAACTGAAGTTACAGATGACTATGAGCCACCATATGGGTTCAGGGCACAAAACCTGAGCCCGCTCCAGAGGCAAAAACTGACCTTAACTTCTGAGCCATCTCTCCCGCTCCACAGAAACATTCTATGGTTCAGTCTTTCCTTTTAAACATCATGCGTGTGTGTTTTGAAGGACTGGGACCATCTCTGCCTTCCCATAAACCAGACAGGAGCATGTACCTTGGCATCCAGCCCTCTCAGAGTCACAGTTTATCAGAAGACACCCTACCATCATACCTTTCTGAGTGGATGGCAGGGGTATCTCCTCGTTCACTCTCAATAGCTGGAGCCCTCTCTCTCACTACTACGGGCACAGACATGGTTGGAGAGAGAAGCTTCCATTTTCACTGCCTGACAATGTGACCCCTAGAACTCACCAACCAAACTGCACGAACCAAAGAATTTTTCATAATGTAAGAACAACTGAAGTAACTTGCAGTCAGTGGACTTCAGAGTTGGTCCCTGGTGGTGATCTGAGTGAGAAGTGTCCTCCCCAGGCTCCTGTATTTGGTCACCAGTTGGTGATGCTGTTGAGGGAGGTTATAGGTGGCTTGGGAAGCAGAGCCTTGCTGGAAAACGTGAATAGCTGGGGTCGAGTTTTATGTGTGTATAGCCTCGCCCCACTTTCCGTTCTACTTCCTGTGTGTGGATGAACGTGTGACAAGCCAGCTTCCTTCTCCTGCTGTCATGCTTCTCTTGACGGTCACCATGCTCTTCCTGCCATGGTGGACTCAATTCCTCTGGAACGAAAAACAAAACTAACGTCTTTCTCCTCTGATTGCTTTCAGCTGTGGTGTTTTAGCTCCGCGATGGGAAAGTAGCTAACATAGGTGCTCTAAACGCAAGCTGTACCGTGCTGATAGAATAATGCTGCTTTTACACGAACAATCTGGACAAGCACACACACACAAAAAGTCTTCAAACCATCTTCTAGAGCGCTGGTGGTTTTGGGAAACAAAAGACAAAAGGAGGGAGCGTGGGGTCGGACTGTAGAGCAAAGGCGGTTGTCCTGACTGCCTTCCTATTGAAAATAAGTTGGAGGCCTGTGTGCAAATACACGCATTTCTGTGTCTGTGTGTGTGTGTTCATGTGTTATTTAAATTAAATAATTTTTTAATAAAGGAGGTTCCTGGTTTTGAGTGTAGCACCTAGCACTGGGTAAAAAGAAAGGAAGGGAGGAAGAAAGGAAGAAGAAAGGAAGGAAAAAAGAGAGAGGGGGAGGGAAGGAGGGAGGAAAGGATGTTCCCTTGAAGGTTCCAAAGCCAGCTCAGAATGTGTTGATGCCAAAGCAGTAGATCTGGAGAGCTAAGTGATCAGACACTGTCTCTGTCTCTGCTACCTTATTCTGTCACCCCACATGAAGACCAGACTAATCCAGAGCTGGATCCCTGCCTTTGCCTCTATCAGCTTTTCCACCTCCCCTCTCCAGTGCTCCAGTTCAGGCTCCACTCCCCCAACACCACACACACACACACACACACCCCTTGCCTCCTCATCTAGTTCTTGTGAGGAAAGCCTGGCCCAGGTGCTGTGTGCTGTACTCTGTGTGTTTGTGTGGTTGTGCTCATGTGTACACGTGCACTTGGCGGACAGGCTGGAGAGGTGCAATGGAAGAGTTCTAAGACAGCGACACACACCATACGTTCTGGAGAATGCTCAGATACCCACCTCCACTATAACACTTACTAAAATTCTGTTAGGTTACAAATTTTGTTTTGTGAGTCCTGTTGAGATATTCGAAAGATTGGGTGAAATCATGGTAGCCCCTCAAGGGGAAGCTCTCCTAGGTCTTCATATAGAGTGGCTTAAAAAGTATTCATGTGTGTGCAATCTGTTTCTCTGTGTGTTTGTGTGTGTTTGTGTGTGTGTGTGCGCGCATGCACACATGTGCACATACACACAGGTGCCTTCAAAACACAAAAGAAATCATTGGATCTCCTGGAGCTGCAATTAGAGGTTAGAGAGAGCCACATGGCATGGATGCTAGAAACCAAATTTTGGGTTTTCTGAAAGAATAACAAATGCTCTTAACCACTTGAGTCCTCTCTCTGGTCCCTACAATGAAATTGTATGTGTGTGTGTGTGTGTGTGTGTGTGTGTGTGTTTAGATTTATGTGTATGAATGTTTTGCTTGCGTGAATGTATGTACATCATGTAAATATAGAGGTCAGAAGAGGTCATACTATTTCCCAGACTGTGAACCTCCACATGGGTACTAGGAACTGAACCCAGGTCCTCTGCGGGAGCCACCAGTGCTCTTAACAACCAAGCCCATCAGCCTAGGTCCTAGGATGTAATTTCCTGAGGGCGAATTTTGTGCTGTATACCCTCTGCATCCACTTACAGCCCTGAGATTAGGCTTAAAAATGATTCCTAAGTTAATAAGTTAACAAATGAGCGCAAGACGAGAAGTGTCTCGAAATAAAGAAACTGAAATGACATGCAAAAGTGGGGAGCAGAGGTGCTGGTGCTAAAGGGCAGCTGTACTGATGCTGTTTATCCTTGAAATCGGCTCTGAAGAAGGAGACGGGGGACGGGGTGTCTCCCCCAAGGTGCCCTGATATAGCCCTCTCCATTAAAGCTACATGGTGCTCAGCTCTTCCCCGCGTTTCTCTGTGCACGCTGAGCATGCACAGTTTCCATATAACTATATTTATCCCTCTCCTTCATAGCAGCCACGGTGTGGGGACAAGAGCCTATAGGGAAAAAAAGAAATGAATCTGTGAGGCAGAGTGACCTGATTACCTTTTACCTAGATTACCATTTTTTTAGGGACCCTCAGGCCTATACTTTAAATAGGTCATTTGGTTTGATTGACAAGAAAGTGTATGATATTAGATTGTCTATACATTGCAATCATATGTCATAGTAAATTATGCTCTTTTTAAGGAGAAAAGGGATTTAGAATATGGCCTGCTTAGGGATATGTGCAAAAGAAAACAGGCAGGACAATTAGCATAAATGTACAAGCTTGAATACAGCCTTTTTTGTCGATGAAAACATAAAACAGTAACAAAAAAAAAACAGAAAGATGGTAGAATCCTCTTCATTTCTTTCTGCCAGAGAGCACACAGGGGCAGCTTTCTCTGGAAAATGGTTTGTCTCACTAGACCAGAGCTGTAGATTACTTTTCTCAGAGCACGGAAAAGCATCCTGACAAATGTAAGGGAAGGAAGGAAAGGTTTCCCTCAGTTAATAGGCTGAAGGGATATAGTCCATTGTGAGGAAAATTTAACTATATTAAGATGTGTTATATTTGTTTCTGCTGCCTTTGTTAACAATGTAAAGATGTGTTACAGTTGTTTGGGCTGCATTTGTTTAATGATGTAAAGGTGTGATGCATTTGTTTCACCTTATCTGCCGAAGGCACCTGATTGGTCTAATAAAAAGCTGACTGGCCAATAGCTGGGCATGTGAAGGATAGGTGGGGCTAGCAGGTAGAGAGAATAAGTAGGAGGAGAAATCAAGGCTTGAGAAAGAAGAAGGAGAAGAGAATGAGGGAGAAAGATAGGGACAGGCCCAGGGCCAGAAGCCAGGCAGCGACCAGCCAGCCTTGGGGACAGTAGGGAAGCAGGACAGAGAGATAGAGAGGGGGGAATGGAGGGAGGAGGGAAGGGAGGAAGGGAGGGAGGGAGGAATGAAGAAACGAAGAAAGAAAAGTAAAAAGTCCTGATGCAAAATGTAGATTGATGTAGGAGGGTCATTTGTCTATGTGTTACTTTCATTGGTTAATAAAGAAACTGCCT
>LOEQ01001340.1:314059-326703 GCA_001685075.1 Bramus lutescens
ATATATATATATATATATATATATATGCAACATTAATTAGACTTAGTAGGTTAAAGAGAGCTAGAGAGACCCAGAGAGAGAGAGAGAACATGAATTTGGAAGGGGATGTGGTTAGGAATTACTTAAAAGTTGGTGGGATAGGGAAGGTAGATATTTCATTATATTAATGTACAAAATTCTCCAAAGAATAAAAAAATTAAAAATATCTACCCCTCATGTTGGTATTAGAAATACCTAGCCTCAAGTCCCAGTAGTTCCTGGGAACTAGGGCTGGATACCAAGAAAAAGTGACGAAGAAAGTAGTCTCATGAGTCCCAAATTAATTACTAGGTTTTTTTTTTTTACCAATTTGTTCTGATGGCAGCCTGGGGAATATGAATGAGAATTGATTTAGAAATGTTGGATCAATGACAGAAGAATTTGATGCTAAACTGTGATACATTTGTTAATTAAGAAGTACATTAGCTGGAGATTCTGGCTTTGGTATGTGTTGTGGTTTAAATACACTCACATATTTGAATACTTGGCCCCCAGTTGGAGGAACTGTTTGGGAAGGATTAGGAGGTAAAACCTTTTTGGAGGAAGTGGATGTGTTGTTGGGAGTCAGCTTTGAAGTTTGAAAAGACTCAAGCGATTCCCAGTGTTCTCTCTCTGCGTCCTGGTTGTGGGTCAAGATGTGACCTCTCAGCTGTTCCTTCACTTGGTCCTCATGAACTCTAACTCTCTGAAACAGTGAGTCAAATTAAATTCTTTCTTTTATAACTTGCCTTGATCATGGTGTTTTATCACACCAATATAAAAGTAACTAAGACAGTATTTCACTTTAACCATCTTGGCATGAGTCTAATAGATGTCCAAACATTGACTTAAAGATGCTCTAATGTATTCTACCAGTCACGAGTACAGTATAGTATAAGTTAGGCAACTCCACTTGGATTCCTCCCAGAGCAGACTTAGGGATGTTACCCTGGTTATTTCCAAAGCTCCAGATGGTAAGTTGCAGAATAACGTCTGTAGACTGAATGAATTGTATGCCCAGATTGGTCCATATTGAACGAACGTGAGTGGATGAGAGACTCCACCCTGGTCTGGGTCATCATGTAAATTGCTGTACTGTTTTTGCCATATGACCCAGTAGATCCACATCTGCAGGAATGTGAGGTGAAGCCTGTAGCTAAGTATTATACATGAATAACAACATAAGCTTTTAGTATTATGGAGCTAAACTGTGCCATCATCTACAAAGGTTTTCCTCCTGAGAAATAGCCTCTGGCTCATTCACAGGCCCCATAGACAATAGGTATTAGAAAACAAAACAGAAATTTGTTACTCAAATGGAGTCACCTGCCATAACTGAGCAATGTCTAAACTACCACTGCTGTTGAAGCATCTAACCAGTGAACTAATGAGGAAACACTTCCATGTATTTTACAAATAGCAGAAACTGAAGCCCTGAATCACCAAGATTGGTAGTGAAAGGCAATAACAAAAGGGAATCTTTTAGAGGTCAAATGTTCAGTCATTTGAACAGAGCTCTGGGAATCTGTCAATAGTGAGGATGTCTGTACCTTGCTTACCACAATGGAGGCTCTTAGCAATCGAGTAGAAACCATGGTTCAGTTGTGGAAGCCAGTCACTTCTGCAGCCACCTTCCTGCACTAAATGAGGATGGTAGAAGAATAGAGATAGCCAAGGTTCAGCGATAGTCTAGAAATGAACAAATAAGACTAGACAGTCTTGCAAAGATAGGTTTCATCACTTAGAACCTGAAGAAGACATGATTGCTCCTTCCCAGTTCCCCATTGCCTCTTCTCAGGATGCTCCAGGGACCAACACTGAGCTCCAAGATGGTGACTAAGAGTCTGTTGATTCTGTGGTGGGAGACAGTAATATTTTCATGTCTTTTGATGGCTTTGCCCTATCTTCAATACTTCTGACAAAGCTGCTGCTTCTGGACTAAGAAGTGGCTTTATTTGCCTTCATGAGATTCCATAAGCATTATTTTTTTTTGCCAAAGGGTAAATTTTAGATGAATGAAATAGGGCTTTGGGCTTCTAATCAAGGAGTGCTCTGGTCTCATCTCGGACTCCATCATTCTGAAATGGTCAACTTGAAAGGGCAGTAGAATGCCTCCAAGACAGTGAAACCACACTTTTGGAATCCAAGTATTGCCTTCTAAAATTCCATGACAAAGCAAGATAGCATTTTCTACTGCACCTAGGATTCATGGCCTGGGAAGGCTAGCAACTTGTCTTTCAATTACATCCAATGACTCACTAGTAAGTTTTGTCTCTACAACTTTGGGCTAGCTATCCTTGTTCATAAGGTTTATTTCCCACGGGATGGTTTCTACCAAATAACACATTATTAGATTCACAGAACTGGAAGGTGAGATTGCTTTCCCAGACACTTTTTACTCTATGCCATTGAAATGACAGGCAGAGAAAGGGGTTCATAACTGGCTGGAAGGGTTGAATCTGCTATGATGGGGAAACTGGAGCTTTTCTCCTACAATGTGGGTAAGTAATGGTGTACTAGAACCTTGAAAATTCTCTATGGAGCCATTTAGCTTCTCACATTCTGTGATAATTCTTTCTAGACATTTATTACAACTCCAGAAAGGAAAGATTGTAACTATCTCTTTGGAATTAACACACTGTATTGTGAGGATTCCTATGGACTTTCTTCTGGGCCACCAATCAGCTACCAAACCATGACATGGAGACTTAGTTATGAATGTTGTGCCTTAGCTTATGCTTGTTGCACTAGCTCTTAAAACTTATATTAACCTACTTCTTCTTTTTTGGTGTTATTATTACCAAATAGATAAAAGCCAATTTTCCCTTATCCTGTGTTTCTACCACCTAACAAAATTTTATTTATTGACCTGTCCCATAAGTTAGTCACAAGTATAGTTACAAGGACAATGTGTCTTTTTGTTTCATTGTGTTATAGTACGCAGACCCAAGGCCTTTCCATTGTCCTTACTTAGAAGCAAATGATAATTTTAAGAGTTGGGTATCTGGATGCTACAGTCAAAAAGTAGATTTGCCCTCCAAAGTTTTGACTATTGTTATATTCCTCTCCTGTGTATGTTCTGAGAATGTACCAAGGAAGAGATATGCAAAAATCATGGCAAGGTAGAAGTGAAGTAGAAGCCATTGACCCCAGCAGCCTTTGGGAGCCAGAAACAGCATCACATGGTGATTGGCATGGTCCGAGAGCTGCTGGCTTCTTGCCCAGGAGAACTAAGCCCACCACCAAGTACTTGACTGCAGGTAGGAGTAACTTCTGCTGGCTCCTCCACCGCTTCTTTTTGCAATTGCTCCCCAGTGACTACACCCATAGCTTCCAGGACTTCCCAAAAAAACTACATATTTTCTCCAAAGAATCAAGGCAAATGTTTTAAGCTGTTTTGTTTTGTTTTATTTCTTCCCCCTTGGGTTTCTTTATTTGAACCCCTTTAAAAGCTATTTAAAAACCTAGAGGACTTTAATATGTGTGGGATACATCTATCAATATTATAAGCTAAAAACGAGAGACTTCTAGAGCACATACTCCCATCATGATGTATGGTCTCAAATTGCACGACTTCCAGAAACTCTCAGTGTGCAATCATGGAAGATTTTTGTTATTTCCGTGGTAATTTGGTATTGTTGCTAAAATCTCTCTGATCTAGTAAATATATAAAATGATCCTGGACAGTCGTTTAAAGATTACAAGGACACAGCTGTGTTCCCAGTCTTTAAGACTGGTGACTTTTTCTTCTCCTTCCCTTCACTTCGTCTTTAAAACAGTTGGTGAATTCTAATTTCTGTAGAGCTCCTCCTGTCCCCTTTATTTAGTTTTCTGCAACTTTTAAAGCAAAATACCACAGATTGCATGGCTTCAACAAAAGACGTTTATTCTTTCCACAGTTATGGACCTGAGGAGTTTAAGGCCAAGGCGTCCTCTCTTTGACATGATCTTCCCTCTGTGAATAATGGTTAGTGTCTCTCCATGTGTTCAGTTTCCATCTCTTATGAGGACACTAGATCAACTGGGTTAGGGTTGCTACACTTTGGAATGGTCTTCTCTAAAAGTTACATCAAAACTAAATCTTCAATGCAACAATACAGAAATGTTGCGAGACTGGGTCTCTCCCTGGCCCTAAGATGCAGTGATGTGGTGAGGCTGGCTAGCCAATGAGTTCCATGAGATCCATTTGCCTTCCCCTCCCCAGAACTGAGATTACAGATGCTTGCTGGCATGCTCTTTACAAGTGTGCAAAGGAGCCAAGCCCAGGTCCTTGTGAGTGTGGAGAAAGCACTTTGTCAACTGAGCCATTGAGCCACCCCACCATCACCACCACCTTTTGCCCTGCGTGTCTCTCTTCTAGATGGAACATTCCAGAGCCATCTTGGAAACAAAGACCAGGCCCTCACCCTACACTAAATGGTGCCTTTATTTGTTGTCTCTAATATGGTAATTATTCTTTATAATTACCCAGGACCAGATTTTTTAGAGTAATACAAATTAACTTCATTTTAACTTAATTGCCACTTCAAAAGCCCATCTCTGAACACTGTCACTTTGTTAGAGACTCAACATATGAATTCTGCAAGTGCCCAATTCAGACCATAGCACTAATTTTGAATGCTGTTTTCCTAATGAAACCTGAATGCTTTTTATATGAAATTTTACCATTTGTTCACACAGAATAAATAACTAAAATCAAGACTGATAATGTGGGAGGGGGAGGGAATTGGGAGGGGCGTCCTCCACCTTTAAAAATTATTATTATATTAAAAAATAAGAAAAAAGAGTTAATAAGAAGCCTGAGCTAATGGGCCAATCAGTTTATAACTAAAAAAAAAAAGACTGATGACGTGTAGTGAACCTAACATGGTTATAGATTAATGTTTAGATGTCATAATTATGTATATATGAAAGTGACAACTCATCTCAACTATACCCAAACCATACTTTCTTATAGGTCTTCCTTGAGTAGTTTCATTACAGATTCAAACTGGTCTGATTCTGTGACTTAATTTAACCAATAAATGTAATAAAATGATCCTGTGCCAGTTTGGGATTAAAACTTAAGAAAACAAGAAAGTTTTTGCTTTTGTGCTTTGGGGAAACCTAAAGCACTGTGTCGAGTCTAGCTGTCAGGCTGCAGAAGCTGCACAGGCAGCTACACACAGAGCCCTAGTTCTGAAGCCTCTAGGAGGCTTTCAGTCCTCCAGCATCCAGCTGATGCTTGCCCTCCAGTCAGCAGCAGCATGACGCCAGTCACATCAGCGAGCTGCACCAGATGACAAGCTCAATTGAGACCCTAGCTGAGATCATACAGAAGAGCTACCCAGCTGACTTCACTACACAGGCAGAAAGACAATAAAATGGATGTCTGCCTATGCAATGAATAAGCAAAAAAATATTGGTTTCCTCTAGAATTCATCAGTGACACTCATGAGAAGCTCTGGAAGATTTCTACAAACATCACAGATGCAGAATTGGCATTTTGCAGAGGGATTTGAATTAAAAAAACCCTTTACAAGGTTTCATTTGCCCCATCACCAGTGAACCTCCTGAAATGAAATGTTCGGGAGAGGAGACAGGTTTGCACCAGCAAGACATCTCTGGCCACCACTTCCATCTTACAAAACCAAAGGGAACAGTTTCTCCTCATTCTTTTAACAAGAGCGCCAATATCCGGTGGACTGTTGTCTAGCAGAAAAGATTAGGAATTGTGCTTAATCTCAGATTGTTTTGTTTATTCCAATTATAGTTTGGGGAAAATGGGAATGTGGTTCATGAAACAGAGACCTAATTTTATAGTACATTGAATTCCCCATCCCCAAATCTCAGTAGTCTCCTTTGGTAAATCCCTATTTTCTGTTAGTTGTTCCTTCAAGGAATAAGTTTTATTTAACCTTGGAGGTTTGTACAGTCAAGTCAGACTAGAGGCTACAAAGTCTAGGGTAGTCTACATAAAGGTATTTAATGAACACAGTAATGTAAATGAAATTTTTAAACCACTTTTTAAATTTTTATTTTATGTGTGTTAATGTTTGCTCTAATGTGTGTGTGTGCACACTGTATATGTCTGTGTGTGTGTATGTATGTGCACCATGTGCACACAGTGCCTTTGGAAGCCAGAGAGGGCATCAGAGTCCTTGGAACTGTAGTTCCAGATGGTTGTGAATGACCACATGGGTGCTAGAAACCGTGCCTGGGTCCTCTGCAAGAGCAAACTGTGCCCTTAAACACTGAGCCATCACTCCGAACACTGAAATCCACTTTTTACATCACTATTCCTCCCCTGCCTAACCCCACCTTGGGGTCATAATATTCAGACATAACCAATGGTGGAGAAAAAGAATATGACTCTAATTCAGAGTCTGCTCACTTCTCTCCCCATGCAGATGTCTTCCTAACCCTTTTAAAATTCTAAAATGGAAACGACCTGAAAACTGTGGTCCAAGAACCCTGCAGCTTAGAAAAAATGCTTCATTCACATTATTGAGGCCTGCCTGGGTTGTTGTTTCTCTGAATATTTATGTATCAGCGAACCAAAGGTTAATTCTCTGTCTATAAATTAGATTGATTTGTAATTAGAGCCTTTGTTTAATTTGCTTTAAGGATCATTCCTGTATATGTGGGCCACAATTCCATTATTAACAGGAATTGCTTCTAAAACCCAGAGGGTGCCAATGTACATTCAGAACGACACATTTTAATATCTAGAATAGTGATTAAGGATTAACAGTGTAAACTTTTATAAAGAAAGTTAAAGGCAGCTTTTGTGGCAGCCCTTCTGTTGGTGGCTGCCTATTATTTGTTCCTGAAAGTCTGACCCCCAGAAGCCCTCCAGAAGGTGAGACCATATACACCTGCATCAGCTCCCTGGGTGACATTCGTTGTGGGTGTATGGTGTCATACAGCCTCTTCAATAAATTCCTGGGTAGAGCCCAGGGAGAAAGGGGGAAATGATTACACCCAAGGCGTTTCTCTTTTTCCGTTTCCGTACTGAACCTCTGCAGAAAGCCACCTCCAAAGGTTAGGGGACACTCTTGATTGAGCTCAGGATATTTCAATTATTTTGGTGCACAAGGCTCAGGCATGTGCTGAGAAGGGCTTCATTCAGACTTTTTCACATCAGAAGGATTGCGAGCCAGACCACGGGGAGGCTGGGCAAGTGCACATAGTGACCATTTTAAGGGTCACTTTGCATCACAGACAAGGAGCAAAACACAGCGATTTGTTTGTACTTAAGCTCTTCTCTGAGATAAATGCTGGTAGGTGGAAGGAATGAAGTCCTCTGAAGGTGCCTGGATGAGAAGACTGGGAGCCAGGACACCCTAAGGCCTGCGTAGCAGATTCTGCCTCCGGAGAAAGTTGTGCCTGATGGTCACTGGCTTGGGATTTTGCTTTTGTTTTTTTTTTGTTTGTTTGTTTTGTTTTGTTTTGTTTTGTTTTGTTTTGTTTTTTTGACAAATTGCAAGTCAAACCTGACTTTCTGGTGATGATCATGAAAAAGATGAGAACTGTCCTTCCTTGTCGTCTCTCACCTATCCATAGCTTCTTGGAATAAATGCTGAGAGACAATTGAGAACGGCAAACTGAGGCACTGCTGTATCCTTACAGCTGGTCGGGGCCTGACTATCTTGCCTGACTCCGTCCACTTCAGCTATCGCTACCACAGCATGAAGGGATGAACACGTACTCCTCAGGACTCATACCACCATCACCAAACTTGCTTAAGAGAACAATCCATAGCCTGGTGTATGCTAAAAAAAAAAATCCAGCACTCCAGAGGCTGACTAGGGACTGTGAGTTCCAGGGCAGCCTAGACTACAGCATAAGATTCTGTTGTAAAATAAAGCAAATAAAAAATAATAAGCACTACATGGAAATCATTTTTATTTTTCAGAAGGATTTTATTAACAACAGGGCTGGCAAGATGGCTCAGCGGGTAAAACTACTTGTCACACAAACCTGGCAACCTGAGGTGATCCCCAGATCCCACAGTAGAAAAGAAGCCATCCTGAAAGCTGTCCTACGCGTGAACCCATAATTACATACACATCTAATACACACACAACAATAAATATTTTTAAGTTATGCAGGTCTGGAGACGTGACAGAGTTGCTAGAGTGTCAAGCATGCGTGAAACCCTGAGTTTAATCCCCAGTACTCCATAAACCAGGTGTGGAAGAGAGAGACTGGAGGGTCAGGAATTCAAAGCCATCTTTGGCTACATAGTGAATTCAAGGCCAGCCTGGTTTACATGCATCCCCATCCAGAAAGAAAGAAAAAAGAACACAATGAACACATCTACATGAACTGCACCATTTTCAGGGTTGTGGAGATTAAAATGAGAAACTAAGAAACATGTGGAATGGTCCTCCCATCAAGGAGCACATAATCTTAGATACTATTAGAAAAGCAAGATAAAATTAAGCTCCCACCAAATCTTGACCCAGTCTGTAGAGGATTCCGTTCCTGAAATGACACATATGAAATACGGAACATGTCACAGCAGAATAAATGTATGTGTGGATTATGTCTGTGTGCGATGGGGGATGTGGCTTCTGAGATCCACCGATAGTGTCTGCGGGGCTAAATTACAAGCTCACAGGATTATCGTAGTAACAGAAAGTAGATCTCGGCTGGAGAGAAGGGGGAGAGAGCGCGTACACAGCGATGTAAGAGGAAAAGGAAGAGTCCTTCAGAAACTTAATCACGGTGGACCCCCACCTAGATAATTAAGGGGGAAATGAGAAACTCTGTCTGCAATTTTGTCTTTTTTCGGATAAATTAGCAAGATAATTGCCTTGACTCCCTTCTTCCCCAAGTGGGTGGAGACACAGCTGGGCTAGGTGTGGGAGCCAAGCCAAATTTGATCTGAAAGAAGGGTGAATCACAGCAGGCCCAAAATTTATCTCTACCCTCTACCTCTCCTCTCTCAAAATCTGTCTTCAAAGAAGAGCTCTGTTTAGGGGTTGGGATATAATTAAGCTTATCAAATTAATCCACCCATTTCGCTATATACAATTGCACTCTGTATTGTGTTTCTTACTAATTTACCCAGGTGCCTTCAAATGCTTCTCTGATAGCATTTTGGGGCGATTCTTTAAGAGATCTAGATCCTTCACAATCCCAGCTTTATTTCTGGTTGACCTCAGCCCTTCCCACCCTCTGGATGACTCTGCTGTAGTCTAGGAGTTTACTGTCTTCATTCAGTCGTTCATTCAACCAGTCCATGGGTTTGTTGAATAAGTTCATTCATGAATTCGTCCACACACACACACACACACACACACACACACACACACACAGTGTTTCTCCCCTTCGCTGTGGCAGCAACAAGATTACTGGGTTGATGAGAGTCAGACAACACCAAGGAAACAAGAGACATAGAGACATCTTGGGAACCTAGCATTACAAAGTACCTTGTTATAAAATGCTAGTCCTGCAGAGTTGAAGAAGGTTGCTGTTTTTTAAGCACTGTCCCCTCCAAAATGTACATGTTATGAACATGTGGGTGTTGGGAGATGACAGAGCAGTGTGGACTCCTCCCTCACATTTTTAAGGGAAGCCTCTAAGAGATTTCTCAGGGTGTCATCTTTTTACCCTTCAGAGGAAGCAGCCCTCACCAGACTGAGCTAGCTAACATCTTTGGACTTGGACCCCTAGCCATAGAAACAGAGAAATAAATGTACGTCCTCTGTAAATTACCCAGTCTTACGCAGTCTATCATAGCAGCACAAACTAAAGTTGAAGGAACTCAACAGATGTGACTGTGCACCTCATGTTGGATCAACACGGTTGAGAACGTGAGCCTTTCTCACTGTGCTCTGCGGCTGAACTCCATACAGTTCCCTAAATGGCAAAATGCTGTAGGTACACGTTTATAGGGATCTAAATGATTTGCACTCGTGTATGGATGCATAATTTTCTAAGAAATTATGAGCGTCATTGTTTTTCCTAAATTATCTCCAGAATACATATTTAAAAAAAAATAAGGATTCAGTGTTCAACACGACACATCAAATCATTTCAAAGTTGCAAAATCAAGATTCTCTGTTGCTTATTACAGATGTGTGTGTGTGTGCGCGCGCGCGCACGCACGCGTGCATGTTGACTACTGCAGCATATTTGTTACATGGTTTACCATCATCAATCTCTGGTCCTCACTATCTTTTACAAATACACATCTCCTCTTTTAGGACTGGAAAAAGAGTTCCATGCTGAAGAACACCTGCTGCTCATACCAAGGATCCAGGTTCAATTCCCAGCCTCACAACCATCCATAACTCCACTTTCAGGGATGTAATGGCCTCTTCTAGCCATACACATATACATGCAGACCAACATGCACAAACATAAAATAAAAATTAATAATCATAAAGAACAAGCCTCGCATGAACTTTAAGTCTTGTTTTGGTTGCCCATTGCTGCTAAGTTTTCTGGCAGCAGACAGGCTTTCTCACATTGTCAGTATTCAGGATGTCTTCTGGTTCAGCATCAACTGTCCAACTGGGATGGTTTTACGACACTTAGAATTCATGGAAAATCTGAGGGACTAATTAGTGTGCCTATGATTCTAGCCAGAGCATATGCTATAGCCTGTGGTCAACAATTTATCCACAAGACATTTTCTGTTTATCCATTAGGATTTTAAACAAAATCAATCTCCTCCAAGAAAAAGAACCAGCAAGTTTGCATACAGATCTAATGATTACAATGAAAATAAAGCTCAAGTCAGGGTAGTGGGGCATGCCTTTGATCCCAGTGCTCAGAAGGCTAGGACAGGAGAATTGCTCAGAGTTTGAGGCCAACCTGGTCTAGATAGTGAGGCCCAGGCCAACCATGGCTACATAGAGAGACGCTGTCTCAAAATGAAACAACTAAAATTCTGCAAGTTGAGCAAAAATGTAGACTTTTCACATAACTCATCAAAGTGAAACATTATATTTAAAGTCAATGAAATGGATTCATCTTTACAACCTTAAAAGTGTATAATTCTTTGCATTTGTCATTATTTGTATGTAGCTAAGAACAACCACCATCAAGAGCATTTTGTAACCATTGTCTAATACTGTTTTGTAAACTGGTACTATCAAAGTATTAACAGCAGTTATCCTGGGCTCTGGGAACACTGTCAATTTGAATCTCCCATTTTCTGCTTGCTATTTTTTATTTTCTATAACGAATTCTATGGCATTGAAATGTATTTTAAATCATTCCAAAAAAAAAAAACTAAACACCTGTCTTTTCATTTTAAGAGACTAAGTGAATGTTTTATCTTCCACATCTCTAAACCTACACTATCAGGTATTTTATCCAGTTTTTCTTGCCAGGATCAGGAGGCTGACTTTTATTTAATATAAACAAGTAATTCTATACCATATGTTGATACAAAGTAGAAATAATGAAGTACATATTGAAACACCTAATGAAAAATATTAATTCACCAATTATTATCAGTAACTGCTTATTAATTCTGCAATTTACTCATTAATCATTAATTAAATATGAATATTGCCATAATAAAACCAAAACACTTACAGATCTTATTTACCTTGTTTAGACATTTTAGTTTTTTATCTTATTTGAAATATAGTCTCACGTGGGAAATCTGACCTTTAATCTATATATAATCAAGAATGGCTCTGTACCCAATCCTCCTGTACCCACCTATGCTTCTGCTTTTAAGGCCAAAAATACAAGCCATTTCTCCACTTTTAATAAGTATCAGAAGTGTTCTCATTGTAAAAATAACTCTTAAAATATATATAATTATTGCTATTATTTTAGTAACTGGTGTGATTGCACATAAGTGCCATGAAAGCTTGGGAAACTGACAGTCTATAAAACTTGGAATCCATTACCATAGTACTGAAAGGCTTAAATTTGCAAGGATTTTATTTTAATGTATTAGGAAAGACCCAAAGTGCTAAAAAATCAAATAAAAAAGCAAACAAAGCAGGTTCTTCAAATAATCTAATGCAGTGTGTCTTGAGAGGATGAGGAAGAGCAGTAGACTTGGTCACCTGGCCTCTAGTGTCTACTCTCTGACTCCTGTGAAGGGAGTAGACCCACCTCTGCTGTAAAGAAGGTGAGCGTTTATCACAGCCATTCAACAGACCTCGCTAAACTTTGAAGAGTTAGACATGAAATTCTGTTGGTTTTAAAAATAAATTGTTTTCAAAGAAAAGAAAAAGACTGAGTAGCATCACAGAAGAGGGAGAATTCATAAGATCAGATGAGGATGGGAGTGGTCCTTAGGTGACACAGAGAGATGCACTTCGAAGCTGTAAGTCAACATGACAAAGAAAGACCAAAGGCGGTTGTTTCATTTCCAGAGAAACTAGAGGTGTGAGGAGAGGGATGAGAAGACCTGACAGACAGGAGCAAGGAAGAGAAAAGAGATGGTAAGGCAGTTCAGCTGGCTAAGGAGCTTGGAGGGCGAGTCTGGTGACCCATCTCCCATCTTCAAAACCCACATAAAGGTAGAAGGGGGAGCCAGCTCTACAAGGTTGTCCTCTGAACTCTACATAGGTGGTTGTAGCACATGTGTACATATAGGGGGGAGGTACAGCTTGATAGGTAGGTAGGTAGATAGATAGATAGATAGATAGATAGATAGATAGATA
>LOEQ01001340.1:342228-352472 GCA_001685075.1 Bramus lutescens
TGTGTGTGTGTGTGTGTGTGTGTGTGGTATATCCATGCATGAACACATATGTGCGTGGGTGGACTTGCCACAGTTGCATACATGGAGGCCAATCACCGACTTAGAGTATGTTCCTCTATAGCCTCTTTAAATGTAATCGCTTTTAAAGAATTTCATACATGATAACTCTGTTTACATCATTTCTACCTTTCTCCCCCAACTTCTCCAGTGCCCCCCAAGACATTCCTCAAATTCATGATATCGTCAATTATTGTTAATTGCTGAGTCCACTTTGTGTTGTTCATGCATGTGTATATGTGTGTGTTTAGAGCTGACTGGTTGGGACTGGATACCCTACCAAGAGACTTATCCTTTAAAAACTGATTCTTCCTCTCTCAGCAGCCAAAGATTGCCTGGAGCTCTTCCTCTTGGGGCGGGAACTTGTTAGAATTGCCCAATCCATGTTGTCATTGTGATGACTTCTGTCTTAATTAGGGTTCTACTGCTGTGAAGAGACACCATGACCATGGCAACTCTTATAGAGGAAAATGTTTAATCGGGCTTGGCTTACAGTTCCAGAGGTTTAGCCTATTAGCATCATGGTGGGCAGACATGACAGCATGGTGCTGGAGAAGGAGCTAAGAGTTCTATATCCTGTTTCACAGGCAGCAAAAGGACATTGTGTACCACACCAGGCGCAGCTTGAGCATAGGAGACTTCAAAGCTCACCCCACAAAGACACACTTCCTTCAACAGGGCCACACCTACTCCCACAAGCCACACCTCCTAATTATGCCACTACCTATGGGCCAAGCATTCAAACACATGAGTCTATGGGGGGCCATACCTAGTCAAACCATCACATCTTATTTTGAGAATTTTTTTTGGTTGAAATTTTATGAGTTCAGCTTCCCTATCATACACTGTAAGTACTATCTCACAGCAGACATCTGATCCTCTGGCTCTTACAGTCTTCCTGCCCTCTCATCTACGATGTTCCTTAAGCCTTAGATGCAGGGCTATGTGGTACATATATTAACTGGGGATGGACATTCCATATACAGTGGTTCTCTACACTCTGACTGGTTGTGACTTTCTATAATGATCCCAGTCTATTATAAAAAGACGTTTCTTTGATGAGGGGTGAGAGCTTCACTTACCTATGAGTATAATGATACTTGTTTAGAATACAGTTAGAGCTGATGCTGGCTTACACAAGTTATAGCCCTTGTTTCTGGAAATAAAGTTTCTCACTGAACCTGGAGCACACCATTCTGGCAGCACTGGATAGTCAGAATGCCTTGAGTTCTACCTGCCTACTCCACCTCCCAAGCTCTGGGGTTATAGACACCATGCCTGAACATTAATTAGCTGGGTACTGACTACCCAGTAAAACTCAGGCCCTCACACTTACACAGCAAATACTTTATCCATGAAACCATCTTGCCAGCCCAACACCTTCAGATTTGGCAGATGAAGAGAGACATTTAGGGTTTAAGTTGTTTATACTTTATTTCTCAAGAAACAAAGCAATAAAATATAAAAATTTCAAAGCACAAGATGATGCCATCTTGCTGAATAGCCAAAATGTACTGTGACTAAATTGTGAATTAGGTTTTTGGGAATAATAACCTATAATTTCTTGGGTCATGGTAAAGCACACTTTTAATCCCAGCACTTGGAAGGCAGAGGCAGGCAGATCTCTGTGAATTTGAGGCCACCTTGATCTACATATTTGGTTCTAGGCCAGTCAAAGTTATATACCAAAGGTCTATCTCAAAAAATAAAACTAACAAACCAAGGGGGGAAAACAAACTATGAGTTGAGCTGCATAATAGTTTAGTGGGTAAAGGCACTTGGTGCCAAGTCTGACAGCCTGAGCTTAGTGCCCAGAGCCCATAGGGTGGAGGGAGAACACCAGCTCCCACAAGCTGTCCTCTGACCACACATATGTGCTTAGACTGATTTTAAATTTTTTATTTCATGCTATACTTCTTACTGTCAGTTTAAACAAAAGTAGAATGATCACTTTTTTATCATTACATTCCTATTTGGAGTTCAAAGACATGTGAATTATATATCACTTTATTGAGCACATAGTGCCAAACACAAGATTGCTCTGTGAACTCCATAAAACACAATAAAGCAGAGGATAGTAAGGTAAGTGAGCTGTGCTGAACAAAGTCAGGGCCTGATGTCTGGGCCTCTTTGAAGTCAGGAATTAGAACCAGTGTCCCACAAACAGTGGCTCCACTGAACGAGGTAACGTTCAAACACTTGCTACATGCAAGAGCTCCGACTCACAATGGCAATCGAAGATGTTGGCCCTGACAAACGGAAGGGCTTGCCACCCACTCCCTCATGGCTTGTAGGTCACTACAACCAATTAAGATGACTCTATTGGAGTGGGTACCATTTCTTCTCACACCAGCTAGAATTACGGCACCCAACTAGTGTGCTAGCATGTGTGTGTTGTGTTTGTGTGTATGTCTAAACTGGACAGCAGAGAGTGTTTGTCACACTTGTGTCCTAATGATAGACCAAACTGAGAGCCATTAAACTCAAAACCCACAGTACAATGTATACATATTGCTGTGGTTAACGTGATATGAAAGTGGTATTTTAATATTTAGGTGCAGCGTGTGAAACATGTTGGGTGAATCCTCCCTGAATTATCTGGGTGTCAGAGAAGACAAGGAAAAGCCACATGTAGGAATTAACTACAGCTACTTGCAGTACCACAGACAAATAATGCATGAACTGCTACTGGCATTCTGCTTGTTGTGAGTAGGGACTGGGTGCCCCAAGGCAAGAAACAGTCTTGAAAACTGGCTCCTCTAAGCCTCAGCTCTTAACCCAAAAAATACTTTCAGCCCCACCCCCATGCTATGGTTATAGGAGAAAAGAAATGTATCTTTTACAGGGATTCTTTAGTGACATTTTGGAGTCCTCCTAGACAGCTGATCTTCATTCAGTTCATGAAGTAAACCATAGATGGACAATCCCCAAAATGTGCTGTGTGTAATTGGATTCTTGTTCCCGAAATGGAGTTGAAGCACACACACCTCAGTCACTGGCCTGGCATGGTCCAACAGAAGCACCAAATGGAGAATTTTCACCCATTATAAGGCACGTGTGATGTGACAGTTTTATGCATCTGCCAGACTGGGCTAAGGGAGATACGGGCAATTGGAGAAACACGGCATCTCTGTGTGTCTGAAGGTATTCGTTTGCCATTGAAGTTGATAAAGACACTGGTCTCATCGATACATCTGAGCTCAAGCTATGCATATCACAGAAGGCTGGGAAGAGGTGAGTTTTTCCATCTGAACGGTCTGGAACATCCATCTTATCTCTATTGCCAGTGCCCTGGTTCTGAGACCTTCAGACTTGGTCCACGTCTTACACTGTTGTCTCTCAAGGTGGGCTGGACATGCGATTCCCCTGAGCACCCGGCTTTCTGACTGTGGGTAATCCCAGACTTATGGATAGTGCTGGGACAGAAGACAAATCCCCTTCAGCAATACTCACATTACCAAGATGTTCAGTGTCGGCATTTTGAAGAGAGGGCCCAGAATGGATTATGAGCAAGTTACATAGCATATGGGGTCCCACCCCTAAATGGACTAATAACTCTCTAATTGTCCATAAGGAGCTTAAATAGGCTAAATGGATGCCTTATTGGCTTAGCCAAAAGTGTACTCAGAAACAGCCTGTCCCAATAAAGATTACTTTGGCTTCCATCCAGTCCTGGTCATTAGAGCCATCTAAGTCCAATGGACATAGCAGCATGTCAGAATTCCTCTACTGGAGTCCCACCCACTCTAGGGAATTCTCTCATTTTTCCTTAATAAATCCATATTTGCTCTGCTCACTCCTTGTCCTTGTTTCCTTATTCTTCCTGAGAATCAGGCAACAAAACTAGAAGCCTCTGGCTCAGGGTGGCTTTGGTGCCCATTGATTGATTGCCTGGGACTCTGAATTAAGCTCACCAAGTGATAAGAAAAGCTCCACCAGCCTCAAAGAATGTCTATCCACTTGAACATCCTCCCCTATTAAGCCCCTTCCTGTAGTGATAAGGGGAGCGGGCCCTGCTTTTTGTCCTGCCCGGCTCCCGCACNAAGGGGGCCAAGGCAGTTTCTTTATTAACCAATGAAAGTAACACATAGGCAGATGACCCTCCTACATCACCTTCCTTTATATGTTCATCTACAAACAGACACGTGATTCCTTTAAGTTCTGCCTCTCTGGGGAATCTTCCTTTATGACCCCAAGAATCTAGCATCATCAGAATAAAGTTATCTCATATTATCAATAGCCTGTCAATTTAATTGGTGGTGTTTTGCTCAGTCACATCCCAAAATAATGGTGGGTTCTAATCTTAGACTGGGCAAAATGCATTTGACCTCAGAATTATCTCAGGAAGCCAAGGGAACATGACCTGCCCTTCTGTCACATTGTACACATGCTGTCTTTATTCAGAGTTCAAAACTTCTACTCCCAAGCTGGACTTCAGAGGGCCTGTGAGGACATCAAGGGGGTTGAGCTTGAGTCTCTGGTCATTCAACCTGGATATTGCTATAAGGGTATTTGTAGGCATGGTTCTATAATCCGTTGAGTTTAAGTAAAGGTTATCCTCCGTAATCTAAGGAGCCTTATCCAATTACCTGAAAGGTTCTAAGAGCAGAACTGAGCTTCTCCAAGAGAAAGGAAATCCCATGTTATCAGCTCCTGCCTGAGAGTTGCCAGCCAGTACTTCTGGGTGCACAAACATGGGGCCCTCCTACCCAGAACTGACAGTGGAATACTCCAAGTTCTTACCGTAATGTACGAACATGAAACTGGTATGTTATACAAGTTCCTGTGTTTCAACCCTAGTTGATACAGAGGGCCAGTGGCATTTTTTCTAATATTTTCCTTTTCTGATATCAGGGTTTTAGTGGTACTGTCTCATGCTGCTCATAAAAAGTCTCACAGAGAAGACATTTATCACCCCCACCCTGACCTTTACCCTACAGCTCCCAACTCACCACAGTCATCCCAGGGGCCCACTGTCATGACTTCTTTGTTACCTTTTAAAAGATAGTTTATTGTCCAAGACAATTTACTTATTAGCTGTTAAAGTATTTATATATTTACTTATGTATTTATGGATGGGCATACACATGCCACAATAAATATACAAAGGTCAAGGGACAGTTTTTCATAGTCTCTTTCCTTCCACATGTGGGTCCTAAGGATCAAACTTAGGTCGTCCAGGGTGGGACCCCTTTTGCCTGTTTGGCCATAAATTTTCTGCATGGCCTAAATTTTCTTTAGACATGTTTAAATCAATACAGGCTGGAGATGTGGCATATATTTTTAATTCCAGCATTCACAAGGTGGAGACCAGAGGTTAAAGAGTACTAAAGCCACAGTCATGTGACACTACACCTGGCTCCCCTTGACAATACTCCCCGGAGATTTTTCATTTCATTATACAAGTACTTCTTTCATCTCAGCTCCGTTGTATCTATCCCATTTCATGTCTATATCCTGACTTGTTCAACCAGACTCCAATTGGTGGACATTCTTGCCATCTCAACACTTAGCTGTAATCAGATAAATGTCCTTTATAAACACTGACACAGAGATTGGTAGAAGTCCATAGGATTCAGGTACCCATAATTATTATGAACACTGAGCATATAATATATAATATCATACAATATACATAATTATATAATAATATAGAATATAATAGTTGGCAAATAGAAGCAATAAGCTGCAAGCTGTCATAGTTAGGATTGCATTGCTGGGATAAATTACTACGGCCAAAGCCCACTTGAGGGAAGGCTTTCCTTTATCTTACATCTCCCACTCCATCACTGAGGGAAGTCAGGGCAAGAACTCAAAGCAGGAAGTGAAGCAGAGGCCATGGAGGGTGCTGCTTCCTGACTTGCTCTCCATGGCTCACTCAGCCTTCTTTCTTATACAACCTAGGACCACCTGCCCAGGAATGGCACCACCCACCATGGATTGGGCCCTCCCATATTTATTATTAATTTTAAAAATGGCCTACAGACATGTCCACAGGCCATTCTGAAAGGAACGTTTTCTCGGTTGAGGTCTATTTTATCATTTGACTCCATTTTATATCAAACTGACAAAAACTAACCAGACACAGGGACAAGAAAATACAGTTGTAGATTCCAGGAGTCTTCATGAATTGCCCTGAGTTCCCCACTCTCAGGTGACAAAAGTGTGTAGGCAGAGGTCATTCATTTATTTCCAGGCTGCCCAGACCCAAATAATCACATAGAAAGTATATCAATTACAACACTGCTTGGCCTATTAGCTCAGGCTTCTTATTAACTAACTCTTACATCTTAAATCAATCCATCTCTATTAATCTGTGCATCACAAGGAGGTTGTGGCCTACTGGCAAGGTTCCAGCAGGCATCTTTCTCCTTCCGCAGCTGCATGGCATCTCTCTGACTCTGCCTTCTTTTCTCCTCTATCTCTGCTTAGAATTCCTGCCTTGCTCTATTCTGCCTTGCCATAGGCCCAAAGCAGATTATTTATTATTCAATGGTAATAAAACATATTCACAGCATACATAGGGGAATCCCACATCACCAGTGTCTGTGTGGGAGCCCGTTGTTTTCCCCATTCTCACCAATGCAAGCACACAACTAACCTATAGAATGTTGGCCAACCCAGTAAACCACAGAGACCTGTAGAACTATATGCGTGTGTGTGTGACAGAGTTATTCACATGTGTGTGTACATGTGTATATGTGTATGCATGTATGTGTGTATGTGTGTCATAGAGAGGTGTGTGTATGTGTGCATGTGCACCACAGAGCTCTCTCTCTCTCTCTCTCTCTCTCTCTCTCTCTCTCTCTCTCTCTCTGTGTTTGTATGTGTGTGTGTGATTTGCATCTTGCTTCACAGAAAGGGCCTAGAACAACTTTCAGTATGCTCAGGCCATTTTTAGTCCCTTTTCCGTATAATCTACTGGAATCTTCTGGTGGTTTTTCTATGAGATAATCTTTTGATGCCATCCAGCTGTTCCCCGACATCAGGAAGTTTTGTGTTTTGGTTGTGACATGAAGTGTTAATATCATAATTACTCATTTGTCTTTTGACCCTCTTAGAAGGTCAAAGAGCAAAATGCTAGGCTGAAATCAACTCCTATGAAGAACTTCTTTGTTGGGATTTGTAGATCTTTTTTCCTTTTTGGTCCCTAGATTTTGTGTCAGAGAAAGCACCTCTCCATACTGAGACTGCATTATCTATTTTTCCCATCACTAAGACCAAAGAACTGACAGAAGCAACTTCAAAGTGGGCTTATTTTGGCACATAGTCTCAGAGTAAATCTACAATGCTTGGGAATCTAGGGCAGCCCCATCTGCAGGGTTTGTTCGCATGGCAACTGCATACAGAGCACTTAACCAGAAGCGCCTAGCCTGTAACCCTCAGGTCTACCTCCCAGCAATACGCTTCCTTCTGCTAGACCTGCCTCTTCAGGGTCCTGAAACATCCCAAAACGGCATGACCAACTAGAGGCCAGATGTCCAAACAGGTGAGCCTGTGGTCAACAGTTCACATTCTAACCACAAGGTTCTCTGAGTTCGCACTATTTCTTTGTAGAATATTTAAGTGTTGGAGAAGGGGCCACTGGTTGGTTTCCAGACACTTAGCCCTAAAATAATCACACAGAAACTGTATTACTTAAATCACTGCTTGGCCCATTAGCTCTAGTTTCTTATTGGCTAACTCTTACATATTAATTTTATCTATCTCTATTAATTTGTATATCACCACGAGGTCGTGGACCACCAGCAAAGTTTCAGCATGTCTATCTAGAGCAGCAGCTCCATGGTGTCTCCTAGCTCTGCCTTCCTCCTCCCAGCATTCAGCCTAGCTTTCCCTGCCTACCTAAGTTCTGCCTTGCTATAGGTCCAAAGCAATTTCTTTATTCACCAATGGTAATCACAGCAACAGAGGGGCCTCCCACATCATTTAAGGATTCTTTTCTTATACTCAGTTATTATTTTAGCTGCATAAGAAGTTGTTTGTTTACTAAAATGACTATTTTTCTCTATTTTAAATTGTTAAATTTCTAAATCCTTTTGAATCTAGCATGCTGTGTCAGTTTATATTATGAATCAATACACGTTTTGATTAATTCCCATGTCAGCTTAGTGGGGATAGCTGTAAAACTCTTCCACTAGGTAGGAACACCCACATATGGGACAAGATAATGTTACCTTGCACTGAAAATGGGGACCGTCATGGTGCCTAAGGTCTCAGTTTTCTCCTCAACACAAGGAAGATGAAGATAAAATTTTACTTCTGTTTTCTAAGGTTCCTTCCAGCTCTACCCTTTGAGAACCTGTAAGAAATTCACGTTAAACGCACTGCATTGGTGATGTCCTCCTTTCTCATAAAATGCTTTGTTCTTTACACAAACAGAACTGACTTAGACTGAAATAACTATGATTACAAACAAGTGAATTGTCCCTGAAGGGCAAAGTTAAAGCTGTAGGCCAACTGCTTAAGTCCTGCTTGCAATGACGTCCCTTTTGCAAGTGCCAGGGAGCATGAGCAGAGACTGCAGGTGAGGGGAGAAGGCCAAGGTGACCCCCAGAAGATCTGCTTCTCTTTTTGTTTTGGCTTTCCCCCTCTTCTTAACATTTCTGCAAATTGTTAGCTGACCACATGTTGTAAGATCAAAGAGTCCACCCATGACAGAGTGGCTGCTGAGCACATTGATTACCCATCAGTGCTGAGTAACTGGGACAGTTCTCCACTCTGGACTGCTTGTGTGCTGGGGGTGGTGCGCCAATAGGAGCTGTCCCCTGTTGCACTGCTCTGCAACATATATTGTTTCTAAAAACTCTTGCCAATGGGTTGGCACCACACCAATGTGTACCACCAAAACACTACCGCTAAGTGTCTGGTGGCTTCTGGTCAGACAGCTAAGTACTATGAACCAAGAAGCTGACGAAGGCATTCTGCCAGCTTCATAAACAGGTAGATGTGCCCTCTCCCCTTTCCTCAGTGGCTGAGTGTTCACTGGACTTTGTTCAAATGCAAGAAATACAGCACAAAGCCAAAGAGGAGAGTCCATGTCAGTAGGGTATTTTTGGTGTGGGGGGCTGTGGGTTTGTTGAGGGGGTGTTTTGTGTCATTGTTTTGGTTTGGTTTGGCTGAGACAGGGTCTTGCTAAGGCCTCCAAGCTAATCTTGAACTCAGAGGTCCGTCTGGCTCTGTCTCTCAAGTGCCAGGTCCTTAAGATTGCACTTTTATACCTTAAATATAGAATTTGTTGTGTGGATACTGCAGCACAATTGTTTTAAAATAGCAGCATTAATCATATTTATACCCAGTACAAGGCAAATGTTGTGGCTACCTTGACAGTGAAACACTGAAGTTCAGAAAGATAAACGATTTAAACTATTTGCCAAAGCCACAAAGTTAATTGGATCCAAGAATCTAATGAATTTTTTAAAGATTTATTTATTTCTATTTTATGTGTATAAGTGTTTATCTGCATATATGTATGTGCACTGTGTAAATGCAGTGCTCAAAGAGGCTAGAAGAGGGCAGTAGATCCTTGGGAAATGGAGTTATAGGTTTCATATTGTCAGTTACATATAAGTTGAATATTCCATATCTAAGAAATATATAGGATTGGGCATTTTTTTTCAATTTTGGGACATATGCATATATATTGAGATACACTGGGAACCCACACAGGTTTTAAAATAAAATACATTTGTGTTTCATATATATCTTGTGCATATAATCCAAAGGTAATTTTTTATGAAAAACAAATATATCTCAATGTGAAGCCTGCATTTTTACTATAATCTGCCACGTGGTGCTAGGTGTGCATTTTTTCCTACCAAGTTTCAGATTTTGGATCATTTCAGATTTTAGATAAGGGTTACTCAACCTGTTTTGTTTTCTGTCCTTGTTAGCTTTAACCGTCAACTCAACACAGCCTGGAATCATCTGGAAGAATCTCAGTGGTTGTCCAGATCAGAAGGGCCTATAGGCATGTCATGATGCGAGAGGGCCCAGGCCACTGTGGCTTGAACCATTCCCTGGACAGGTGATTTGGGGCTATACAAGAAAACTAGCTGGGAGCCAGAGAGATGGCTCAGTCTTGTAAAGGACCTAGTTTCAGTTCTCAGCACCCACAAATGATGTAGGAGGGTCATCTGTCTATGTGTTACTTTCATTGGTTAATAAAGAAACTGCCTTGGCCCTTT
>LOEQ01001341.1:0-45201 GCA_001685075.1 Bramus lutescens
GGCAGGGAACCCTGACTGCTCTTTGGACTGGAAATGGAGGGGGAGGGGAGGGAATTAAAAAAAAAGAATGATCCCCGTAGACTCATATATTTGAATGCTTAGTCATCAGGGAGTGGTACTATTTGAGAAGGATAGGAGGTGTGGCCTTGTTGGGGAAGGTGTGTCATTGGGGGTAAAGCCCAAGGGAGCTCCAGTCTCTCTCTCTGCCTACCTGCCCACAGATCAGGATATAGCTCTCAGTTACTGCTCCAGATCCTGTCTTCCTGCCTGTTGCCATGCTCCCTGCCATAATGATAATGGACTAAATACTTGAAACTGAAAGCAAGCCTCGGATTCAATAGTTTCTCTTGTAAGAGTTGCCTTGGTCATAGTGTACCTTCACAGCAGTAGCACAGTGACTGATATAACAGCAAAGCACATCCTCTCTCTGTCCACACCAGACATCCTGAATTCCTTCCTCATGGCTTGCCTTGCAGCTGGTAAGGCTTCAGTACCATTTTTAAGCCCGTATTGCAGCTAACCATTATAGGTCAATTGGTGATTGTGTGCAAATACAACTTAATTTTGTAATAGGGTAAAAAAAGATTCCTTCTTGGGGCTGCAGAGATGGCTCAGCAGTCAAGAGTACATACTGCTTTTACAGAGGACTACCACAGGGGATGTTTGCAGTTGTGTGTAACTCCAGTGCCAGAACACCTAATGCCTCTAGCCTTCATGGAATCACACACACACACACACACACATATGATTAAAAATAGTAAAAAAAATAATAATTGAAAAGACCTAGAGAACTTATTTATAACTCAGTTTTATTTTTAGATTTATTTTTATTGTCCAAGATGCTATCAACTCAAGTGCAAACCAACTCCCTCCAGAGAAGGTTCTTTCTGTATCAGTTGTTCCTTTACCATCGTCCCACAACCACAACCACATCTTTCCCCGGTGAGGTTGGGCAAGACAACTCTTACCTCAGTAGTGTCAACAATATCTTGGTCAATTTTTTGCTACTTTCCCTCTTTCTTCTTTTGATAGGTCTTGCTATGCAACTTAGGTTGACTTTAACCTCATAATTGCTTTACCTCACCATCCTGAGTGTTGAAGTGATGGGTACATGCCACCCTCCCCTGCTAAAAGTCTTGATTTTAGTCAATGGGACAAAACCCATTTGGGTATCATTCCTGTTGGTGATGGAAAGTTTATCTCAGACTGTTAACTTCCCCGCCCCTCAGTTACCTCTCCCTCCACTCCTGAAATTTTTACAATGTTTATACAATTTTCTCTTGAGAATAATATTAAAAATAAAAGTTTACAGAATCAAATAGCCTTGTGGAGAGGAACTAGGAGAGAGCTACCCTTATCTATAAGAATGGCTTTCTATGGGAGGATTTCAAGTCCACTGGTCTTCCTGGCAAAGGGTCCCTGTAGCAGGCACAACATGAAACTCATGGTCTTTTTGAAAAGAGGTTGGAGTTCTTAGGCACCGATGGATGTCAGAGATGAGCTAAAAGCAAACACTCACATGGAAGGAGCAGTGGCATTTAATAAAGTGATTAAGCAGTGACATTAAATGAATTCTCAGGCTATTTTGAAGTGATTAATGTGGATGGATGGAGGCCAGGACTCGCTGGGGAAAGATATGAAGACGCCTTTTCTTGATTAAAAATTACCAGCAATGATGATGGTAAAATTCTCAGAGGGCAGTTTTGTTTGATTGTCCTGGGTGGTAAACAACGGTGGTTATTAAAAAGTTTTCTCCTCCAGGAAGCTGAGGCAGGAGGATCACAAGTTCAAGGTCAGCCTGAGCTATGTAAGTTAGAGACCAACCTGGGATAAATGGCAGGGTCTCAAACAACAAAATCTTCCTTCCCCATTGGGGTAGAAAGTCCCTTTTATCTCTGAAAGAAGGAAACAAGTTATGGGCAGACTCCGAGTGTTTTTGGAATTATTGGGAGGCAGCCTTAGTTATTCTAAATCTCTCTCTCCTGTTTCCTAGGTGGCTTTCACTATGGCAGCACTGTCTCCCAGGAACACAATGGTTAAGCCCTTACTTCCAGGATAAATTGGGGGAATTCAATGCAGGACTTCATGCCAAGTGCTCAGCAAAAAGCCAGATACTTGGGAATTGTTAAAGCATGGGAGACAACATGGTCATCATTTACTTCCGCCTTTACTACAGTCCTTAGGGAGAAGAGCTCTGTGGAATAAGTTCCCAGGGCTCTGCCTCGGTGTTCTCCCCAGCCGTGTGTGTAAGACGTGTCCTTGTGCTGACCCTGCCCTGCTTGTTTCTGCACTACCACTTTAGGAAATGACAGAAACTTATTCCAGGAATCTGATCTGGGCAGAACTCTCAGGTTAGATAAATAAATCCCATCTGAGCAAAGATTTTTGCCTCTAGAGAAAGAAGTGTCTAAATCTGTTTCTGTTCTAGATGGGGCAATGTTCAAGGAAGAAAGAATATTTGGCTCACAGTTTGGGAGAGCAGGAAGTACAAGAGCCTGGTCCCATGTTCCACTTGGTTTCCCGTGAGGGTTTCGTGCTGTCTCATGACACAGTAAAAGGAAATTATGAGAGCAGACTTGCTTTATGGTAACCTGTTCTTGTGATAATGAACTCACTCCCATGAGACTGTCATGAATCCCTCTCATAGGCCTCAGCTACTAAATGACCCAAGGCCCAAGTTTGCCAGAATGACAATTGAATCTCACCATGAGCTTTGGAGAGGATGAGCCATATTCAAACCCTACCAAGAAGTAATGGAAAGACAGTTTTGGAAGGTGAGGTGGGATCCCCTGGTCCAGTTTCCTACTTGAAGAAGGGACCACAGCCTCAGCTTTCATCCAAATGTCCCCCTGTCTGTCCTTTAACAACAGAACTAGGAGGCCAAATGGATCTAAGCTAACCTTAGAGGAGAAAACTCAGGTCAGAACCCTTCCTTGAGTATTTCATTCCAAAGCCATGGGAGAGGTCCTAAATAATTATTAAGTAATTTAATAAAATGTAAATGTATATAATACATTTACATTGTTTATGTATTTGTTTACAAGTAATTTAAGAATATATAGGACTACATTTTCTATCTTTCTATTCAGTTTAGTTCTTTTTCAAGTTCTCAAATTTTATGGACACACATGTTTTTCTAAGAAATACTGCTTATGGAAGTTCTAGAATGTTTAACAAGATGTCATATCTACCTTCTAACCTTTGGTTTTCTTCATGGGACGTTAAAGACAGATGGGGAAGGAAAACTCAGGCCTTTTCTATACAACCCCATGAGCACTGGTTACTACAGTGGGAATTCCTCAGCTCCATGTCCATACATTCCTGTATTGAAACCTAATCACCAATTTGACAGTATTTGGAGATGATTGTGTCATGAGGGGAAGACCCTTGTTAATGGGATTAGTACCTGCAGGAACATAGTTATAGAACCCAATCTGGTGAAAGGGTATGCCAAGTGCTGTCCTCAGTATCCCCTGAATGTGGATATGGCCTTCTGCCTTGCTTTTGTGCTTTCCCAGAAATAACCTCTAGTATGCACCAGGCAAATTGGCCTGTCCTGAGAAAGTTCTGGGAAAGGGCTATTCTGTTAATATTTAGCATGTGCTTACTGGCATTTATTTACATGTTTTTCTGAGCTCAAATGGCCTTTCTTAGATCATTGCTTTCCTTGTTACATTCATGTATAAAAGCACACTGAAAAGGAAGTGAAGTTGTCCGCAGCATTAGGGCTGTAATCCACCCCATTCTGTGAGGTCCTCAAGTCCCAGGTCTCACAGACAGATCTGCATAGGTTGAAAGTCGACAGCACCCTTCTAAAAGAGGTGCCAGGAAGCTTGCTGCTCTCTCTGCCCTGCGAGAATGAGTCAAAAGCACTGTCTATAAGGAGCAAGATAATTCATGTGGTAGTTGATCTCGAACTGCTCAGCCGCCAGAACGGTGAGAAATAAACTTTTTATTGTGCTTAAGCTAGCCAGTCTATGGCACCTTGTTATAGCAGCACAAACAAGAAGAAAAAAAAAAGAAAGAGGAAAAAGACTTAGTACGAAGCGGCGGCAGGAATTCTCAGAACTATTTTATACCTTTGTGGTAAAAACAGGAAACAAAGAGATTCAGAAGTCCCGTAAGCATCCGAGCCAAGACAGAGAGAACACGGATGAATAGAGGAGTCCAGCCTGCCAGCATCAAAACCCACCAGACGGCTCTCTTGGCATCAGCATCCTTTTCGTTCTTTTCTGTCCTCACATGAAATCCTTTCCTCCTCTCTCTCTCCTACTGTGGAAAGAGAGAGCTACTTAACAATCAAGACCATTTCAAGGCCAAGACAAGCAATTAACAAGAACACTTTCCCCAAATTGCAAACATCTCCCCCTCCAATGAAAACTTTTTAATCAAGGGGGCAGACTTCTACAGCCCTCCCTAAGAGAGCTTGGCCTCCATCCACCAACAGTAGTCACTCCAAGGTGGCCTGAGAACCTATAGAATGTCACCGCCTAATCCCTTTATTAAAGGTCATCGGTCCTTGACTATGAAGATGTGCTTTGTTCTCCATTTCTACCCATCTGTCCCACAGTCTGAGTCTAAAGACATTTATTCTCTCATCAAGGATAATTAGAGACCTCTGTTGAGCCCCAAGTCTTTGAAACCTCACTAAAGGTCAAGACACTTTGAAACGCAACACGTTTCCGTCAAGGTTCTAGAATGTGCCTGAAGTCTCCACAAAGACACATTCAGTTCTGGATGCTGGTTTTTTTTTTTTTTTACACTCCTTGGTAGAAGCTGGAATATGGAAACAAAGTTCTTTGCAAACTAACATTTTAGGAAAGTATTCAATTCGTGACCTTCCTCGGGAGAGGACTATCCTGACCTATAGCCAGAGAGAGGGACCAGGAAAAAGCTTTCTCACTGGTGCTAAAAAGGCCAAGCACTTTGAGCCTGAGGATTTTACACGTAAAGAGAGGTGTGTAAACAAAGGAGTAGATGAAACTTTGTCAAGTGAAGATGTCTGGCCCAAGAACAAGGTGCAATACAGTTTGGAGCTGCAAGACTTGTCTGGGAACTCTGGAGGGAGAGGAAGGGTTCACTGAGTAGTGACTCCTGAGGACCTCCCAGCGAGAGATCTGTTGGATGGGGAGGAGCTTCCCACATGGCATCCCTGAGCTTTACTTGGGATGGGGCTATGGTGGGAAGCCACTGGCTAGACCCGTACGCTTTTCAGAGCTTGCTTGTCGCGTGTACTAGAAACAAGTGCGCGCGTGTGTGAGTGCGCGCGTGTGCAGGTTACAGTGTGGCGTGTGCTTAGGAGCTTCTCTGTACACATATCGGAGGCTGTCTGCAAGGCAACGAGGCTTATTTAACATTCACTGTGGGACAAATAAGAGAAAATTAAAAGAGCAATTTTAGGAGGGAATAATTGTTTTCCATACACTATAATTACAACTGCCTGTAAATGCTGCTATCATAAACGAATCTGCCGTTTAGAGTTCTCTTAAATTCTTTCCGAAATGAACACTTGCTGAAGGCGGGAGACCTGGGCGACGCTCCAACTGGGGAAGGTGGGACTGCACTGACCCCTGGCGTCTGCCTTGGGCAGAGACCTCCCACCGCAGGCTCAAAGCCTGGGGCTGGGATGGGAACAAACGCTCCTTTGTCCCTCTCTGTCCTTGGCATTACAAAAGCCCGGGAGACCCTTTGGGCAGAAGTAACTCTTAGAATCTCAGTCATTCCAGGTCTCCTGAGAGACGACGTCCTAATATCTACGACGGTACTATTTCTCTTCGGTTGTCTCCTTCACCAAACCGAGCCTCTCAACTGTCTCTTGAAAACCTGAAGGTCATTTCTGATCCTGCCTCTACCATGTGGGGTGGGTGAGCAAGCCACTGCGGCCTGACCTCTGAGACTTCATGATGGTGTGTCCGTGCGGATCTCTTCATCCACCCCTGATAGACACCAGCTGCCACATCCCTTCTGGATAGCACACACCAGCCTCCTGAATGACTTTCTTGCTTGAGACTTAGTGTCTCCAGGGATCTTCCACTTTGAACTCATAAAATTTATTCCTCAAGTAACCTTTGATGAACCAGAAAGCCTTCTGTTAATTGCTTTTAATAAGTCACGGCGTGAACTTGGCTGTATCACTTGGACAATCTCCTCTTTGTTCCGTTTGGGACAAGAATGGTGCTTTCCCCTCCTTTCCATTCTGAGGATTTTCACTATCAATTCCCTCAGCACCCTGCCCTTTCCCTTTGCGTCCGAGAAATCTCCTGAACCAAATAAACTTGATGATTAAAATAAAATCATTTCCTTCTTTTCATGAAAGGCAGACCGGACTGATAATTGGGGCATCTGGTCACGAGAAGATAACCAACATTGTCATAAAGGATGAATATAATCCCAGCCAAAGGCAAAACAACACTCTGGTAGTTTATCTAGCCAGTGCAACCTTATCAAGACGAAATCTAGAGTCTCTGTTAGCTGTTTGGAAATACTGAGAAAAGCACAGAGCTCGTTCCGCAGCTCTCCTAGATTCCCCACGATAGTCTGAAGGGAGTGACCCTTGAGGTTACACCTGCTCTGAGAGACTAGGGTTCTCCTACACCCACACCCCACAGTCCGCTTGTCATTCTCCAGAGTGAGCAGAACCTTCTCCTTTAATTGCACCTGGTCCATAAATAAATATTCCATCTCCAATGCCAGCTCTAATTAATTAAAGTTGGGAGGAGTTCACCATGCCACTTGCAAATTGAGCATATATGTGTAAAGATCTCAGAACAAATTAATTTCACATAGATTTAATGATTGATTGTTTAATGCATGGTAATTAAACATTTGGGGGAGGGTATAAAGAGTCCAATTAGTATTAATTTTTACATTGCCAAATCATATTTCCAATTTCTCTTTTTCTTTTGGGCCCATTAGTTATCTGAACATTGCCATTTTCCTTTGCTATTATATACCATTCATCCCCTCCCTCCTCCTCCTCTTCTGATTATGCTTATCCCAGATAAAGGACTATGTTCTCCAGCCAGGCCATCGCCATACATTTGATTTTTTTTCTCCACAATGCAAGTCTGCCTTGTTAAGGAACAAGGGAACCGGATTCTTCCCAGTTAATCAATTAATACCAACCTCTCTCCTTTCTCTATATCCTCCCCTCTTCCTTTCTTTCTCCCGCTCTTCAAAACTCGGTATGCACTTCTTAATGGTCTCACAAGCAGGGGTGGGGGAACACTATGAAGGAGATTTAAAAATGCCTGGGAAAAGTTGAAGCATGTAGACTTTGCTGGATAAGACTGTTGCATTAATATTAAGCTTGGGTATGAAGCTTACATTATTGTAGGATGAATATGCCTAGAGATCTAATGTGCAGTACGAGAACTATAGTTAAGAATATCATATTGTATACTGGGAATTTACTGTGTAACTTTTCAGTATTTTTTTTAACCACATAAAGAAATGTGAGATGACAACCATGTTAATTCGCTTGGCTGTAGCAGTTACCTCACTATGTGTAAGAATATCAGTGCCATATACTTTAGAACTGCACAGTCTTAAATAACCCAAAGTATTAATTTCTCTGTCTATAATAATAAGGTTATAATTCTGTAAGAGAAATTCTCCACATTTATGAAGTGAGTGCTTTCTACAACTTGCTTTCAGGTACTTTTGAATACAAGAAAATCAGGGGGAAAAAACCAAAGGTGTGTTGCTGGAGTGTGTGTGTGTGTGTGTGTGTGTGTGTGTCCTGACATTACAGAGAGAGAATGTGGTAAGATGCCAGCAATGGATGAATCTGGGTGAAGGATCTCTGGGCGGTCATTATCCTGGCTTCCAACATTTCTGCAGCGTTCAAACTTTTCAAAACACGCCTTGAGATAAAGCCTCTTTTTGAACCGCTTGGATGCTATCATGTTATTATTTGATTCCTTTTCTTTCCTTAAACCTTGATTCATCCCTGCAGCCCAAATACCAGGAGGTGGCTTCCTCCTTGTATTCAATCAGGATGGGCTAGGTTATGCTGCAGTGACAATCTGAAAATCCCAGGAACTTAAACCATCAAAGGCTTCTCTCCACTCGTGCTATGTGTCCATTTCAGATCAGTAGGAGATAAAAGCCATCTTTGTGAGCATCTCAAGTACCCTCGTTCTCACCTCTTAAGGTGCCACGTCTATGAAGTGGAATCCCCCCTTTATTTTCAAAGGAAGAGGTTTCTTTCCTCTTATTTAAAGATAACTGCTTCCCATGAACTCTGGAACCCTATCTCCTCTGGGATTTTGTTTCCACAATGCGTGTCTAGTTCCTCCTCCTCTATGTTGCTGGCCCTCTTCTCTCCATGTATTTTACTTTCTCTGTCTCAGAAAGATCCTCTGTTTGATTCTGTTAAATCTGCTAAGTTCCCGCTCCTCGCCTTTCCTTTTGCTGACGATTCTCCCCATTTCCTGACCTGCCAATCTCAGCTTTCACACAAGCTGACATTTGCTCCCCAGTTATACTGACGCATCTTCTGGAGTAGCCATCTTAGTTCTCCATCTCTTGGTCCTGCTCCCTGCAGCTAGACGCTGAGGACCATGCTTCCCCCATCCCTTATATTCTCTCCAACTCTGATCTGCCTAATTGTTGGGGTTCTCTTACTACCCCCCGAGACTGCTGTTTCTCCTTCAGTGTCAGTTCTCTCCTGTCATCCTGTGAGACCCCTCGAGGGACCTCTCTGCATTTGCCTCCCCTATCCCCCTAGCCACTTTACCTGGGATCTCTAACACAGCTCTTGCACGAACTTCTCCAGCCTCTTGTCTCTGCTACTCAGTTTCGTCCCAACCGTTCCTATGACATTCCCATTTGAGGGGATTGCCACTGCCTCCAAGGAACACACATTCTAACTTCCTCTTCTCCGATATTTAATTTTTCCACCGTAGAGGCCTCCTTTTATGTCTAGGTTCCTAGTCCAATCGAGCCTGTGGGAGTCTTCAACTTTTCCCTTTCTTCTCTCCATGTTCCCTTCTGATATCCAAGTCTTAGAATGTTCCCAGTGATGAGTCCCTTGCTCTCACCACGCACACCTTCTTTAGCTTATTTTGATGGTGTAGTCTGATGGGAACGATTTCCTGTTCATCGTTCCCTCCGACTGTGGAGCAGATTGCATTCCTTCTTTTGTGGCAATGCCATGTCACTGGCCAACTCACACAAGCATCAGACCCAGATTCCTCAACTTAGACCATAATTTGGCTGCGTCCAGATGTTTAGCATCCTAGCAGCCCTTCCAGGCACAGACCCCCTTGGGTCCTTCTCCCTGCAACATTAGATCGATGTATGGTTCCTATTCTCACTCCTCAGCTTCCTTTCTCATCTTTGTCACCCCTCCCTCTGCTCCTCCTCTCCCCTTCATTCATCATCTTCACGCTCTCCTCTTGATCTTAGCCTTCCTTTAAGGTCTTGCCACTTCCTCCATGAACGCATCTCACACCTCTCTTGCTCAGGCTTGCACTGAATTCTTCCTCAGCTCACCAAGACCAGTGAGTCACAAACCATTTAACTGTGAATGATTCGGTGTACATGGCTCTTTCTTTTCCAGCTACCTCGTGCGAAGTTCTGCATAGAAACAACCATAGCCATCTACAGCGGGATCGGCAGACATGTGGGAGTTGATTGATTTTTCCGAGATCTGATAGAAAGTTTCAGTTATCTTTTTCCCCTCCTACCCAAGGAGGAATTATATCTGAAAGTGGCTTGAAAGTATTTTCCGTTCTCCTCAAAACCATATGGAGAGATTTGTTCCCTTGAAGCATGCTTGATGATTTCAAAGTCCCAAGACAGCCCATTTCCTGTAGCAGCCACATCTATATTATTACACTGCTACATAATCCCACATTATAGAAATCTTCGCGTTGCCTTTCTGCCTCTGCACACTGGGTTCGCCGGTGTTTTCCAGCTTTGCCATTTTGCTGATGAACAATGCTGTTTTTGCTTATGTTAACCCATTTAATCTCTTGTGCAGTTCTTTTATCCAACTGATACTGTTTTCCTGTACAAAACAGAACAGCTCAAAGCAGTTCAACCGGTTCAAGGTTACAGAGATAAGAATCACAGGCGGTTGTTTTGCTGCATTTTAAAGGTGGCTCCAAGCTCCTTCAGTCTCTTCAGGTTCATTCTTTTGAGATGCTGTTCCCTTTGACTTGCGGTATTTCCATCTACACGGGAGCATTTATTATATGGATAGATATAATTAATTTATAAGTCCTCCCCCATCAGATGGTGAGCTTACTGAGAGTAGAAACCAGGTCTTGTATTTTCAGTGAACAGCTCTGGACATGTTTAACTTAAGTCATGAATGAATGAATGGGGAAGACTCTGTGGTTTGATCTGTCCTCATCTTAGAGAAAAGAGACTTGAGGCAGACTCTGTACTCAGCATGGTTCATTGTACAAAGTGTAAGAAAACTTGTCAAGTCCCTTTCTCTTAAACATTCATTATCCACCTCTTACTTTCTTAACAGCCCAGTATCCTTAGAAACACAGGTGTCATTGTCATCTATGGCCCAGTCTAGGTATCACAGCTCAGGAAGGCTTAGGTTTGCATCTCCTTCCTTACTGCTAATTTATCAGCTGCCTGGGTAGATCGGAATAGGTTACTGAACTCTTAAGCTTCACCGTTCTCTCTGTAAAATGGGTATAACCACAGTAAAAATTCAGAGTAGAGTCACTTATGGGAGGCCGTCCGTGTACAATGCTGCGGCATCATCATTTGTTGGTGGAAAGTTAATAACTGTTGTTCTCAGGAGGAGTGATGTGCTTAGGAATTGCATAGGCTGTTACCGTGGGGTCGCAGACTAGCCAGGTGCCTGATTTCAGCCTGTCAAAGTCTTTCTTCGGTGAACTGAAGCAGAGGAGGCAGACAGTTCATGTCAGCTGGGGATGAGCAGGACCTATAAGAACCTCACAAAGTTTGGAACAAATGGTTGGTGACCACTTATATTAGTGAAGTAGGACCTTCATGCACCCCTGCCTCCCTCCTGCTGTATTGTGCTGTCGGAGGGGTTGAAGTGTGTACATGCATGCGGGTGTGTATGAATGTGTGTGTGTTACCGTCTTAATGGCCTGAGCTGCTATTCGGCATCCAGAGATGGGAACCAGCACATCACAGGTAGAACCGCTGATGCATTTTCAGCTCATTTGAAAATCCATCTCCGGGAGCGGATAGAGACACAGAATTACCATTTATTTCATAAATGTTCCAGAGCACCCCACTGCAGGGATGGGATGCAGACAAAAGATGGGCCATATCTCCACAGAAATGTGGAGGGGAAACCAGCAGCTGCTTCCCTCATCATGCAATGTTCCTCCAGTCAGTCCATTAGACAGGCGAACAAACTGAGACACACTGAAAGCAATATCAGGCTATCTGGGAAAGAGACGGGGAGGCTCTCAGGGAAACTGACCAGCCTCTGGTCCTCAGGTCAAACTGGAAAAGATATATGTTCAAATCCTAGCTCTTTTTGGCACACTTTATTTCCTCTAAATCTTGGTTTCTTCTCTGTACAATGAAGACTGTGATAACTCCCAGAATAATTATTCATCTTTTTAAAAAATGCATACTGAAGACCCATTATGTACCAAAAATCTAAGAGCATAAGAATTAAGCAATATTGCCATGTTGACCAAATGCTAGACAGGTGGTGGATACCCAATAAAGATTCTCTCTCCTCTCAGGACTTACAGCTTTGGTTGACCTTTCTCCAGGGTCAACTCTGCCTCTCCCCCATTTTAGGAATGAGCTGGAGCTGGAGGACTTGCTGATTAATTCTATTGCCTGGATTCCTCTCTGACCCCCACAGTCCCCAGCACTCTTCCCTTGGGGCTTTTAGGACTAGAATACCCTACTAACTCTGACAGATGATCTTTGAGGGGAGAGAAGTCTGTGACACTCCTGGCCCTAAGTGACAGCCCAAGGATATTCAAAATGATCTTGCTCATACTAGATGAAGGCGACTTGTCAAAGGGGGACAGATTGTCTTCAGTATCAGCTCCATGGAAGCTTGACAAGTGAACCAACCGCCTTACCCATTCTAGGTCTAGCCTGTGGCTTTCCACAAATGTGACAAAGATACCAGGGTCGGGGNGGGGGGGGGAGGGAATAAATGCCCACAAAACAGATGACCTGGGAAGGAAGGTTAACCAGAAGTAGCGGTGACTCAGTCAGTAGACTCCAAACTCTGGACGCTCACAAGTGAGATCTCCCTCAGTTTTGGTTTGAGTACCTTCTCTGCTGTGGCCCCCAGAATGAGCCTAGGTCTTCTCTTCTACCCCTTCCATGCACCAGCATCCATATCTCCCTTCCATGCACCAGCATCCGTACCTGGCTCTGCCTCGCTTCCTATCACAGCGACAAATGCAGGAAAATATAACAACATAATCCTCTTCACACCACTCAGTCCCCAAAGGTCCTTATTCGGAATTCTCCTTTTATCTGGTCATTAGATCTAATTAAATCCATCCAACTTAGAGCACCGATGAGTGGCACCACTTTCTCTCATCAATTAAAATAGAGGAGATTAAAGAATGCCCCCGACACTTTGTCCTTGTGAGGGTGGTGGCTTGGGAAGAGGCAGGGGAGGAACACAGAAGACTGCCCTTTGTCTCTGAAAGCAGTCTTGATGCCATGTGGGCTCCTGCCAGGAAAATGTACCCTTCATGTGGCTTTTCCAGCTGTGACCACGAATGTACAGTAAGTAGTCTGTTGTCTCCTTCTAGAAATGTCTTTTTCCAAAGGTGGTTTAAAGGGATTAGATAAAGGATGTGCATGAGTAGTAATAAAAAGGAAAACGGAACTTGAGCCAAAAAGACGGTAACAGATACATTAATTCAAAATACTGTTGAAAACATTTACTCTAATTAACATAAAATCGTACTGAGCTTCCTAGTAGTTAAGGCAAAAAGAGCAATAAAGCATATTACCGTAGGTGTAATCATTTTAAAGGGGCCAAATTCACTTTTTTTTATGTCCTCTACTCTTAAGATATGGCAGAAAATTCTGGGCTCTAAGTTCTGAAAGGAATCTCTCCAGCGATGCTTGCATCAGAGACATCTGGTGAAGATGACGCTTTTAGCAGTGTTGTTTAAGCCCACTGTCTCACATTTGATAGGCTAGAGGCTGGGTGTCTGGGCTATGGGAAGAATTCTGCCATTTTTGAAGGCTTACTCTGCCCATATAGGGTTCAAGTTGTGAAATTGTGACCATAGCGCTATCAGGACAGTACTCTGACTAGCTCAGCCTATCAGTGCCAAGCTGGGAGCAGAGGTGAGCTGTAGACTCCTACAAACCCCGTTCCCATAGGTGGTCACTTACCTGCCCTGTGCTGGCTAGGTGCAGTTGGCTTCACATCAGCCACTGGACACAGGGCTTTTCCCTTTGAGAAGCCTGTGTATGGCTCCAGCACACTCCAGAGAATGAAATCAGTGTAATCCTGTCCCTTCCTCAGAGCTGTATTGCATCAGACCTTGCTTTAACCCCCCTTTTCTCAACACTGTAGGGTCTTATTTGGGAAGCTATGCATGGAGACATTCTCCTAGACCTTCCATAGTAAAATACACCATTGGGAAGATGTGAGGCTAGTGGGGGGGGGCAGAGGAAGTAGAGAGGCAGCCTCTGTTTAGTAATTCCAGAGAAGAAAGGGAGCCAGGCTTCTTCTACTCAACACATCACCCCCTGCCCCGAGGGAATATTTCCTGAGAAATTTCCTGAGTGTAGGATGACCTTTGCCCCTACTCCTATAAGAGATTTCCCTGTAGAGTGGCTTGGAGTCCTGGTCAAGCTCACACTCAGCATATGCTGGTCTATCCCGAGCACCCCAGGATTCTGCTGGGTCTCAGAAGCCCCAGACCCACCCATGCAGCTGTGCCTTTAAGATATGGCCAGTCAAGACCTCCTCTTTGTCTTGACTCAACACAGATGTCCTTCAAGGGTCCTTCTGAAGAGTGGTCCTAATTCCCTCCACCAATACTTGACCACTTCCTCACTCCTGATAGGGCTCCTTCAGGAGGACTCTAGGTTTTCCTCTGCACTTTAAGGTAAGGTCCCCACTCTGTGCAATCACCGGGTGTGGTGCTTCTTTGTATAGGTCTGTTCGCCTGGAACATTGGATGCCCAGATATTTAACTGAACAAGGCTGTGGTGCAAGTCTGTGGCCAGGTTTGTGGATGAGATTAGCATCTGAATAAGCTGTCCTCATCAAGGTGTCGTCTAATTGGATGGGAGTCTGCACGAAGCAACGGTGAGAGGGAAGGAAAAACTGTTTCCCAAGCTCGAGCCCTTGAACCAGGATAGCTTTGAGTTTTCTCCTACTTAGGCCTGAGGCTTACAGTCTTAGCTCTGTGGTTCTTAGAATTTGGGATTGAGGCCGAAATACAATACCAGCTTCCCTGAGTCTCCAGCTCAGAACTCAGACCACGGGGACATTCAGCCTTCAAAATTGTGTGAGCTGAATCTTTATAAGAAAATGTTCCTTACTGGTCTCACATCTCTGGAATACCCTATTACACCAAACACCTACCTCACCTGCTTTTAAAACTGTCCCGATCAAACCCAGAAGCCCAGCAGTTTCTCCCCTCCTGGGCCAGATCCTGCCGAGGCCAACAAGCTCTTGCTGTGCCAGACTGTGTTTCTGGTTGCAAGTTGGGCTCTCTTCTTGTCCTGACATCCATTCATGGTCACAAAAATAAAAAAATAAAAAAAGAAGGAAGCAAAGCCCAGTGGAAATGCAGGGAGGGAGGACTGTTCAAAGGTCCCTTGGTATTATGATAAGCATCTACTCTTTATCAACCAGAGCCCTGGAATCTTCCTGGGCACAGTGGCTCCTCCCTGTAATTTCGGTAGAGAATTGGGAAAGTTTGGCAGAGCATGATGAGAAAAAAAATACAAAATACAACAAAGAAACAAACAAAAAAACCACACTTCATGCATCAGTTACCAGAGAGAACAGTGGGCTGGTAGTGGGGCCTGTGGGTCTTTAGAGACGGTTCCTTGACTTCTTGAGTTTTGTTAATAAACTGGGGCCCGAGGCTTATTTGTGAGGACTTGGTGGAATGTCAGGTGCAAGGGTGAAGCGTGGTTCTCCTCACACGGGAAGATGTTGTCTCCTCTTCCTTTTTTCTCCTTTCCCATTCTTGGCCCTCATCCTCCCCGGCTCAAAGAGAAGAAGGCACTCCCAGCAGCAGTAGGAGACTCAGCTCCACAGGGGGCGCTCTAAGATCAGGAAAAGGACCTTGGGGAACCGAGTGTGCATCCAAGAAGATTGTGAGTGGGTACCGAAGGCTGGACATTAAAAAAAAATGACTTTTATGAAATCTTTGCCTTGATACGCTATCAATTTTCCCAGATGCGTTTTCAATATCTGCCTACAGAACTGTATGAAATTATTGTAAGTCCTACAGCTGGGGGATGAGAATGTGGCAGACGTCTGCGGCTTGGCTGAGAGAAGCTCAAGGCATGCTGCTGGTAAGGTCTACTCCAAGAGGCTGCCAAGCTGTAAGCCTTCCCAAGGCAGGGGGTGCAGGGAGAGAACAGCCTAGCAAAGAGCTGCCTACATCTGGCACCTGTCCCTCCCCTCCCCCTGGGATGTACCCCAAGCAGGGTACAGATAAATCCAGGCTGCCGACTCTCAGGTAGCACAGGCCTCCATCTACTAGACAGCCTCAGGGACCTCAAGATGGAGTGAGGAGAGAAAGAAGGATGGAAGGATGGGCCAGAGAATGTGCTAGGTGACCTGATTTCTGGAAGACAAAACTGACATGGATTGACCTGTACACCACAAAGCTCCCTAGGCCTTCAGAGGGCCGGAGAGCACACCCCTCATTTCGCTTATACTGTTGGGGTAAGCAGGGCAGCCGGCACATCCTCAGCTGACTCTGACAGCTTTGCTCCCGGTGAGAAAGCTGTGTCTGGCCTGCAGCTGACCGTGCCCACATAAAGGAAACAGTGAGTGGAGGAAGCCACGCCTCTGCAATGAACCCCATCTCTATGGGAGGACAAGAAGCGGCTTAGGAGAGGGCCCTCAAGTTTGCTTCGGCAGAGGCCTTGGGAGGGTGAGACACCTGGACAGCAGTGTCACCGACAGGGCTGGCATCCTAAGACCTCTTGCCTCGCAGACCCCTCCAGAGGCTGCGAACTCTACGGTGCTTGTCATCTTGTGCGTTTTGTCCACCTGCCAAGCCCATTTCCACGGAGTGCTCAGGAGTGGGCCCCTTCAAGGATCACATCTGGCGCTGATAACAGACGACCTTGTACAAATCGGGGAGCTAAGAGGCTTTGCTTTGCTGTTCTGGAGAGACCTCGGGCTCGAGGCACTGCACTAGGAGGGCAGCAGATACTGTCAATTACAAACCTGTCCTTCAAACCCTGGGGCTCAGTGTTCCTGCTTCTGTCAACCGCGCATGTGCACACAAGTTGGGGACAAGCCGCTGTGCAGGAGCCTGGCACCCAGAGAGATGCGCAAATTCTTTCTCCTCTCCTCTTCTCTCCTCTCCTTCCCTCCCCTCCCCTCNCCTCTCTTCCCTTCCTCTCCCCTCCCCTCCCCTCTCCTCCCTCCCACTCTTTCTCCCTTCCTTCTTGTCTTAATTTCTTTCCTTTTTTCCTTTTTTTTTAAAAAAATGTTTCTGGGTCTGGGGACTTGAGAGATGGCTCTGTAGATAAATTGAGAAAGTTTATATGGTTGGAAAAGAATGGAGACGTCAGTTGAATCCCCCAGAACCCACCTAAAAGCCTGGTATGGTGGTGCATGCCTTTTATCCCAGCACCGTGGAAGTGCAGATAGGGTGACCCTGGGGTTTGCTGGCCCGCGTGTAGCTAAGTAGAACTCCAAGTTGACAGACAGACCTTGTCTCAAGAAAACAAGGTGTAGAGCAAAGGAGGATGGCATCCTACACCCACACTGACCTCCACACAAATGCACACAGACATGCCTGTGCACGTATAAGGACATGTGCATATACCACACACAGGCATGCTTACACAGCAGCTCTGGGCAAACAATTCTGTAAAGACCACTGTTGCTAACAAGTTAGAGGCTATTCAAATATATGAACTGAAAGATAAAGTATTTATATGTCTTTCCTGAGCAATCATACTTACCAATGGACTGTGTGTACCTGTTGGGCACTACACACCTTCTCAAATGTTGGACACCATCTCTTTGCCTTCTATTTCACTTTTGATGGTACTGCTTCTTATCAGAGCAACCATAGAAAAGAAGGGCTGGAGAGTCCTGTTTGGTACCCTCCTCTGGTCCCTTCTACTCCAAATATCCACCTCCATTAACCCAGGATCCTTCCTTCCCCAGGAACTGGGTACTGTGCATCCATTGTACACTTGGAACGGTGAGACTAGGCCAGGCCTCCACCCACCCACCGTGTGACTTTGGACAATGTCTGGCTTCGGCTTCCGCCTCTGTAAAGTGAGTTTAGTAAAACGATGGCTTGTGGTGAGGTTGAAATCCAGCTGTATGGGGAGCAGACTGTTTGTTGTGATTCTGAGTAAACAATCCTACAAACAGGTGTGATGAAACTGTCACAGGCTCTGCTTCTACCTGGCTTGTAGTTCAGAGGAAGAGATCCACATTAAGCAGGTATTTGGCTTAATTGGTATTAAGTGTTTACACTTAACCGGTTCTATTTTGGTGTGTGTTTCAGAGAAAAATATATGTATGTATGTAGCTGGATTTTCATGCTGGGCACCTCAGAATTGTTCCCAGAGCAGAAATATTTATATCAGACCACTAAGGATGAGTAAAAGTGAGGGAAGCCAAGACCTAGCAGACAGTGTCCCCAAAGAAGAAATCTTGTGAGGAGGATCCCAATAGTTTGGCTAGTGCCAAGAACAGAGGGGAGGGAGGGAGGGAGAGTCAGACAGGGACCAGATCGTCCAGGGTCTTGGTGGTACTCAGGCAGGAAACGCCGATAATGTTCAAGCATGGTGGGAAGCCCCAGACAACTTTTGAGCAGAGGAAGGACTTGATTTCCTTCATTTAAAAGATCACAGCACCTGGGTTGGTAGCACACACCTTTAATTTCAGCCCTTGGCAGTGGGGGCAGGAGGATCTCTGTGAGTTCCAGGCCTGCCAGTATATTTATAGTGAGACTGTCTAAACAACAACAAAAAACAAACACACAAAGAACCATCCTGGCAGCCAGATGGAAACTGAGCTCCTAAGAACAAGTGAAGAAAACAAGGAACCAGGTAGGCGCCTCCTTGTAACCTGGGAAAGCACAGGGCCGAAGAGGACAGGTTTGAGAACTGGGAGCTAGAATGTCTGGGACGCACTTATTATTGAGAGAGAAGGAGAGTCCGGGCAGAGTCCCAGAAGTCTGCTGGAGTACTGTGCAAGAGGAAGTAGCGGATGGATGTTTCCAGTAAAATAGGTAGGTCACGGGAGAGGGAGCTCAGTGTGTAGAGTGCTTGGCTTTAATCTCAACAGCACATGTTTTAAAAAAGAATGCTGGGTGTAAGGGTGTATACTTACAGTNGCAGCAGATTCCGAGGCTTGCTAGTCAGGTGACCTAGCTGAATTGATGAGCCCTGGATCCAGAGAGACCAAGTCTCAAAAAGCAAAACCCAAACCAAAGGAAAAACCTGGCCAACCTAACTACAATTGACAACAACAACAAAAAACTCTAAACCACCAAAACACAAACAAGGTCAAATAATACAGACAGATCCTTAGGAATGGCACCTGGCACTGTTCTTTAGTCAACAAATACACCCACACTCATGTGACATGTATACATGTAGTATGAAATGAACATACATACATATATATACACCCTATATACACACTTACCACACACACCACACTCACACACCACACACATACACATACCATATACATACACCACACACATACACCACACACACCATACACACACCACACACTATACACACAAACCACACACATGCACCACGCACACACACCACACAGATACATGCCACATACACACTATACACACACACATACACCACACACATCATACACACACCACACAGTATACACAGACACCATACACACACACCACACACAGATACCACACACATACACCATACACACACCACACATACACAGACACCATACATGTGCCACACAGATACCACACACTCACTACACACATGCACCACACATATACAGCACACACACTCAGACCACACACATACGCATACGCCATACACACATACCACATACAGACACACACACACGTTTGTGCAGAGAACAAGTAGCTGGCTCTCCAAAACCACTTTCTGCAAATACTTCTTACAAACTAGGCTTTCTGCATTTCTCTTCTAAGACACCCTATCTTAGGTCTCTACTTCATTTTGCACTATAGTCTGAGCATCAGGGATGGGAGAAGAAGACCTGTGCTGTGGCATTGATCACCCTGTGGCATTCGGGTTCAGTTCTGACCCAAGGATTCATCGAGAAAACAAATCTCTCACTGTGCTGTCCATGACCGAGCCAGACAGACTGTGTCAGTAGCCCCACCCTCTCTCCCTCTTTCTGCCTTGTATTTGGTGGGGGGGAGTTAATTTGATATTAATTAAAGTACAAGGCAATTTCTTCCCCCTAATTAAAGTGGAACCTTTCCACTGGCCACTTTGAAGTGTCACTCTGTGGATATAAGGAACTTCTTATCCTCCGCCAGGGCTCTCTAGTGTTTCTTCATATTGTTCACTTCCGTCAGAATCAAACACTCTTTTAATGGATAATGAAGGGAAGAGCATTTAACTTGGTCTGGTCCAGTCCAGTCAGCCAGGAGCAGTGTGGGAGGCTGGGGCAGCTGCTCAGGTGTGGGTGGAAGGAGTTCTGTGGACAGGAAGGTGGTCGAGTGAGCTGGAGCTGGGGGTAGCCAGGGTGCTGGGATACTTGTGTAGGAGGACTGGGGGTGCAGCAACACCCCCACCTGTACGGGCTCGTCACCATGGGCTGGCTTTTTGCTGTGAGCGGATAGACTCAGCGGAAGGTAGCGTGTGGATGGTTTGTCCTTCCTTCCTTCTAACTTCCCAGGGATGGTCCCTGGCCTTTGTGCGGACCCAGAAGCTACCCTGGGAGTCTCAGAGCTGGGGCAATGGCAATGATCTAATGAGAAGAGACAGAAAGTAAGGACATGTATCAAGGGTGGCAGGGGACAAGTCCAGGACGGGAGATTGGCTGCCCCACACCTGAGCAGACTTGGTCGGCTGGAGACATGCTTGGCTTTTCTGACGTTGTCAGCTCTTCTGATTTATTCTCCTCTCCTCCCCCAGCAGTTCGTCTTCCTACCTCTTCTAAATGCCATCAAGGTGGGAAAAGAAAAAGGATCTTGTCTCCTCCTGGCCCAAACCAATTTCTTACAAAAACACTCTGGAGAGAAAGCAGAGGCCACTGGTTTTTATGTGTGAACCTTATGGCAAGCGTTCTCCCTGTAGGTATTGACAGCCAGTGAATCGCCACCTGTAACAGCCCCTGCGTGGCCACCTCCTCCCCAGCATGGCGCCACCTGGCCATCGTGTCAGACACTTTAATTGGATTATTGCTGCCTTTCCACCTGTCTCACGATGAAGGCTGGGAGAGAGTAAGCTCTCTAGGAAGCACCAGTGGGAGAGGTGGTGGGAGGGGACACCACCCTTTCTCTCTCACCGTCTCCTCAACAGCTTAAGACCAGCAGCCTCAGGTAGGAGAGGCAGGGCAGGCACAGGGGCCCAGACAAGGCTTCTTACTTTCCTGGAAGCCCTGATAGCGAGACTGCAACCTGCCTTGGAGGAAATGGGAGACAAACTGGGGGAGACGGATAAGAAAGTTGGGGTGCTGTGGTAGAGTTGAGGAGGAGAAGCCCCGAAGGCTGAATTCAGTCCCTTCAATTCTACTCCGTAATGGTTCTGTGAGGACTCCTGACTGTGTGGCACTCGGGCTGGACAGCAGACAGGCAACTAGGAAGGAAGGAAAGGAAAAGGAAGAGAAGAGGAACTCAGTCCCTCGAGGTAACTGCGTCCTGTGAACGAAAGGACAAGAAGCAAGCCTACTTTCTAAAATAGCAGGTTCTCAACCTGTGGGTTGCACCCCCTCGGGTGGGGATCAAAGAACCCTTTCACAGGGGTCGCCCAAGACCATCTTCGTATCAAATATTTATATAACAGTAGCAAAATTACAGTTATGAAGTAGCAATGGAAATAATTTTTGTGGTTGTGGGTCAGCGCAACATGAGAAATTGGCTTGCAGCGTTAGGAAGGTTCAGAACCAGAACCACTGTCCTAGGAGCATAGCGTAGACAGACTTGATCCTGACCAGGGTCTATAAAAGCCAGGGAGATGATATACTTTCCGTTTTTTGTTTTTGATATGTTTTCCATGGCTTAGATTACATGGGAGAGAGAAAAGAAGAATGTTCTAGGCAGAGGGACAAGAGATGAGAGGTGCTGATGAGGGGTGGAACCTGGTGCACCTGACTGGGACTGGAAAAGTAGTGCAAAGTCATAAAAGAGTGTGTGGGGGGGTGTGGGTGGTAATTATTGTGCAGGCACTTGTTTCCCTGGCTGAGTATGGATTTTCTCTCTTGTGTCATGGGGAGCCAAGGAAGACTTATGAGGTATGGACTGATGGGCTTAGAGCTGTATTTTAGAGGAACAATTCTGTTCCCTTTGACATATACTTCCTAATCCTTTATTCCTGCCACATGGCCCACAATCCCCCCAAAGAAAGGAATGTTTAAACACACTTCAACATGCAGCTTAGGAGGAATCTTGAGCCTCAACGCTACTAGCCTACTTGCCACTTCGGCTGAACCTGGCTGGTCTTTGCTTGTTTGCAGCTGCTCGGAATAATTTCTGCAAATCTCTCAGAGAACAAAGCATGGGATGCAGAATTTTAATTCTCAAGGACTGAAATGGGTCAGTGATCATCTTTGTCCTTCACGGTTTTGTCTGAGACTAGGGGTTATTATAACCTGATCAAATATACTGATAGTGTGATGGGGGGACTGATGGAAAGGCATGGGGAAAGCTAGCAAAACACAAGGTTCTCAGGGATGATTTTCTAACAAGGTGGTCTTGTGGTCATAATTTCATGGATGGTGGTAAAATGATTTGGCAGGAAATGGGGAGGCAGGAAGTACAGGAAGAATCATCAAGGCCAAAGACATCAAGTCCAGCAAGGGGAAGGGATATAGTATGTTGGGGAGGAGGCAGAGGCAAGCAGACTCCAGCAGAACTTGAAGATTAGGGGCTAGCCAATGGGGCTATGAATTTCAGTGAAGATTGGAGTGTGGTATCTAAATAAGGGGTTTCTCCTCCATCTTCTCTACCTATAGTGTATGTGGGCTCCTCTTATTCTTCTTCCTAGGGGTATCAGTCACCTAGGATGAAAATGAGATCCCCCTGTCTAGTCAGTAGTTTCTGAACTTGACAGAGGCAGGAAAGGTGCTTCAGCAAAGGAAGTGACCCCGCCAAAATGATAGAGGTCACATGTGCACAGCTGTTCTGCAGGCAAGGCTGTGTGATAGCCTGCACTCTGTGCTTTGGCAATGAACCTATGACGGTCAGTTACAAGAGTTAAGATTGAGTTTTAGACGTGTTCTGAATACCTGAAAATGTCCTTGCTTTCTGATGAGGCAAATTTCACTTGGGCGAGCACCTAGATAAGAAAGTCAGCTTAATAACTGTGCTGCATTTTACTATTAAAACAAGAGCCAGCCATGTAGCATCTAATGTTCAAAGAATATTGAGATTTCAGAACGATGAAGGGCAATGAAGTCGCCAGGATAGATTACATTTGTTACTACAGATATTTGTCTACTTATTTATTTAGCGTGTGTATGCACATGCTAGAGGGCATGTGAGCATCACGATGCACAGTTGGAAGTCAGAGAACAATCTGCATGAGTCAGTTCTTAGGGATGGAACTCAGGTCTTCAGGCTTAGCTCCAAGTGCTCTTACTCACTGAGCCATCTCACTGGCCCAAGGTAAATCTTTCAACCTCATTTTACAGATGGTGAAATTCAAGAGCGGTCAGCACACCTTCCCCGAACCCCTGCACCTCCTGACGGGAGAGGAAAGACAATCCTTTTCCTTTTGAGGCTAAATTGGACACATCAGCTGCTACAGATGCCGCCCTCGGTAATACCAGTTCCTCACCATCTGAACAAAATAGGGTTCATGACTGCTAGGCTCCAACACCTGATTCTTTTTGCAGGGCTTCCTGAGGTTGGGCCTTTAGCACTGATGAAAGCCAGATTCCAGCCGCCAGCCATAGGAGACACCTGCAGGTGTTCTAGCCAATCCAGAGACCTAGAAAGAAAACCCAAGCATTCTTAACCTTTAAAAAGATCTTAGCCTGTGGACAGATAAATTAACTCTAGGGCTCTGGGGAGATTAAACCTTATTTTATGGTTTGCTTGTTAAAAACGCATAACTCCAAATCTCACCAGAGATTGCAATTAAGATAGCACTAGGCTAAAGCTATACGAGAAGTATTATTTACTCTTGGCTCCCTGTGAAGTCCAAAACGACAATGGGCTTTTCCATTTTGTAACCTGCAGTCAATCTGAAGCCACCTGCCTTTGTACATAAATGCTTTAGGGCACACACTTCTCTCTCCCAGTGTAGCTGCGACAACAGTTGCGCCATCCTTTGTGGTTACCCAAAGTAACCATGAAAAAAAAAAAACACCAAGTTTCCTGGGTGATCATGTTCAAGGGACACCACGAACAATTTTTAATCATTGGCTCCTCTTCTGCTCCCACCTAAGGGGTTCTTTTTCCACAGTCGCCTTTGAAAGCCTAGATTGTACCAGCCTCAAATAGCTCCCTGATTTCTAACAATGGTTAAGGAAGAACGAACCATACCACCCCAAGCAGACAGATCTTGCTAAAACCTGCCCCAGAGAGGAACACTTTAGGTCTTCTCAGCCATCATTATTAGAGACAGAATGTGGAGATTCAGTTTCCTAGTCGAAAGTTTTGTGAAAAGCTGATGAATCTGTTCAATCAAACTGGGAGCTGGCAAGGTCGCTCAGTGGGCAAAGCCTTTGCCACACAATTGAGGACCCGAGTTTGAATCCCCAGAACATGTAAACCATGTGCCAACAATCTTTGTGCTCCTACCCGGAGAAGAGGGGCAGAGACAGGAAAATGCCTGGAAGCTCTCTAGCCAGCTGCTCTGTAGTGTATGCAGTGGCAACAGGCAAAGATGCCCTGTCCCAAATAGGGTTGAAGGCAAGGACTGACCCACAAGGTTGTCTTCAGACTTCTACACATGCACCAAGACACATGCCTGTACTTATACACTGAAATATACACATATATAAATCACACACACCATATGCATATATGTATACACCACATACATCATATACACTATATACATATATCATACACACATACAAGCACACGTCACATATAGACACAAATATTAAAAAAAACATTAGGTTCTTTTTAGATAGCTCTCTCTGGGGCTCTTACCTTTTCCTAAAATGATGGTTCACAGTTTTCATTTTGTATATATGGAAGAAATATATGAGGAGTGAGAACCCAGCTCTGGGTGAATTCATCCTAGGCTCTGCAAGGCACAGGACATCTTTTCTCAAATGCAGCTTTTCCATCTTAATATTCACCTGAAGCTTTAAAATCTTTATTTATTTACTTATTTGTTTATGTATGTATGTATGTACCTATGTATTTGTGTTTGAGACAGGGTCTTACTCTCTAAACTAGGCTTACCTCAAATTCTCAGGAAGCCTCCTCCTAAGTGTGGGATTACAGGAATGAGTCACCATGTCCCATGTCACCCGGGACATTTTATTAATATTTAGCTCTGCTCAAGAGCCGTTCAACCAAGTGATTGTTATAATGAGATACATTGAGTATAGAGGAAGGAAGTGTGGACTGGTGTTGGCACTAATCACTACTAGATCCTAGCGGTTTAATCTTCATCTGGTTAGTATCTTAGCTGCTTGTTTAATTACTCCTGGTAAAAGAAGCAGCTGCTACAAGGATGTGGTCAAGCGTGTTTTCGGGGGCTTTGTGAGCTCAAGTCTTACAAAGTGTCTTCAAGGTCACACAGCTAGTTAATGGCAGGGATTCCCACTGTGTTTATGGGCCCAGACAACTGGCCATTAGATGATATTACCTCCTAGGTCATCACTCTCAATCCTTGTTCTTAGAGCCATGGAAAGGACATTCACGCTAAGTGAGAAGACCGGAAGACCTTTTAGTCCAACTTCCTTCCTTTGTCCTGAGCTTAGCCTGGGTTCCTGAGTTACACAAAGCTTCTGGACCAACTCTGTTTCCCCTCCAATCCCCTGCACACTTCTTCTCTGGTGATTATCTGGGGCTGATTTGGCCAAACTTCTAAGTCTGTTGCCTGGCAAGTCCCAGCACATCTGGAGCCCTGCTGTGGTCTCAATTGCACAGCTGTCTGCGGCAAAGATTCGGTCATCAGAAAGCTGAGGCCCAGTGGAATCCGGAGAGCAATCTTTATATGGATCAACTCTTTATACCTTTGTGTGGATTTCGCTTCTCACTCACAAAGACAACGGAGCACGTTAGCAGAGTTCACACTGCGATGTGAGTGCCTTTGATAACCAGCACGAGGACGATTTCCACAGAAAAACCTCTCCTTTCCTGGTGGCAGACCTGAATTTTTGTTAAGGGTGTGGGGAAGCTCTCTCTTCGAGAGCATTTTTGTGTGGACCTAAGTGCTTTGAAATGGAGAAAAGCTAGAAGATTCCTCTGAGGTAAAGAGACATCACCAAATAGCCAGGCCCCAAATTTAGATTTCTACAGACAGGCACAGCAAAAACAGTTTCCCAAAAGCTTAAGGAGGCAGAGCCAATTTGTAGGTTTTCTTTTATTTTTTGCAATGGGGTAGAGGATATTGTTTTGGGGGTGGGGAAGATGGAAACCTGCAGTGAGAGTAAATGAAAAAACCCAAATCTCTGCTGGAGGTGGAGATAAAAAGCAGAAAAAAAATAAAAAAGAAAGAAAGCAAAACTGACCAGTCTTACTTAACTCACCAAGGAGAGAAGAGCTGGGGGTGAGGAAGAAAGTGCTCCCGGGAAACTTCTGTTGTGCTGTGCTCCATTAATCAGGGCCTCTCTTCCAGACAAAGGCCACTGATGGTCAAAATGGTGCCTGGGCACTCCAGGACCCAGATGCTGCTTCTGCATTAACAGGGACCAGTAACATTGCACTGCACATCGAACCTCAGCACGTCAAAACTGGAGGCGACCTCAGAAGTCTTCTTGTCCAACCCCCTGCTTTTGCAGATGAGGAAACTGAGGGCCAGAGGTCATGGGGATGCTTAATAATTGAGAAAAAGACTCCCAACCCCAAACTGTCTAGATCTGAACATCTGTTCCCTAGAGTGCCATGGGTACCATGTTTCTATTGTCTAATTAAGCATGGAGAGTCTGTGGAAAACAAGTTGCTTTTTTTTTCTTTTGGAGACATGGTCTCATCGTGTAGCCTGGAATTCACTCCATATAGCAGGCTGGCCTTGGACTCACAGAGATTCTCCTGCCTCCCAAGTGCTGAGTCAAAGGTGTGTACCACCACTCCTGGCTATCAAGTTACTTTTATTTCCCATATTATTTGATTGCACTGAGCTGGTGGTGGCTTTGTAAGATGTTAATTCTATCAGGAGTTCCACCCCTCTCTGTTTAGTGTATCTTTAGTTACGTGCAGCTCTATTTATGTGAAGGCCGAAAGGGTGAGCAGTGAGCTAGGCGGATCATTTCCTCCCTCCTTGACTGGGGATTGTCAGTGACCTAATTATTAATTTTACCTCCCTCCCAGTTTAGAAGCCTGGACACAACCAGAGCTCATCATGTTAGCTGTCAGGACTGCCATTTACACTTGCTATCAATAATCCTGAGCTCTGACAACTTCCTTTATTTTTAGTCTTAAATCCCATCTTATAATATAAATATCACACTCTAGGCAGGACACCATCAAGCAATTATTGCACTTCCCAGGTGAGGTGGATTTCTTGGTCTCGCCTCTGGATGAGAAGCTAGGGCATGAGATGTGCCCTAATCACTTGGAGACACTGGGGCAGAAGATTATTAGACTATTAGATGGACGGAGGGAGGGGGGAGGACACCTGTTCCGCTGGCAGACTGCCAAAGCCCTTCCCTCCAGCTAGATGGGGCTGGTTGCAAGCGTAGGAGAGGGGACGTACATGAGCTGGAGAATCCTTACTAAGGGGATGTGTCCTCCCTCTAGGAGATTAGGGCAATCCTGAGTCTGTGTTGTGTTTTTGCCATTTCCAAACATCTTATCCCTGGACAGCTTTTTGTATTTCTCTCTAGAAGCTAAAACACTGAACAAGGTCATCTGCAGGACATTTCAGGCTTCCCATTACTGAGATGAGGAAACAGAGGAAAAGAAAAGATAGGAGTTGAAACAGTCTTTCAAATTCAGATTCTTCTATCTTCCCCAAACCCCCACTCCCGCCCTGACTCCCCACATGCGGACTTCCCACACAGCCTCAGCAAATCAGGTCAGATGAAAATGGGTTCTGGGTTCATTCACTGATGCAACATTTGATTTATCAGTAGCAATAGACTGGTAAGGAAGCATAAAGTACCATATCCTGTCTCAGGGTACAGCAATCGCTGAGTCACCCAGCCAGTGTGCTAAAATGATGTGTGCTCAAAGGAGATGTTTTTGTCTGCTTCCCCCAATGCATTTACTTATATATGCATATTGTGTAGGCATTTGTGTCCAGGTGTGTGGAAGTGTGCACATGTGCATGCATTTGTACAGAGAAGCCAGAAGTCAATGTCACATGTTTTCTTCAATGGCTATATACCTCAGTTTTTGAGCCAGGGTCTCTCATTGAATCTAGAATGCATTAATTCAGCAAGACTAGACAGTCAGCAAGCCCCGAGATCTGCCTGTTTCCACCTCCCCAGGGTTGGGATTACAGGGGCTCACTCAGGTGCCCTGCCTTTTTATTTGAATCCTGGGGATTGAATTCAGATCCTTGTACTTGAATGGCAGGGATTTCCAACTGAGCCATATCCCAGATCTACTTTTCTTATGAGATAGGATTTTATGCAGTCCATGGTGGCCTCAAATATGCTGTGTAGCCAAGACTGACTTTGAAGTCCTGGTCCTCCTGTTTCTACCCCCAAGTTCTGGGATTCCAGGTATGTATGACCGTGCCCATCTCCAAGAAGAATGGTTAATCTAAATTCCCACCGTTCTAAGCAACTAAGTAAAATCAGAGAATAATTCAGACAGAGATGCTCAGATCACAGTTTTCTTTTTTTCTTTTCTTTTCTGTTTGTTTGGTTTGGTTTGGTTTTGTGACAGTGTTTCTCTGTGGAACAGCCCTAGCTATCCTGGAACTATCTCTCATAGACCAGGCTGGCCTTGAACATACAGCGATGCACCTGCCTCTACCTCCCAGAGTGCTGGGATTAAAAATCGTGTGCCACCACTGTCCAGCTATATCACATTTTCTAGCATGCTTTTTTATTTCATGAGCCCCACTAACCCTCTACCCTTCATGCCCAGTCCTCTGCCCACCCAGCTGCACGTGGCCTGCCGGAGGAGCAGCCCGCCATGTCATTTTCCAGGTTACATAATGCTCACGCACACCTCCAGCCCTGCATGTTCCCCTCACTGCCTCAACCCACATCTCCCTTAATGCTCATCACACGGCTGCCCACAACCCTTGGAAACCTGCACTGTGGAGATGATGCGTGTTGCCCCTGAGTCACAAATACCCCAGAACATCTGCCTGCCCCCAGGCTAATGTCTTGGTGCCCCCCACAACTCCCTGGCCTCTTCTCCCTGCACACTCAGCAATCACTCCAAACTCAGTGTCACACTTTCCCAGAGCACTCTCTGACAAGTTTATCAAGTTGAGAGATGGCACTGTCAGTGGGCATATTAAAAAAAGAATAAGAAAAAAAAAGGAAAAAGGAGAGCAGGCTGGGGAGCCTTCTATAACGCTTCAAGGACATATTAGCACACTCCCAAGGTCATGTGGGCAAGCTGGGAGAGGCATCCTCATTCTTCACCATCTTTGGTTCTTAAGTGAGCCTCCCCTGTGGGCACAGGTAGCAGCTCCCTCCTGCTTGTTCAGTAGGAGGTTGCTTGGTAAGAAAATGGCTGGGCTGATAATGCCAGAAAAGTCACAACACCCGAGACCTCTTACAGTTTTAAGATCCAATCAACTTTAAAATATTACTGACTAAGACGGATTTGAGCAAACAACTGATCCTGGTGTATTCACTGAGAGTACAGGCACCCTGCTGAAATATTAATCTGGGAAAGGAAGGAGGGGAGAGGAAGGGCTGGATACACTGGGATGCCCAGGGTTTTAAAAAAAAAAACTCTTCTGACAAAGTAAGTTTAGGGAAATATAGCTACCATGCTATTACATAGGTATAATCATAGATAGATAGATAGATAGATAGATAGATAGATAGATAGATAGATTCATTTACCCACCCACTTCTGTCATTTATTGTCTATTATCTATCTATTTTAATCCTGTGCTTTATATAATTCCAGAACTGACCAGGCATGGTGGCACATGACTATAATCCCAACATTCAGGAGGCTAAGGTAGAGGGATTATGAGTTTGAGGTTAGTTAGACCCACACAGTAAGTTACTGACTGAATAAAAATGAAAAAAAGATTAAAATAAAAAAAATTCCAAGAGTCACATAAATAGAAGGAACTGGCAAACTGGTCTGACTCCTAACTCAGAGCTTGCCCCTCACTCAGTGATTCTGTCATTATTCACTGTTCTTCAGCAGTTGCTTGGCACTCTTCTCCTTGGCACTCCCTCCAACTCTTTCCCATTCTCCATGGTCTTATCATCGCCAGCTTTCCTGGCACTGCCTAGGGGCTCTTCAATCCTGGCTCAGGAAGTGTCTTGACCACAAGCTATTCAGAGTGAGAAGCCAGACTCTCATAGGACAGTCAGGGACTTGGAGGTGGGGGTGAGACGAGGAGAGGACAGAAGCTGAGAACAATATTGAACGCTTCAGCCAGCACACATATCTGACACAGCAACATCTACCTCCTGCCTTCCCTGCCCATAGAAGCATCAATAACATCAATAAAACAGCTGCCCCACTTGGGCCTTGCAGTGCCGCCAGGAGAAGGACAAAGAACAGCCCCTTTCTGTCAGAGCAGGGCTTGTGGGAGAGGAGGGGGGAACGGTCCTACAGAAGCCTGAAAAACACCGGCCACTGAAAGGCAGGGCCACTACCGTAAACCAAAGCCCATGTAGGGCAGGGCCAATACCGTAAACCAAGGACCACTGAAAGGCAGGGCCAGTACTGTAAACCAAAGCTCAGAGTATGCTGAACTGCTGTGGATACCCTGACCCTAGGACCCTGTGTAGAAAGCTCTGGAGAGAAGGTCCCCACAGAGAAATTCTTGCTCACTTTCCTAGTAGGAAGGACCACCAGCATGCCACCACTAGAAGCCCTGAGTTCTTCTGAAATCCTCTATATAGAGGATTTCATAGAGTCTATGAGAATATAGTCACGCACCACATGGTGATATTTTAGTCAATGACACACTACATACATAATAGTGGTCTTGTCAGAATGTATCTGACATGTAGTGGTCATGCAGCCATCTTGGTTGAGGAAGCACACTCTAGGCTTGTCTCACACGATGAAGCTCCTAGTGGTGCAATTACAAGAACACATCCCCAGTGACCAGTGACATTACTGCTGTATGTGAATGACAAATTCCTTTTTGTTCTGAAGGCAGTAGTTCAAGGGTTCCTGAAAGCCACTCTGTGTTGCTCATGTGTCTTTCTGACTCTGTTGTTCCATTTGTTCAGAAGACATGGCTTTGTGAATGGTGTCTCTGCCACTTTCTGGTTCATTCTCAGGGTCACCCCTATGTCAAATGTGGCCTTGTTTTCTTTGGACCATACTCACTGCCCCTTCCTCCTGTGTCATTGCATAGTGTGTGGCCACCTGCTCCACTAATCATGACAATGAATCAGAAATTCTCTTGTCTTCCTTGGTTTTTCAACTCTTGCCAGTAGGAACCTTCTGTTTTCTATATCCTGTGTTCTGTGGTTCATGCTTCAAGCAAATGGTGTTCTAAACATACTAGATATGCAGTACAAAGCCTTACACCTTCCCTCAGTCATTGCCAGTAAACACTATTTCCTTCTAAGCTAAATCAATTAATCTGTCAATTGATGTTAGGTCAATGAACAAAATATTAACTCAACATGAGGAATAATTCAAATAGTCTTATCATACATCATCACGTCTTCCGTTCAGGACAATAAATCATGAACTTAAAGATTGCTAATACTTTAGATTTTAAGTCTTCTTTTAAAAAGTGGTGCAATACATATCCTAATTAGTTTGAGTTAGTCATTCCACAAAATCTATGCATATATCAAAACAACATGTGATATGTCAAAAATATAGTTTTATCAACTAAAACATAAAGCACACATATATGTAATATTGGCACAAACCATAAGAAATCATTGATAATCAACTGTTTACAGTTACAGAAATGGCAATTTTGGAAGGGTCTACAGAAATGGTGTTCCATATGGTTTGGCTCACTCTGTGACTACCACTTAAGAGGAAAGGAATAAAAGAGATCCAGCACTCAGTGAATACCCACTATGTGCTGGGAGCTTTACAAGTCTCATCTCCTTCAATTTCATCTTCATTTACTTCTGACTCAGAAGATCAGGATAAACATGAGAGAAATCAAACATTAAAAGATGGGTGGTGTCGTGGAATGGGAGAAGAGTCCTGGTTGGCTGAAGAAGGTGTCTGTGCTCAGGTGTCCCTCTCCTTTTCCTCTGCTTCTCCCCTATCTTTGCTTTCCTCCATTATAGCCCTCTTCATGCTGCAACCTTGTCAACTATTTACTGGTCTGTTCCCCTTCATTAGTCTCCCTAAGTTTCTCAAGGGCAGAGGGCATGCCAGCACATTGTACCCCTCTGTCCCGATTGACACCTGGTGCAAGGTTGTGCTCAAATGTTTGTTGATGGAAGCTCTCAGAGATAACTATGCAAAGAATTCCAAGGGCAACTCAAAAGATTCCTCACATTCTGGTGGACAGGGTCTCTGCAGCCCTCACCTGGGGGCTAATGCACTCAGCACAACTCAGGAGCAGAGGATCCAAAAGGACTGGGTCAAAGAGGAAGGAGGGCATTATCCAAGAATGATTACAATGACAAGTCCTGGTCAGGCTCTTTTCCATTTTCTGTGTTCCTTTTGGTCAGCAGACCCTGATGTTGTTCCAGACTACACAGACCCCCTCAGGAAGATACACAGTGTACTCACTAACAGCCACCATTTGCTGAGCATTTCACTAGGCATTAACACCTCTTTTACAGACGGGGAAGTCATATCTTTATCGAAGGTGAGAAGTTGAAATTCCGTGTGTCTCTTACTTTTAAAATTCATCCCCTTTTATCTCTAAGGATTTGTTTTTAATTATGTGTGTGTGTATCAGTGTGGGGTGCGAGCATGTGAAGGCAGGTGCAAGTAGTTGTGAGCCACCACGTGAGTGCTGGCAACTGAACCCAGGTTCTCTGCAAGAGCAGGATGTGCTCTCAACAACTGAACCATCTCTCTCCAGCCTTAAAAAAAAATAGAAAAGAAAATCAATCCTCTTAATCACTGAATATCAGCAGTATAAAATCCAGATGGTGGCTTTAGTTCCCTAGAGTATCTGGAAGTGAATCTGGAGTCTCTGGTGGCTCCATGCAGCATCAGGACCAGAAGTGCACATGGGAGTCTTCTCCATGTTTGGTACCCTGCTCTGTAACCACTGGGACGAATCAGGCATGTTGGCCCCTCACCAACCAAGCCTCATGCCAGGCAGTTCTCAGAGTCTTTCATTCATCATTCTCTATGAGGAATTAACTGATTGGGGTTGATTTATGGGGATAATCAGGAACCTCTTGCCAAAGAAGCCCTAAACCTTGGCGTTTGTCCCCCTCCTGCCCTGGAAGGGCCCCCACTGAATCTAGAGAACCAACTCCGACTCATTGTGGAGTTCAGCAATGCCCTCCTGACCCCTCTCACTGCATGGGTTTTTTTTTTCTCTCTGATCTTTAAGGAGGCTTATCTCCAAGGGGAAGGCAGAGTTTCACAAGGAGGAGATGGAGGTGGCAGAGAGAACAAACCTGAATATGCTAAGAGCTCTATTCTACACTTTGAATGACAGCGAAGACACATCTTGTCAAATTACCACTTCAGTCAAACACAGCTAACCCTCCCCAGAGTTGACAACAGAATGATTTCAGTTCTAAGAAGGGTGAAAGAAGCCAGGAATTAAGCGTTGGGCTATTAACAGGGTTCCCATTTCACTGAGTGAAGACAGGTTCCTATATATTCTTATGTAGTTGCCCAAATATTTTGCTTTTGAAGCTGTGCTGAGAGAAAGGTCCATGGTCAGCGAACACGAATGCCCAACTTAGTTTTCCAGCAGGAAAAAAAAAAAAGACTAGAAGATTCCTTGAGCCACTCAGGCCACTCCAGAACTATGAAATGCCAAAAAGTGCAAGGATGTGGTGCCCTCCCCTCCAGCTCGCCTCTGACTCCTGAGCTGGCACAGTACCTCTCCAGCTCCCTGCAGCCCACCACCACTGGAGCTGGCAGTCAGTCATGCAGATGGAGTGGCAGGCTATGGCCCCTCAAGATGCAGGGCTGAAACGGGAGTGGAGAGGTTCGAAGTCAGGCACTGAGGAGGGGTCGTCACATCTATCACAACTGGTGTGAGTCAGAGAATGGATACGGTTGCATGAAAGCTGAGCCGAGACCAGTGTGATGTGCAGGATGATGTGGAGGAGGGCTGGTGGGGGAGAAATCACATGGATATGAACTCGGAAGAAAGGAGAAAGGGTGAAGGGACTAAAATGTGCTCAGCAACTCCACATGCAGGGCGAGCACTGGGGTGCAATGACCCTTTGAAACTCCTCAGTATGTTTAAAGAGAGGCACCAGAACCTCATTTCACCAGATCCCTGCAGAAGTAACCCGACCTCACATTGAAATTTGTATCCTAAAGGTCATTGCTGTCACTACTGGCTTGCTTTTAACACCTGGCTTCCTGCACATTCACATTTCTAAGAGGCTCTCTAATACGTTTCTTGCCAGCTTAGATTCTGCCCCCTTATCTACTCCTGTCTTTGGGTTTTTGACTTGGCATTTATATTTTTGAATTTCCTTTCTGCAAAAGTCTTTTAATAATTTTTAGGCAACAAATTAGTTCTCCTCCTCTTCCCCTTCCTTCTCCTCATCCTCTTCTCTGAGACTGGGTTTCTCTGTGTAGCCTTGGCTGTCCTGGAACTTGCTCTGTAGACCAGGCAGGCCTCCAACTCACAGAGATCCACCTACCTCTGCCTCCTCCAGAGTGCTGGGATTGAAGGTGTGGGCCACCACGGCCTTTAAACTAGCACTTCTGGATCCAGGGTCAGTCTTGTTATGCTTTTCTTACTTCCTCAATGGTCCAAAAGAATCACTGTTCTTCACAGGAGAAACAGCAGCTATGTGGTACCTGCCTTCTCTAAATGATAGTCCATCTCTATAAGTCCAAGTTCACGAGGAAGTACTTACCTTAACCTCACAGACATTTGGGTTTAGGAGAGCTGTCAAGATAACTGAATTTGATGCTTGTCCCATTCAGTATGCAAATCCAGTTATATCAATGATTGCAAAACAAAACACTTACCATCAATTCACCCTGCTACACACTTCACCTGATACCCAGTTCTGTGAGGTACATACTGTTGCCTCCACTTTACAGTTTAGGAAACAAAGCCCACCCTCTTCACCCCAACTCCACACTGTACTCCTTACACAGGCCTTCAAGCTTCTACAGAGATATCGGCCATCACTATGAAATCATCTTATTTACCTTTGGAGTTCTGGCTTCAAGAAAGCAGCCCATGAGGCTGAACTGACACCCCCTTCTCCTCATTTTTATCCACTGCACTGGTTTACAATTTAGTAAGCTAGCAAGCTTTAATTCCTTCTCCACACGTTTCTCTTGAAGTTTGCAAATTATTCCCAACCTCAACTTTTCTTTATATGGCTGCTTTTGACAATACCTGATCACTACAGTGTGCCTGCCATTATAATGCACCAGGGCCTCAAAACTGTACTGTAAATTCATATTATTATATTGTGCTTTATGGATTCCTATAGTTTTATTTGCTTTCATGATAAACTTCATTAGCTAATCAAAAGACTTATAAGACAAGGACTTTGCCCACAAGGGAAAATTACTCATTTTTCTCAGATGACAAACTGTAAGGTAATACATTCAGGGCACTATTTATTGGATGGAGCTGACTGTAGATATGATAGAAAATCCAGTTAAAAGGAGTGAAGTTGTCAGGAGCCATCAGGGGAGGCTTTGGGAAGGCTCACAGCTTAACCCGGGCTTTGGCAGTGGGAAGCCCTGGGAACAGCAGAACAGAAGGATCTGGGTGGCAAACGGCAGGGATAAATCACAGGTGTGTACAGAAAGCAAAAAGCGGCTTGGCTGTGCACAGTGGCCTGGCCCATGAGGAGGAGGGAAGAGGGCAAGATGGGGATGAGGGTGGAGGCAGACAAATCTTGACTATAGAGTTGCAGGATTGATGTGTGTGATCCTGGAATCAGGGAGGGAGACGGGTTATTTTAAAGGCATTTCCTATAGTCCAGCCTTATATATCTCACTTTTTCAGGCCCAGGATTTCTCTGCAGGGCACCTATGCTAATTTCTAACACCAATCCAACTTACTCCCAGCTGGTTTTTCTGTTCCTGTCGATTTCAATTCTAGCCCCTTTCTTTATTTTACCAAAATCCCACTTTCAGTCGCTGAGACTCTATGGAGAGCCTGTTCCTTTCCTGCCTGGATCCAACACTCTCAGATACCTGCCTACCTCCTGTCTTAGCTGCATCTCATGTTCCTGCCAGACAGAGCAGCACAAATACAGTAGCTCTTTCTGTTCAGCCTCTCTCCCACTTGCTCCACATCGTCTGCAAAAGAGAACCCCCCCGTCCTCCTTTCCAGCCATTCCCTCTGTGAGCATGAAGTTGTTTGGTTATGCCATAGTCTTCCACCCAATGCATTTGGTGCTCATTCTACATGGAGTACCTGGTCCGCCAGTGCTTTTTCTAGCAATAATATCCTTCAAGATGAAGCTTGATGTGGTCTCTGGGGACACTATCTTGGTTTATCTAAGCTGAATTAGGTGATCTTCTCCTTCCAAATAATCTTGGGCCATTTCATGAGCACGCCATACATATCCTGTATGGATACACACCTACCACATTGGTCAAGAACCAATAGAAAGGAATGGGGTGACCTTATATCTATTGGAAAGCTATCGAGGGCTTCGCAAATCCAAGCTGGAGGAAAGGCTTGAAAAGTAGGTAGGAATCAAATGAGATGCAGATATTCGATTCTGGGAACTACAGAAAGAGGCCAGGTAATAGACAACATCTGTTCCCTCTGTATTTCACCACTGCAGGACGGAGCTGGACTCCAAGTGTTCCCACAACTACATACAGAATTCTCACTTATGGAGAAACCTTAAATTCAGAAATCTCTATCATTTATTTTTCCCCAAGTCCTCTGGGGACTTAATGGATGTAACTTAAGTCTTCCTTGAGGGAGGAGGATGTGTGAATTGAACACTAGGAATTACAAAGAGCAACTCTTCAGCCGTGAACCCTGAAAATCCCAGAAGTAAATCTGAGTGCACAGGAGCAAACCACCCTCCTGACTCGGAGCAGCGAGGGAAAGTACAGTGGGAGGCTGGCAGAGGATAGAGCAAGATGATATCTAACAACGATTTCCAAAATTTGGTAGCTGATAATAATTGCTCACTTAAGTGTCCTGAAGCTTTAATTTGGTAAGACTGTAATCAATGGCAATTTTGCCTGGAGGTAGCGGGAGACTGAGTGACAGATAAAAATAGCGAGCTTCAGTGTGTCGTTGAATAACAGAAGGCTTTCCTTGTTTGCAAATGGGTAGTGGGAGAAGGATGAATTAAAGCTTTGTGGGGAGTATAGGGAAAAGATTCTAGGAACTGTAGAGGATTTTGTTTGATAGTGGAGATGGCTATTCTCTCGCCGTACCCAGGCTCCCAAGTCTTCATCTAGTTCCCCAATTGGAGTTATGAAGCATATATTTTATTGAAGAGTTCAAACCTGGGGGAATCAATCCCATATAACTTTATTTGCTTTTCATATGTAATTCTTTTTTCTTTTCTTTTTTTGTTTGTTTTTTGAGATAGGGTTTCTCTGTGTACAGCCCTAGCTGTCCTGGAACTAGCTCTTATAGACCAGGATGGCCTTAAACTCACAGAGACCCACTTGCCTCTGCCTCCTGAGTGCTGAGATTAAAGGCATGTGTCACCACTGCCCAGCTTCATATGTAATTCTTAGTGACTTGTAATTTACTGGTTCTGGACTCTGTATGTCTTCTAGATTCAGAGGATAGCTGTCTTCCTACTTCCTCTTAATTCTTTATGTCCATATCTTTCTACCTCTGCAGCTCCCTCTCAGCTTTTGCAGGACCACAACGCCTAGTAACATCTCCATCCTCTAGGATGTGCATTCACCTACTATACATTGGCATTCAACACAGTCCTTCAGTAAAACCAGTCTTATTGAATTAGGTTGGTACCTTGACATGTAAGCTGTTTACTCTCTTGCTACCATGTACCCTTGCATGTCTTTGACTCAGCTTAGAGTATGCTAGTAAGTGAGAGCCCTAGAACCCACTCAGCAAGCTGAGGACCAAGCCCAGGTCCTCGCCAATGGGGATCAAGAGGGTTCATTGTCAATATCTCTGCTCTAACAGCTTCATGGCAGGCAGAAGAGAGAGTGGTTCCCATGGCGTGATTAGGAATGTTTTCAGTTTCAAGATGGTTTTCTTATACTCCTGTGTTCTGCCTGGCCTCCACTATCATAGGGAGCCACAATGGTGCAAAATACAGAATTTAGGATTTGGATTCAGAAGATCCACATCTTTGATTCTTGGTTCTTTTTTTGGGGGGGGACCTTGGGCAGACTGACAAGACTTTCTAGGCCTTGATTTCTTGTAGAAACCAAAGGGGAAGTAGTTGTAATGTTTTGTAGTCAGAAGGTAGCTAGAGTCTACAACAGTTAATTATGCATTTCAAATAACTAGAGGAGGTGAGTCTGTGGGTTCCTAACAAATACAAATGATAATATTTGAAGATATGGAAATGCTGATTACCCAGATTTGATCATTACATCTTCTATATACATGTTGAATTATAATACCGTGACCCATGAAGAAGTACAGATATTGTCAATTAAAAATAACATGAAAGGCTTTTCGAAAACCCCAAAGCTATGTTCACATGCTCATTTTTGTTGGTCTTCATTAATTCAGTCCTGGGAGACTTTTACCTTCCAGAACCAAGTATTCATTTCGAATTCTCAAAGGAGGGGTAAAATTTTATGCATATAAGCTAATACCTTGTGGCACAGAATCAGAAAACAAGCATTGAAGAAAGATCTAAAGTGACAGTCTTGGAAAAATTCAGAAGCTCCTGGCACGAAGACGTGGTTAACCTTTTCCTCAGAGAGTAAAACAAATGTCCCTTAAAAACCTCTTCTGTGTCCATATATAACAACATTAAGCCAAAGCCACCATGAACCACCCACACAGAGCTTCTGTTGGCTTATTTACAGAGCAAGAGTAAACCAAAGCCACAGTGAACAACCCATTTGCATATAACTTCTTTTGGTTTATTTGTACAGCAGATAACACGTAAGAACTTAATTTGTGCCAGATTTTCTTCTGCTTGCTAAGCACGTGGAGAACACATATTTCTGGCCTCACGGTCAGAAATGATCCATCAGGTGAAACATGTATAAATGGTACAAAATATGTGTTTCTATCAATTCTGACCTAGTGGCCCAAGTGCTCAGATGAACAGTGGGTCATGTGATACAGGACCCATCAGACTGCTTAGTCCAGACCAGCCTGGTTAGATAAAACTTGCTAGGGGAAGGCTCTCTTAAAAGCATCAGCAAGGTCAGGGTCAGAGCAGAAGATGCAGAATGGTCCAAGCCAACTGAATAGTCGAGAGAGAACATGGAGGGGATTGGAATATAATTAGTTTGAGAAATTGAAAATGAACTAGTGCAGACTAAGCCCAGAGTGTGACGGGAAGTTGGAGAGGTGAACAGAATATGTTAACGGCTCTGTGTCACATGAAGACCTTTAGGCAGGAAGCAGTGGGTCACAGAAAGGTTTTATGTAGGAGAAAGGCATTCACCACTGTATGAGTCACCGGGTATTAGCATAACTCTTGATTTGACTGATCTCCCTGCCCACTCACTAGGCTGCGAGCTCCATGCAAGCTGGGGAACGTCCTATTAATCACTGTATCCCAAGTGCCTGGCGTATAGTAGGTACTATATTAGTGTCAGTGGAAATGAACAAAACTTATTGCCCCTTCTTCTGTACCTTCTGCCATGGCTCATGGGATAAACTGGCATGAAATTGGGAAGGTGAAATAAGAGTTTGGTGGAAGCCAGGACATGTCTGTCTCTGCCTCTTACAACTGGGAGCACGCCTCGATCCTCACTCCTTCTGGGTCCTCAGGAAAGAAAAGCCCTCTCAGGCTTCTCAAGAAGATGCTGGAAGAAGAATCGGTAAAGCATCTCCTGTTGGGTCTTGATGTCTCCAGTTCCTAGCAGGTGTTGTTTCATCACTACCTCCCGTGTTCACGGTGCACGGGGCTCACCAGCCTGGGTATCATTTTTCCTAAGTTCGCACATCCTCTCAGCACACCTGTCTAGGCAGACATGCTCTGGGAGACATGACCTGTGCAGCGGCATTTGTTTGGGAGATGCGCTCTGGTTGTCAGGAGGAGTCATGTGCGGATGATGGGTTTTCCAATGAGCATGAGACAGGGGAAATCTCCTCTGGCAACCTGATCCGCTCGTGTCTTTGAGCCTTATTATGGATAATACTGCTACAAGGCTTCCATACTCAGACAACCAGATTATCATTGCAAGTTCTGACGTACCAGAACCAGACAGGTCACTTCAGGTGATTGCTAGATCTACTCTTAAATGATTGAAAAGTCAATGCTTCATCCGCTGACACAGAAACCACCGCTAAACTGAGGCATGGCTGAAGCGGAAGTAAAATCGGCATCAGGGGGCAACGGTGCAGAGTTTCCTCTTCTTGCGGCTGTTTGTATTATTCCTCTTGCTTTTATTCTGAGAATGCTGTTCTGATATACATTCCCATTTTAATAAGGTTTAATCTCATTACAAACCTACTCAGCAACAGCCTGATCTCTGTGACCCTCAGTGGTAGATGGCACTTTATAAAACTCTAGATGACTATTTCTGTCAGGTGATGATGACCTAATTCCAACCACCATTCCTGGGCACTCTGAGCAGCTCCGAACCATCTTGCTTTTTCAGTCCCTCACGGCTTGTCATAGTTTACTCTCTACGTCTGTTACTTGGCCCTCCAGCCTGTCTCTACTCTGCATGTTTGTGTTGCTCTGTCCTTTCAAAACATTTTGTTCCATCCCTTGATCTTCCTGCCTTTGCTTCATTCATCTCTGTATATCTGTACCTTCTATGTGTGTCCCCACCTCCTGGCTGCCCCTCCCTCCAAGGTGGATAGCCATGAAAGATACCCGGCATGGCTTCGCCACACCAGTGGGTTGCTAATGCAGACTCCTTACTGCTCTCAGTAGAAATAGCTTTTGCCTTTTGTTGCCAAATCGGAATCTTCTCAGCAGTGAAAATGTGGCTTATGAAAGCAAGTACCTTGTAATTAAATAAAGGGGCAATTTCAGTGTTTTTTTATTTTTATTTTTCTTCCCAGGGATTTTCTTAGTAACAGGAAGGAAGAGATAGGCGTGTTTTACTTCCCACTGATGGAGAAGATAAAATAAGTCACTCTGTATTTAGGTTTTACTTGCGTATTTGTGATAAACTAATAAGAAGGAAACATCTGTCCTAGTGATGGAGAAGATGAGACGGCATGGAGTGGAGAAACATGGCTGCATCAGGAAAGACTGTTGGGAAAAGATACAGCTGGCAAGAAGACTGGCTGAGTTATAACTTGGAGAAATGTTAAAAACAATAAGGACTTCATCAAAGACATAGGAGGATATGATCTTGAGGAGGCAGGTTCATGGATGAACAAGATGATGACACACGACACATATATAAACTGATGGATACTTTGAAGGGTGGTGGAGCCAAGGAGAAAGCAGACATTTGAAGTCCTGCTGAAGCCATGTCCCAAAATGGGCTCAGTGGGTGGGAAAGAAGTTAGCCAATGATGAATTGTAACTACTTCCAACCATTCTTCCACACTCAAGGTAGAGGAGAATTGTGCAGGCTGCATCCAAGTAAACAGCATTAAGGGAGCTTGATGGCAGCACCAAGTTCCAGACCTAGAGCAGGGGGATTGGTGGTAGAGGGAGTGTCTATGCACATGGCAAAGACAGAGGATCTGGGGTGCTGGCCCCCTGCAAACAAAGCCGACAGCTTCCATCTTGCTTCCACCTTTGTTTTGTTCCTCCTCCCATCCAAATCCACTCTCTCACTCTCGCAAGAAACAAAGACAGCAGTTTTCTTAACTGTGCCTTCTGGATACTTAGAGCCAACACATTTCTTGGTGTTTGTAGACTACATAGAGGAGCCATGGTTGTCTCATTGCAGTACACAGCAGAGAGCATCTTTACCCCAAAAGGTCGTGGTCTTCTTGCATGATCTAATGTTTGCCCTTTGGAATAAAGCATCAAGCAATCTAAAAAGAAAAAAATGATAGCCCTCACAAGACTATAATGCAATATTTCTTCACTCAAAACTTTCATAAAGTTTCAATATCACAATGAAATGCCTGGGCGGATACTTTATCTCTGGTAAAGCTGCACCATATTAAAATGTGACTTCATAATGAACCTTAGCATCATGACAGCCTCTCATTATTCAAACCATTTGCCAACTTTATTTCCTTAGGTCTTCCTGTAAAGGGCTTTCTTTGCCATATTTTACACTGTTGTTTACAGTAGTGAAGTTTCTTTTTTTAATATTTATTTATTTATTATTTATTTATTATGTATACAATATTCTGTNTTGGAAGAGCAGGCAATGCTCTTAACCACTGAGCCATCTCTCCAGCCCCAGTAGTGAAGTTTCTATCTAGTAAAATATCTTTTTAAAAATCTCATGCCTGGTATAAAGTTGCCTTTGCTAAATCATTACTTTTTGTACTTTAAAAAATTATGTTCCTTGTGTAGAAATAGTATGATCTTGTGAGTAAATACAGATCAGAACTTTCAAGTCCAAGGCCCACTGATTTTACTTGCTGTGTACTCTCGGACAAGTTATATAAACTGCCAGTGCCTGAGTTTCCAATACTGTCTTAAAAAAGAATAGGACACCCACCGTACAGGGTTTCTGTGAAGATTAAATTTGGTTAATGTAAAATCCACTGTCTAGGCTATATATAGCAAATACACAACACACCATAAGAAACACGGTTACAACTGTGGCTGCCATTTTATTGTGGCATTGGATACAACTCTGTAACTTAGTCACTTATCCAAGTATCAAACTTATCATCATTGATCCTTCTGTAGAATTATGAGGAATAATCTTTTGGGATCTCCTTTATTGGCAAGTGAGAGGAACCCAACTAAAGAGCTTTTATTCAGTTAGCAAACACATAATGAAGATTTTTCTTTGTCAGAAATTCTCTCTGTGTATGCATGTGTTTCTCTGTGTCTGTCTGTCTGTCTGTCTGTGCACTGAGGTTATGATATTGAAAGGGCCTGGTGCCGAGTTTAGGGTACTACATTCTTATACAGAGAGACATAAAAATAAAGGATGATAAAAAGAAAACACCAGACTGTGATAAGAAATTAAACAATACACTGTACAGAATGTTACTAAGGAGTCAGAGATAACTTGGATTTGTAGGGCAGAGCAGGCTTTTCCAAGGCATTCAGATGATGAAAAGAAAACAGTCATGCAAGCTCTCTGGGCAGATGAGCGAATGTAGAGGCCTGAGGCAGAGAACAAGCCTGACAGTTCTGAGGAAAGAAGACTTAATTAAGGAAGACGAGCTGGCAAGGTGGACAGGAGCCAGATCATGAAGTCTCATGGAGCATGATGAGAAAGTCTGGATTTGATTAATTATTGGAGAGGCAATTGTGAGAAATTAAGCACAAGAGTGATATTGTCTCACTCAGATTCTAAAAATGTGCCATGCAAAGATGGGGAATATACTTTAGGAGTTTAGAAATATTAATGGGAAAGCAGTTAGGAGGCTGTTGTGGTCGATCAGGCAGAGGAAGAGGAGATGGAGAAAACAGGCCTATGAATAGGGGTGGAAGAAGCAGGATTTGGGGATGAATGGGATGGCCAGTCTGCAACATTAGGAAGCTCCTGGGTTAGTCTTTGGTTTCTGGTAAATAACTTAAAAATGTGCCAGGTATGGTGGCATGCGCCTTTACTCCCAGCACTCGGGAGGCAGAGGCAGGCTGCTCTCTGTAAGCTCCAGGCCAGCCCAGCCCAGCCAGGGTTACATAGTGAGATGCTATCTTTAAAAAACAAAAAAGAAAAAGAAAAAAGAAAGAAAGAAAAGAAAAAAGAAAGAAACTGGTGTCTCATTTTCTAAAACTGAGACTGAACAGACAATGTGGATGTAGGGAGGGCTATGATGGTGAGTCTCAGCTGTCTACTCTGTGAGACTATAAAATAGGAGGTTAGTAAAGGACACTCCTGAATATGTCTGTGTCTCCAGAGATGACCAACATGGAAGACAGAAACTGATGGGGACAGGATCTCCCTGAACGTGGCAATACTGTCCAATAGGCTGGGCCCCCAGTGGAACCAAAGCAGAAAAAGGCAAAAGCAACCAGTACGTGCACACCTGCTCTTCCTGACAAGTGTGTCCCTCCTGCTTGTCCTCATCCAGGGACACTAGACTCCAGCATCTTCAGCCTTTCAGCACACACTCACACTGGCCACTCCCCAGNGCTGGAGTCACAGCCCTGGTCCCTGTTCCATGACTTCTGGTCTTTAAGACCGATGAGCTGCCAGGTTACTTTTCTGGCTCTCAAGCATGCAGACAGCCATTGTTGAACCATCCAGTCTCCGGTCTAATAAATCCAGATATACGCGTATATCCATCTTATTGGTTTTGTCCCCCCCGCCGAGACAGCTAACGTAAGGGGCAGGCACTGTGTGGCACATGTCTGATCAGAATGCCTGCAAGGCAACTATGAGGCATGGCTGAACAGGCAGCCAGATATATGGTTTAGAGTCAGGGCTGGAGCTCTAGATTTACGACACACGCAGCACAAATGGTATTTAAAGCTATGGGACAAGATGAGATCACCAAGACAGGGAACAGATAAAGACAAGAAAATGGTTTGAGTCTGAACTTTGGGGATGTCAAGATTTAGAAGTCAATTAAAAGAAGACAATCTAATAAAAGGAAATTCATTAGGCCAATAAACAACCCAGTTTGGGAAGGAATGAGGCTGACCTCAGGCACAATAGGACTCGAGGCCTGCAGTGCCATTGGCGCTAGGTCTGTCTTTCTCCCCGACTCTGGGTTCCTACTCACTCTCTTCCCATCAACCTTTTAACCCGACCTATATTTTATCTGTGTTCTTTGTATTTTTTTTCCATTTGAAGGAAACATAACCACAGGCAGTTCTGAATTCCATGTGAACAATGCAAGAGAAGTCAGTCTTTTCTCCACTTGAGTTTGAAATGTTCTAAGGAACCCTTCCTTCCTTCCTTCCTTCTTTCCTTTCTTTCTTCCTTTTTGATAGCATCTTTACACTGTCACTTTTTATTTACCTCTTAAAATATTTTGTCTTAAAAAGCAATTATCTAAAAATACAACATCTCTTCATTATAAAGGTCTTGGAGAGAGCTGGGATACAAGGAACACACCTAAACATAATAAAGGCAATATACAGCAAGCCAAAAGCCAACACCAAACTAAATGGAGAGAAACTCCCAGTGATCCCACTGAAATTAGGAACAAGACCAGGTTGTTCACTCTATCCATACCTATTTAATATAGTTCTACCAAGGAACTTCTACAACTCATAAACACTTTCAGTAATATAGCAGGATACAAGATTAACTCTGTGTAGCCCTCCTCTACACAGATGATAAATGGGCTGAGAAAGAAATCAGAGAAGCA
>LOEQ01001341.1:58026-72830 GCA_001685075.1 Bramus lutescens
CAACTATTGGCTGAAGGAGCGGAAGGAGCTCCCGCAACAATCTCTGTTTTAATTTTAATGCCCAAAGCAAGTCACATGACCCAGGGGGGGGTGGGGAAATACACTCTGGCCATTTGTCCAGAGGAGAGCTGGAGATTTCTGCTGACCAGTTCTTCATAGAAATTTGTGGAAGAGAGCATGCTTCCAAATGAAAGTGTGAAGGAAGGCTTTAAGAACGAGATGACAGGGGCTAGAGAGATGGCTCGGTAGCTAACAGTGCAGCACTTGCTGCTCTTCCAGAGGATCCAGGTTCAATTCCCAGCTCACAACTGACTGTAGCGCCAGTCCCTGGGTGGCCACTAAAAGCATGCGGCACACAGACATACACACAGGCAAAATATCACATGCATAAAATAATAAAAATAAATCTTTTTTTTTAAAAAGGTGGCATGTCATGGGCCTTGGAGGAGGATTAAGGTTTAAGCTACTGAGTTCTGGGCTGAGCTATAAGCCTACCTGCAAGGCATTCAAAGGCTTCCCATACCCAACATCATTCAGATAAATAAAGCAAGGTCCCTTCTCATAGGGAGTTTTTGCTCCAGCAGGAAAGATGCATCCTGAATTGTAGCATGAGGCCCGCTCCCCTATCACTACACTGAATATGTACAAATATTCATAAAAAATGCATGACCGTGGTGTGCCCAATAAAAGGCAGTGCAAAGTAAGAGAAATGGCTCCCATTTGGAAGCGGCAGGCTGTGCTTCTTAGAGATGGGTGAGATCTCAAGGGGGTGGGATTTAGGATCAAGGTGGGGCTGAGAATCATAGCAGAAGAATCAAGGTGTGGAGAGCCATGAGAATGGCCATCACCCGACAAAGTGAAACAGAAGTTCCCCGAAGACTGGCCTGTGTCCTTGATGTCAGGGCAGTAAGCCAATGAGACTGCATGGGGAAACTGCCAGAATTTGACACTTCAAGAAATAAGGGTAAAGGCAGTGTCTTTTTCTTTTCTCATTTCACAAAAGTCCTCTCAGAAGCTTTAGGAGGCTAGGGAGATGGCTCAATCAGCAAAGCACTTGCTCTTGCAAGCACTGAACCCGAGTTCAATCCCCAGAAGCCATGGAAAATCCAGACACCGCTTCTTTACATACCTATAATTTCAATACCTCGGAGGTAGGGACCTGGGCTTGCTGGACAGTCAGTTTAGCAGAATCAGGGAGCTACGAGTTCAGTTAGAGACCCTGACTGGAAAAATAAGGTGGAAAAACCTGAGGAAAGCACCAGATATCAATCTCTGGCTGCCACTCACACCCACACACATGAACTCTCTCCTCCCCTTGCCCTGCCCTGGAAGTCACCAGTACGGGGTGACCTTTACAGGGTCGCTGGGAGGCACTCCCCGGAGCTTTACCACTCAGGAAGATCCTCAGTGTTTCACTGGTAGGAGCCTCGTTCCTCTTGCTGCATTTACCCACGGATTTGCTGTCTCTGTAGCTACTTCCTCCCCTTCAGTAAGCAGACACTACCAGAGGGGGCGTGAAACCCCTCTATTCTGAAGTGAAGTCCAATCCAGCGTACTGTCTGCTCCATCTGGGGGTGTCTGATAGCCCCCCTGGGACTCAAAGCCTTCATTTGCAAAGACAATGGAATGGGGGGCTAAGGCCTGATCTCTGTTTCTCCTGGATCCACCTGCCACTTTCGCCGACCTTGTTTTATTCCCTCTTACAACTTGGTCATTTTTCAGATCAACCCAGTCTCCAAATAATATGTCAACACAGGGCACTGTAGTGAGGGTGACACCAACAAGGAAGACGGCGATGATTATTATTAGTTTTTGTTTTGTCAGGTTTTATTTTGTTCTGTTTTGTTTTAGTCCACATTGCCGCGGCTGAGGACTTATTTCCTGGAGCCAGTTTCCTGCCTCTCACTCACTTCACACTTTGACTCATTTATTTTTCCTATTTCCCCAAAGACCTTTTGACACTTTGAAAAGTGTTTTACTTAGACACAATCCCACTCCCTTACCTTGTGTTTCTTCCATTTCTCCCTTCTCGCTTTTTATTAATAAGTCATAAAGAAAGTGTTTCCAGGCAAACATCACTCACTGAGTAATAAAACCCGTGGCAGAGGGCAGAGCTATACTGAGAAGCACAGGCTGGGGAGTGGCTGTTTCCTGGTCTCAGAGTGGCAGGGGAGTCTTTACCCGACAGCACACTTTGCACAGGTATGCACGAAGCCCATAAAAGCAAAAGGCACTATGTCATGTGGCTTTTGGGGGGCTACCAGGGCCCCCTTGCCATCAGCCAAGAGACATAGCCATCTGGGAGGTGTCAGGGATATGCTTGCAACATCCTTGCAGGGCTGTGTGCCTGGACACCACAGGCACCATGGGTGACAGAGTTCGAAGGGAGCGATGGGAAGGAAGCTCCTGCTCTGGCTTCTACAAGTGAGGTTGCTGGCCTGATAATGAATGACTTGCCCTGTTACAAAGCAGAGGCTTGAGCATATCCTGTGTCGAGAGCTTTCTCCACAGATTCCAGTTGTCCTTTATGGCATGAAGCGATGAATCCTAGAACCTAACTGTTATGGCTTGACTCTACTGTGATGTGTCCCTTGGTCCTCGGGGTGATGGTTTGGGGCAATTTTGCTTAAAGGAGGTTCTTAGGTCATTGGGACATGCAGGGGACTTCAGACACTTCAGTCTTTCCCTTTCTTCGCTGCTGGTTCAAGAAGGAATCAATGGCTTAAAGATGGTCCCACCATGGTCATCTACCAGGAGGTGACATAGCTGAGAACTGAGACAATGCAAGTGCCATGCTCTTGAAACTCACAAACTGAGCTAACTAAGCCTCTCCAAATTCATCTGTATCCCGTGTCAGGTGACTCATCACCAAGATGAAAAGCTTACTGACATGCCATGCCAAATCGTCTTCTGGCTGTCCATGCCTTCCTGCCATGTCATGTGCTCCACAGGAAAGCTCAGCTGGCCTCAGACTCTTGTTCTCCGTGACTCCAGATGCACATAACACATTGTGAGACGTTTCTCCCCAGTGACTCATGGACACTTGGGCTCTTTATCTCATTTACAGTTCACACGGTGAGGATTTCCCTGGTGGCTAAACTATGAATCCTCCAAGTTGGTTTTACTCTTCATTTCCCTCAGCAACACATTCCACATTGAACCCTTTCTCAAGGCTTTCTTCCTATTTCTTAAAATGGCCCTGTGTTACCACAAAAGACATTTTTCCTACAGCTCAAACCAGATTGTGTTCAGCTTATGTCTAAAAGCTAATGGCCCCATGAGAAGGCAGCTAAGATCTGGTGGTGAGACTCTAGAGATTGAGAAGAAAATGACCTTATGCCAAATCTAGCCCCGAACTCTCAATCTCCCTGATGAATGCATGCATGAATAAATGAATGAATCAATGAATCAATTAATAATCAAAGAAAAAAACTACCATTATGTCATAATTCTACCAAGAGTCTGGGGACACTTAATACCTGATACAGTGAAAAGCGAGTCCTAGGAAAACCACCTGCCTATGCATACCAAATAACAGTGCAGGATCTAGCTATCTGAAATACCTCCCAGCGCAGACTCATCCTAGTGTTAGAGGCTCCACAGGGCTTCAAGACTTGGTTTTGAGTTGTTGTGTCCCCTGCTTTCATCTGCTGATAAAGCGGAAAAGCACAATTGAAGGCCTGCTCTTTCCCTCTTCCCATCACGTATTACGTGAGTTTTGATCCATCAGCCTAGGTGGCTCATTTTTCTATAAAGTGTAATTAAGGAGCCAAAGGGACCTTATTATGTAAAAAAGAGACTTAATTATCCCGCAGGACTGGCTCTGGTCCACACTCATCAAAGGGCCCAGGAGCCTCAGATCAAAGCCTGGAGCTGGGTGCTGTGGCCAACTCCTTGCTTGTTTCCAAAGCCCTGTATTCAAAGAGACGAAAGTTCTCAGGCCACAGTTTGGAAGAACTCTGCAAGGCCTCAGCCACATTCTCTAGGATTTGTGCAGTCATCTCTCAGGGGAAAAAAGGCAAAGTAAACTGGGAAGATCCTCAAAAGAGTTGGGTTTTCTGTCCCCCATGAAAGGTTTGAGATTCGGGATTTGAGATGGAAAATGAAGAAACAGCAGGGATTGCTCTAGGGATTCCAAAATCGGGCATCTGGATGAAGAAAACAGGAGCATAGCTGTAAACAGTACAAGATGACAAACAGTGCGACAGCATGGTGGCTTGGAATTCTACAAGTTACTGCTATTTGTGACCATTGTGTTATTCACGGTGATGGCAGCTGCTTCCTGCTCAATTTTCTATGGCTTCCGGCTCACAGAAGACTCTTCATGTTGGCAGTGGGCAAGTCCTCACAGCTGGTCCATCACAGGCCTTCTCATCTTCCTTTCCAAGGGCCTGAACTATAGGTAAATCAAAATGCTTCAAATTCTCTAATACATTGATTAATTTTCTCATCACTGCCACCAAACACAAGAGAACCAACTTAAGGCAGGAAGGATTTTGGTTCACAGTTCAGGAAGTACTGTCCATCATGGTAGGGACCAGAGGGGAAAGGCATTCTATACTGCAGGAGACAGACATGTACTTGAAGAATTACATATGATTATGAAAAGTACCATATGCAGTGTTGCCTGGAAACACAATGCCTCAAGTCACAAGGACAATGGAAAACCTAGTAGTTTGGGCTGAGAAAAAGCTTATTCAGTAAAGTGCTTGCTTGTCTCACACAAGGACCTGACTCCGAGCTTCAGAATCCACTTAAAAAGAATTGTAATCCCTGTTCTGTGGAAGTAGAGATGTGTTTTTGTATGTGTGCATTCGTGCATGCCTGTGTACATCAGAAGACAACGCTCAGACTCTTTCCTGCTACCATGTGCAATCTGGGGATCAAACTCAGGTTGCCAGGCCCGTGTGCAAGCACCTCTACCAAGTGAACCACCTCACCAGCTCTTGTAGCTATACTTTTAAAAGGTCTAATGAAATTGATTAATTCATTTTAATGCTAAATGTTAGTTAACTCAATAAATACAAACATTTACCATTCCCACATGTGACATTCAACATGTTTCAGCCTCCCCAGAGTCCCATGTGGTGACTAAAGTTGTTTTGCACGGTACAAATGCAGCAAAGGAGGTCTATGGCATGAGAGGACGTCAGACTGCCTGATTGGATGGTTGGTGGAGGAAAGAAGTTCTATCTAATCGGAGGGGAAAGTCCTTGAGAAAGAAGAGAGGAAGGAAGAGTCTGGTGTGCCCATAGGTGCCTAAGGAAACAGCACATGAGGATGCTGAGGACAGGGTGGAAAGGGAAGTTGGGAAGTGGGGCTTCATGCTCTTCCACAGAACCTGAAGGACCCACAGAGTCTGTGATTCAGAAAGCTAGTCTTGGCAAGTCGGCGGAGAACCAATGAGAGCTAAGAACGTGGAATGTTTGGTTAGTTAGAGAGGCAGTGATGGAAGCCATCAGCACTTGCCAGTATCCTGCAGGGTGTACTAACCAGCTGCAGTTTCGGAACTGGGAAAACAACCAGAAGGGACTTCAAACCTTTGAAGGAAGTGGCAGAGTAAGAAGAGGACGCAAACAAGGACTCACCGTCTTAGAGAATGGTGGAGCCCTCGATGTAATTGGCCATGTTGAGGAGACACCTGAAACGCTCTTAGATGGGGAGGTGAGGGAGAAAAGGGTGGAGGCTACCGTGACAACAGCTAGCTTGTAGAGAGGATAAAGCCCCAGTCATAACCTCTGTTTGTGTGTGGTGATTTATACATGGCACTTGCAACTGCCTCTGCTTAGACTTTGGTGTTTTAGAAAACAGGAAATTTAGTCTATTTGACACCACTGTCTCTTTCTCCTCCCCTAAACACAATCCTTTGGCTTTGGTATGATAAGTGATTAAATAATCTATTAATTTATTCAGTCAACACTGCCTCATATGCGTATCCCAGATTTTTACTCCTTGATCGCAGTGTTGTTCGTCAGCATATTCCCTACCACATTCCATGATCAAACCATTGGCATCCCTCACCTAGATTGTTGTCATAACTGCCTCCTCTGCCCCACCCCCGGGGTTCTGCCTTTAATTTAATAATGCCTCTTTGGCCTATTCTCCACACAATCATAAGCAATGTTTGACTAAAATGTAAACCAGATGCCAACCTCTGTGTAAAAGCCCTCATCAGGCTCTCACCGCAGAGAAAAATACATTGCTTGTCTTGTTAATGCTATTTATTTGTTTGTTTACTTATTTGTGTTAGTATACTGAATAGCTGATTAACGTCAAAGCATTTTCTGGTGCAAATGGGGATAACTTTACTTACTTTTTGTTTTCAATTTGTAGCCTTTTTATTTCATTCTCTTGCCTTATAGCACCAAAACTTCAAGCTATATTAAATAAAAGTGGAGACTTTGAATGCCCTGTGCTGTTGCTGATTGTCAAGAGAAGGCTTTCAGTTTGTCCTCATTCGAGTGTAATATCATAGCTAGCCTTTATTGTGCTGCATGGTATCCCTGTTCCTCCTGCCTGCAGTTCTTTTTTTCCATTAAAACTTCACTATGAAGAACCTGCACATGAAAAATATCGCATACAAAACTTAACCAGACCCAAAGTCTACATATCTCACGGAATTTCTGCAGTGTAAGAAGCAGAGACTATGAAAAGGGAGATGCAGGGGTGAGGAAGGCCCGGGTGCAGGGAATAACATTTGAGTCATGCATGAGGACGTGAAACTAATTGTTCTTCTAGTTCCAACTCTGTGGTGGAGTTTCTGCTTTCGGGTGATGAGTAAGTGCATAAAAATATATTAGCTCCTATAAGTGTAAAATCTAATGTGAAACCCCACAGCTTCAGAAGGACTATTCTCTCTGAATCCTCAGTTCTTCAGAGCTTTCCCATGAAAGGATGTGAACTTTGGGAAAGGCTTTTCCTGTGTCGGTTGCGATGACCTTGCGATTTCTGCTCTTGTGTGCACTTATTGCTATGCTATATTTTAATGTATTGAGATTCATGTGTCAGACAGTCCCTGCCTCCTTGAAATGAAACTAACTTGTGTTCTTGAATTTAACTTACACAGATTTTATTGAGATGTTCAATAGGAAAACTCTTGATGGTTGCTGTGTCCTTAATGGGGTAAGTATCAAAGCAATGCAGGCTTCACAGGTTAGTTCAATAGTTCTCTCTCTTTTAGGTAACTTAAGGAGCACTGGTGGTAACATTTGCTTAAAGTTAGAATATATCCATCAACCTGTGTTTTTCTCTGTGGGAGACTTTATTGTTGCTCCAATTTTTATGGATCTATTTAAGCTTTTTGCATCTTCTCAATTTAATCTGCTTAGAGTGTATATATTTAGGAATCTAGTCCTTTCTTCTAGACTCTCTAGTTTGTTTTCTTTTTTAATATAAAATTTCAAAGTATGCCCTGCTGATCCTCTGTATTTCATAGGGATCCCTGGTTACTGATACATTTCCATCTCTAATTTTGTAAGTTTGGGTCTTCTCCTTCTTTTGGTTGGCTGGGTTAGGGGGTTGTCTGTTCTAAGTCTTTGTTTGAAGGTTTCTATGTATTGTTCTTTTGGAATCCATTTCCTGTGAGCTCTCCTGGCTGTAAACTTTCCTCTTCAGCCCACCTTTGCTGTATCCCAAAGGTTCTGGTAAACTGTGCTTTCCTCTTCACTGGACTGTAGGGATTCCTTAGCATCCTCCCCGCTTCCTTCCATAAGCGACCCAACAGCTATTCAAGAGTGTTTTATTCAGCATCTATACAGTTATGCAGTTTCTCTTGTTATTGATTTTCAGTTTTGTTCCACTACTGTATGATCAAATATAAAAAGTCATCTTGATTCTTTTCTGCTAGTTAGGACTTGCTTTGAGTCCTAAAATGTGATCTATTTTGGGAAATGTTTCATTGGCTTCTAAGAATGTGTAGTTCTAAGGTGTCAGGTGAAATACTCTGATAAGCCTATTTGATTGAAAGTAGAGATTAATTCTGAAGTCTGTTGTATTTTTGTATGAATGGTCTAGCTACTGCTGAGAATTGGGTATCAAAATGACCTATGTTATTATACCTGTGCCTATATATACCTTTATGTCCTATAATGTCTTGTTTTGTAAATTTGGGAAGAGTACACCGATTCCTATTATTTATTGTTTACCTGGTTGGTTCAACTATTACTCGCTCCTCTTGTTTACATAGATTTATTTATTAATACTGTTTTATGACATCTGTGTTTGAGTGTGGATACAGGTATGCCATGGCAAGTGTGCATATGTGGGAGTAAGACGACATCTTTCCGGGGGCTTTCTCCCTCAAACAGGGGTCCTAGGTTCTGGGGATCAAACTTGGGTTGTGAGGCTTGCGTGGCAAGTGCTTTTACCAGGTAAGCCATCTTGTCACCCCTGCGGGCTCTTTTCTTTTATCCCCACATTTCCATTAGGTGTTTACAGGTTTACTGAGTTGGAAACAATTGATTGTTTCTTAGTTCTCCTTTGTTCACTTATTCCTCTCTCTGCACTCACCACTGAGATTGCCTTTTTCCTCCTTTGTGTGTAGGATTCTGTTAAGAATTGGATGTAACACTGACTTGGTGGGCACGAATTGCCTGAAATGTCTTTATTTCTATTTTGTTTTAAAAAGATAACTTTTCTGAATATAGTAATTCTTGTTGGCAGTTACTTACTTCCAAGGCTTGAAATACATCATTCTTTGCTTTCTTAGCTGTAAGGGTTTCTGCCGAGATGCCTAATGTTCTTGTGATGAGTTTGCCTTTGTAAAGGAGTTGGCACTCTCTCTTGAGTCTTTTAACGCTGTTTCTTTGTTTTATACTCTTAGAATTTTGACTACAGTGTGTTGTGACAGGGTTATTCTCTGGTCATGTCTATTTGGGGTTCTAAATACCTTTTGTTCTTGGATATGCATTTCTTCCCCTGGATTTTGTAAATTGCCCTATAATTTCATTGATTTTTCTATGCCGTTAGTTTCTTGTCTCAGTTCCTTCTTCTACCCCATGGATTCTTAGGTTTGGTCTCTTGAGCAGACCTCATAATTCTTTCAGTCTATGGTCATGCTTATTTGTTTTTCTTCCTTGATGTCTGGCTGGACTATTTCCTTAGCCTTTTCTTCTATCACTGCCACTTTCTTTTCTGGCTGACTGTAGACTTACTGGTGATTTTAAAGATTTTATTTTTAAACTATGTCTGTGTACGTGAGCGCCGGTGCTCATAGAGGCCAGAAGAGGGCATCAGATCCCGAGCTGGAGTTACAGGGAGTTGAGAACCGCCCTTCACTGGTTCTGGGAAGCAGACTCTGGTCGTCTGGGTGTTTTGCTTTATTAACTACTGAGCTATCTCTCCAGTCCCTTACTGGTGATGCTTACGATTGTACTTTTATTTGACGGAGGTTTTTGTTCTCAACACTTGTTCTTCCCACCCCCACAAGATCTTAGTTTCCTTGCTGCACTTCTTGTCTGTGCTTTTGACCTTCTCCTCCACATTGGTTTGTGACTGTGTCCTGAGTTGGCTTCCTCGCTTCATTCGCCTTTTTGCTTCCTCTTTGCTCCACTGGTTATATTCAGAATAACTTTTTATTCTTTCCCTGATGTTTTAACCATCTGAATATCTCTGGAGTCTTTAGTTAGGGAATTATATACAGTCTTTTGGGGGGAGTCCATGTTGCTTTTCTTTCCATATTCTTATATTTATATGTTGTAGTTGGCTATCTGTAGTTTTATTTCAGGATTTTCTTAGTGAGAATCCTCCTTTTGAGGGCTCAATCCTCAGGACCACTCAGGGAGAAAATAAACCACTGTTTATCTAATACAAGATACAGAAATTATGGTTATAGTACATTAAAATTATTAGTATACCATCAGTGGCCAAGAATAGAAAACGGCAAAAAAAAATAAAGTAGAATATATTATGAAGTTAAAATTATTTAGGGCACATTTTTAACAAGGCAAAGTGAATTAAATAATGGACAGAGTCATGGAAAGGAGAAACATGGTACATAGGCAGAGGGAGGGAAAGAGGGATAATGGCTAAGAATGGCATGAATGGGGCAGAAGGAGAGCGAGAGATGGAGAAACTTGGCAACACAATAAAGAAAAAATCAAAGCTAGATAAATGTAAGTAAAAGAATGAAAAAAGTAATAAAAATGTTTTAAAGTAAAAATACTAGCAAAGGTACAATAAAAAGAAGAAAGGAGAGAGATCAGTAGTATAAAAAGATGAAGTGTGAACGGCTTCTTTCTCATCTAAATGTGGGGTCTTTCAGGCATGCGGGAGGGCTGTGGAGCTGACATCAGAGCTGCTTGCTTTCCCTACAGTTTAGACTGATACTGCGCCTAATCAAACATGAGAGGTCCAACCAGCTCTCTTCCTTTTGGGACCTTCGTTAAGTACTTGACGCATCTTCTGGCCACACTTACTCAGCCCTGTGGTCCATGAACCAGGCAGGGTCGCTGATTCTCTAGACAACTGGTATCTCCTAAGTGTGTTTGGGGTATGTACTGAGTCTGGGTAGGAGGGACAGTCTCTGTGCTATCAAAATCTGTTCAGCATTAAACACTGCTGGAGGATGAAGCTGTGGAAGTCAGCTACTACCAGTGACTTCAGAACTCTTGATGCCATTGACAATGAACCTTGTAGTAGGTAGAAGGCATGAGAGGCCTGGCCACTCATTGACCTCTGCTTGATGCGAACAGACTCCATCATTATCCTCAGGTGATGGACTCACTTCCTAGTCTCAGAATGTAGGGATACCCATTACTGTAGTCCGCACTGGCCAAGCCAAGTCTTCTGTCACCTGACCTTCTTGATATGGTCCCGATTGGCTCTCACTTCTCCATGATTGGTCCTTAGGGCTGTTTTCCACTCTGGGTCTGTGGCAGGCTAATGCCAGGTCCATTATGTATGATTGTTTCTTATTATCAGGTCCCCAGGGTACCTTGTTTTTAAGTAATACATCGCTTCTCAGGATGACACTCAACTGCAACTCTTTGAAACCTGGGGAATGACAAAATAGATGGCTTCTCCAGTGTGGGGCCAGGCACGCCAGAGAAGTCACTGTCTCAACAGCAACCACCACCAAGCTGACTGATTTTGAGGCTTGCAAGAACCGTGAGTTCATCCTTGGGTAAGAAGCCCTTCTGTTCTCACCTTGGTGGGCTGGTTTTATGTGAAGCTTCTGATTTTCTTCCTATTGCTCAGGACCCACTGCTGGAGCTGAGTGGGCCTCCCTCTCTCTCAGCATCTGTCCTTCTGTTTCTCCACACTGCCCAGCTGCCCGTCAACCTCTGTGTGATTTCCAATCTTGCTCTTCGGCATAGAGTCCATTCTCTGTTATTCCAATTCTTCTCCTTCCCTGTCCCAACAAGGCAACTTCCGATCTTCCATCTTCCCCTCTCCTTATTTCAAGCCGCAGTATCTTACATTGGCTGACAGGGATAGGCCGGGCTGGATGTGATGACCCCTTTCCACATCCATTATCTTTGTGACACCAACACCTGCTTACTCTCCTCCACCTACACTGCCATTTTGCTATTTTTCGAATATGCTGAGGATAACCCCTCCTTGCAGCCCTTGAGCTCGTGCTACCTCTGTCTGAAATGCAATGTCAACATAGATGCATGGCTCACTTCCTCATAGGCCTTAGAGCTCTCTCCACTGTTATCTTGGCCATCTTTTCCAAAATGAAACCTGACCTACTGCATTGCTACTTTTCACTCTTTCTTTTAAATTTTACAACCATCCATCCATCCATCATCCATCATCCATCCATCTATCTATCTATCATCTGGCATACATGTGCTGTGGTGTGCCTATAGAGGTTAGAAGGCAACTTTTGGGAGTCAGTGTTCTCCTTCCCTAGGATGTGAGTCCAAGGGATTGGACAGAGGTCATCAGAATTGGCAGTAAATGCGTTTATTAATGGAATACCAGTGCCCACAGTTGGAGGGCGGGCTGGCCAGTCAAAGCACACCTGTTACAACAGTGTGATATAGATAAACTAATTTCTTCTCCTATTTGCGGTAAGGATTGCAGGAGTGGGATAAGATGATGGTGTGGACCCTTTCAGTACTCATGTTCTCCTGGACTTCAGGAGCACAGCATCTGCCTAATACACAGGCAGCCAGTCCTGTCGTGACACTCCCTACCCCAACACGACATATCCCTCTGCCCAGCTGCTCTCGAGCTTACCAAAAGTCCCTCACTTTGAATGTGCCATTCCTAACACCTCATGACTTGCAACAGTCGCATTTTTATCAGCCTGGTTGTGATTTTGTCCTTCTGGCTCAACGACTATATTTTCTAAGAAAACAAGCTTCTTCAAAATGCACTGTCCTTCTGCCAAGCAGGAGAATGCCACATCATCTGTGGTGGACGCCAGCCTTTAGGAGGGAATAATTTTCTTTCATCTGTTCAAGCAAATCTTTCCCCAACACTTGTAAGGCTGATTGCTGCCAATCTAGTGGAGCAAACACAGCCATTTAGAGGGAAAGGCGTCAGAAATCGGAAGATACTTAGAGCATTTAAAAGAGGGCGGACTCCTTTTTCTGTTCTTATTTCCCGACAGGTTGTGTGTGCTCCCCCCAACATCCCTCAGCATACATTAAGTCTTCTGATTTCGAGGAAGGAGGTGGAATATAGTCATGCGTGTTCCATTACATAGCACAATGGAAATTTGCAGAGGTAACATGCTGTCTGCACACACACGTGTGTATATTTGGGGGTGTGCATGCCCGGGCAGTGTGCATATGCAGTGTACATGCAGCTTTTGTATGTGGCAAGAGAGAAAGAGGAAATAGAAACTCTCCCTTTGAGCTCGTTTCCTTTCATCGTGGTCCAGACATGAAAGGAAGCAGTGCAGACATCTGCTAAGCTCCATTCTGGCCCCCATGCTCATTCTCCATAGCGTATGCACCAGGCACTGCCACTTTTACCTCTTGCAACTCAAACATGGGAAAGAGGAGGGGGGAAAATAAATAAAATAAGACACTTCCTCCAAAGAGCATAGCCACGGGAATCGCAGGACTAAGAGCAAATAATGATTTCCTTCTCCGCTTTTTAAGTAAATACTGCTGCACAATGAGCTATCGGGCAGGACAGGTGCAAAATAATAGACTCCTTTTCTGGCCTCCTCGGTCCCCATGGGGCCACTGCTAACTGCATCGGGTACTCAATTTTCTTTTGTTATTTAAAAATGTGTTTGTGGATTCCTGTGGGGGTAGGGAAGGAGGGGGCGAGCCCTGATCTAGAATCACCAAGAGGATTTATATTTTTGCTTTATTAATGGAAAGCTACCTGTCAGTGCCAGGATTTGTCTTCCCAGGGAGCCTTTTAATGCATCTATCCAATGCAATGGGGCTTGAGAGGGAAAGGCCACTGTAATCAGCTGATTGAGTCTTATGGAGACAGGCGGCATAGACACTAGGAACAGCTTCACTGGTACAGAGAAAACTGGGCAGCCCCAGGCCTCAGCTTCTGACTCTATGACGAAAAGAGGGGATACGTTCCTCAGCTGCCTCAAGGTGTTTGTTCATGACAAAATTATTTTAACCTCCTGATGGCCTCAGAATACCACAACTCCTCAGGAGAGTAAGGAGAACAAGGGAGGAGCAGCTTGGATGGGGTTCCACTTCAGAGGGCTTTGATCCAGTTGGGGGATGAATCCTTTCTCATTCTTCACTCAGACCAGTTCATCATTCCAGATGAAGCCAGGCACAATCACTGAAACATTTGGCTGGAGGGGGCCCAGAGCTTGGCTCATTCAGAGCCTCCTATCCAGACTGGGTATCTCCGTGGCTATGACGGATTCAGGCCTTCGCTTCATGTGTTATTCCTCACGTGCATCTGGCATTATCAAAGGAAAAACCTAGAATGGAGAAAACGTGTAGCCTCGAGCAGTGATTTCTGAAAATATTGTATTATCAGTGGTAATTATAAATTTTGTAGAGCATCTCCTGTTTGCTCACCTCCTGTCCTCCAACAAAAAACAGAGTTCTTTCTTTTAAGATTTATTTTATTTTTCATTGTGAGGATGTGTGTGTGGCTATGTGTGGGTATGTGCACATGAATGCAGATGTCTGCAGGGTCCAGAAAAAGCTGTCAGGTCCTCTGGAGTTGGACTTGGCAGTGGTTATAATGCCCAGTGTGGGTACCAGGAACCAAAGTTGGGTTCTCTGCAAGAATAGTCTGTGCTCTGAACCAATGAGCCATCTTGCCAGCCTCTAGGAGTGATTCCTGTAACCTGCAATGGGATGGGTAAATGTGCTCCCCCCCCTGCAACGGGATGGGTAAGGGTGCTCCTCCCTGCAACGGGATGCTTAAGGGTGCTCCTCCCTGCAACGGGATGCGTAAGGATGCTTTTCCCAGCAACGGGATGCCTAAGGGTGCTCCCCCTGCAATGGGATGTGTAAGGATGCTCCTCCTTCTGCCTCCAGTCTCTTCTGAGTTTTTCATTGCAACACTGCAGGAACATCTAGATCTGCCATGGGCAGGAGCTGCCTTGAAACTTGAGAACTGTGACTCAAGTCTAAAAAGACATCTTCCCCTCGTTCCATAGCCTGGGTCCGCTATGGAATCAGAAGTCTCTGGGTCTCTGGGACCAGAGAAGTTTCTCCGAGTCTAAGTCTACACTCTGTGTTGTCTTTTGGAGCAGTATCCCCTAAGGAGCTCCACTTCTCCAGGGACTGTCCCCATCTCTCTACCCTCAGCACTAGGTCCCCAGAGTTCTTGATGTGTGCTATGGCCAGGAGGCCAATGTCTGCTGTAGAGCTGGACCAGGGAGACTCAGTGTCCACAGCAGCTGCAGCCCA
>LOEQ01001341.1:72840-95063 GCA_001685075.1 Bramus lutescens
CCCCCCCCCATTGTCTTCCCCTTCCTACTCAGTCAGGGACCAGTGCTTTCTTTTCTCCTCAGGAGGATTCCTAGGGCAGATGACCCCACACGACCTGGAAAGTCAAATGTATTATTTGTCTCTTGGTTGTAAAACTGCTCAGTTTTCCCTTCACTGGTCTACTTCCTGGCTTCTGTAGGAATAAGGTAATAATTTATTAGCATTTATTAACAACTGTCCAATTTAGTTGAATAAATTAGCAGAAACGGTGCCTTCTAATTCTAAGGCCAGGGACACTCTGAGGAAGAGAAAAGGGAAAGGTTCAAGGACATGTCCAGGGCTGAGGGCAGTGCCAGCGGAGGTCAGGAGTAGTGGGTGCCCTGGTCAAGGTCTCTGATAACCAAGGGCAGCAGCAGGACATGGTACTGATGAGGTAGCAGAGTTCACCTGTCCATCTGCACGACAGACAAAGGACCCAGTTAGTTGCAGACACACTGCCTGCCTCATAGTTTTGTGTATGAATACATCTTTTCCATTAGTTGGAGTCAGGGGAGAATAGAATTTCAATACAGAGAGACATTAAGAATGCAGAAGTGTTAGCTGGGCAGTGGTGGCGCACTCCTTTGGCTCTCTGTGAGTTCAAGGCCAGCTTGGTCTACAGAGTGAATTTCAGGACAGAGATACATAGAGAGACCCTATCATGAAAAACAACAAACAAACAAAAAAAGAATACCGAAGTATCAGGAATTTGAGACCTTTAAATTTTATTTCTGTTTTGTTTTAGATACAATGCCTTTTTATGTACTCAGGCTGACCCTGAATTCACTGTGAGGCCCAGGTTGCCCTTAAACTTGCAATCTTCTTGCTTCAGTCTCCAGAGACTAGGGTCATAAGAGTGTGCCATTATGCCCAAAAGAGAGCTGGATTTTACTTGTGTTTCTGCAATATCCTATCTATGTACCAAATCACTATTTAACCACCAAGCTGGAGTTCCCTTATCTCAGAAAAGGCAGTGATGATAATTCATAAAATTCTTCTGATTATACAATGAATAGAATCATGAGAAGTACCAGCGCATGGTGGTTAGCTATCATTAGATAATGTCTTAGACATTTAGGGCTGCTGTGATGTAATCCTACAGATAGACGATGTCTTAAAACAGGCTTCTGATATATAGTTCCAGAAGCTTGACGTCCAAGGTCAAGGTTCCCAAGTGGCTGAGTTCTGCTGAACAGCGTCTTCCTAGCCAACAGGTAGTTTTCATTGTGCTTAGTTCTCATGTAGGAGAGATCAGATGGAAGCAGCCAGCATGTTAGTGTCTTTTCTTCTAAGAGCCACGTTTCATGACCTAATTGCTTCTAAATTCTTCAAATACCATTACTTCCAGTATTGAACTTCAACACATAAATTGGGGAAACAAAAACATTCAGACCAAACCAGGTATTGTTATTTGTCTCCCTCCGCCTCCCCATCTGAAGGAGTCTCTGCCTGTAGACACATTCCCAGGGAGGATTGTAGAATGACCCTTTTGCCCAGCCTATTCTGAAATTCCTGATATTCCTGATATCAGCTGGTCCCCTGGAAGAGATTCTTAAAGGATGGCCTTAGTACTGAGGATTAGTTAAGTGTCCCCTTAGACATATGGGAGAAAGACACCAATATCTGACGTACAACAGAAGAAAAATAAAGTGCTCAATAAACCAGATAAACATTTACAGAAACAAATGTCAGGCTTGGCTGCAATAAACATGCAGGTAAAAGACTATTAAATTATACGCTAGTTTGCAAAATGAAAAGGGCTTAAAAATATGAACAGAGTCTTTCTAAGGATGCTGGCCAGGGCAAGACACCCATATGCTGCTCACAGGGGTATAGAGAAGCAGAACCTTCCCTGGGTATACTGTCACAATATGAAGCAACCAACTCAATGTGACAGATGAGAAAATCCAAAGATGAACTCATAAAGCATAAACATTTAGTATATGATGAAGATGACATTTCAAATTAATGAAGTATGGCTGAATGATCAATGAATGTAGCTGGGACAACTGGATAATCATCTGATAAAATAGTCATTTGACTCCCTATCTCACCACTTATACCAAAATAAAGTCCAGGTGGGTCAAATAAGCAACCAGGACAAAGGAATCCGTAAAGGCGCTGTGAGAAAGCAGGGGGGTAATCCGTTATAATCTCAGAGCGAGGAAAGCCTTTCTCCAGAGATGTCTTCAATTTTTTTCCATAAATATATGATTTATTAGGTGCTAAGCAGTCACAAAAATATTATCGTGTGAAATACAGCCCAAGCTGGTGATAGCTGTGACTAATCCTTCGGTAAGCAGATTCATCTGCTGACTCTGTGTCTGCAAGGAAGACGTTTTGTGATCCCATGATGTCTTTTACAACACTTCCTGCAGGGAAATACACCCAGATAAATGCAGATGGCAATCCCCTGGTGCAAAATCCAGACTGGACACTGTAGTAAAGGAACCTTTCCTGTCTCTTTCCTGGGTATTCTGCCTCTAAATATGTGGAAAGCAGCAGAGAGAAGCAACAATATGGAAAAAGAAAGTAAAATAATAATTTTTCTCAATGTTTTCCAGGTTTTAAAGAATCTGAGACCTCTGTGTTTTTAATTTCGTTTTTGGAACGAGCATACTGTGAATGTATTGTATATTATGTATATTAGCATCTGGGGCAGTATTCTACAGCGGGAACCTTTGTTACTGCAGCAGCAAATGGACCAGTAGCTGCAGCAAGTGTGATGGATTAAAGACTCCCATTAGTCCATGTCAAGTTCTAGACTACATGAATTTCCTATTGAATTTATGAAAACTCTTAACTTTCAGAGGACTGTGGGTAGGAAAAAGAGAGCTTATATGTAAAGAGTGCCTACACATTAATAGAGCAGGAACCGCCATCTATTAGAAAATGAGAAAGGATAAGAGCACTCCACAATAAGGAAATATAAATGGCTTTCATATGAGCAGAAAGGTCACTGATCCCATTGTTAATGAAAGAAATGCAATGTAGATGTTGTGAATATCTACAATTCCTATTTACCCAGTGTGGTGGTTTGAATGACGATGCCCCCTCATAGTCTAAGGCATTTGAACACTTGCTCCCTAGTGGCACTGTGTGCAGAGACCTAAGGTGTGGCCTTGCTGGAGGAAGTGTCACTGGGGGCAGGCTTTCAGAGTTTAAAGATTTGGGCCACTCTCAATTTCCTCTCTCCTCTCTGCTTAGGAGTCAAGGTGTGAGCTCTCAGCTTGCTACTCCAGCTACCATGCCTGGCACCTGCTGCCACAGTGTCCCTGCCATCATGGGTTCTAACCCTCTGGAACTATAAGCCCAAACAAAGTCTTTCTTCCATAAGTTGCCTTGGTCATGGTGTCTTATCAAAGTGCCAGAAAAGTAACTAAAACATTAAGGTCGATAAGAAGTAACCTAAGGAAGAAGCCATGTAGCCACCACAGGAGACAGACGCCTCCACTGGAGCTGACTGAAACTTTGCCGGTAGGCCATGACCTCGTGGTGATGCAGAGTAATGGAGATGGGTTACTTTAGGATATAAGAGCAAGCTAGAAATATGCGTAAGCGATTGGTCAAGCAGTGTTTTAAATAATAAAGTTTCTGTGCAATTATTTCGGGTCTGGGCAGTCAGAAACAAACAAGCAGCCTCTGACTATAGATAGGCGCCCAATGTAGGGCTGACTACATTCACATAAAACCTGAGAAAGCAAGCTTGGAAAGGAATTCTAGATACAAAAGAGCAGTTATTCATGGCTTCCTGGTAGCCAGCAACAGTTTATTCCAGTGGACTCTTGGTGGTGAGCAAGGGTGTCATGGCTCCTTTAAGAGAGGTTTTCCTGATTGAGCAGTAGCAGCAAAATAAACCACAAGGTTTAGAAATGGCGTCTTTCAGGTTCATGATAGTTGCACATACAGCTCTTGCTCTTTCAGGAAGCCAAGGACTTAAATGGGGTCTATGAGCAACATGTTATAAATTGCTTAACGGTGATACAGACTCGCTACAACCCTGGATTTAGGGTGGAGAGAATGACTCTCAGAGGCAGCAAACATGCCTCTGCCATGTTGGATTGGGTGGAATAAGCAGCCAGGACCAGAGAGTTAGTCCTAGCCATGCCCGCTTAGCATTTAAAAGAAAAAAAATGCTCCGGATCAAAAAAAAATTATAGATACACAAGCAATAAAGACAAATCCAGATGGAAAAGACATCTATGCTATGGGAAAACAATTCTATATCTGTCAATTATGTTTTAAATAAACGCTGATTGGTTGGTAGCCAGGCAGGAAGTATAGGCAGGAAAGCCAGACAGGAAGTAGAGGTGGCACAAGGAGAACAGGAGAATTCTGGGAAGAAGGAAGCCCATTCCACCCAGTCCTGCCCAGACCATCAAAGAAGCAGGATGTGACCTGCCCCGCTGAAAAAGATACTGAGCCATGTGGCTAACATAGATAAAAATAATGGGTTAATATAAGCTGCAAGAGCTAATAAGAAGCCTGAACTAATGGGCCAATCAGTTTATAACCTAATGTAGACTCTCTGTTTGATTTTCTTTGGGACTTGCCAGCTGTGGGAACTGGGCAGGACAGAAACCCCTACAAGCAAGCAGCCCCTCATGTTACACCTCTGAATGTGTCACAGTGTTGAATAAATGTCTGTAGGCTTGAGAGAGAGGGAAAGAAGAGTATAGACAGTCATAATATAAAACAGTATAGACAGACATACATTAAAGGAGTAAAGATAATAAAATAAATATTAAACTTGTAGAAAAAGTAATANGTGGCTAACATAGATAAAAATAATGGGTTAATATAAGCTGCAAGAGCTAATAAGAAGCCTGAACTAATGGGCCAATCAGTTTATAACCTAATGTAGACTCTCTGTTTGATTTTCTTTGGGACTTGCCAGCTGTGGGAACTGGGCAGGACAGAAACCCCTACAAGCAAGCAGCCCCTCATGTTACACCTCTGAATGTGTCACAGTGTTGAATAAATGTCTGTAGGCTTGAGAGAGAGGGAAAGAAGAGTATAGACAGTCATAATATAAAACAGTATAGACAGACATACATTAAAGGAGTAAAGATAATAAAATAAATATTAAACTTGTAGAAAAAGTAATAGAGTAAGAAAAATCAGCCATGTAAAGATGGAATATACACAGAGAGTCTGGATTATGCATATTATTGCATTTTCTTTGAATTTTTTGACTGCAGAGAGACATTTGATTCTGCTAAGATAAGCCAACATATATACTTTAAAGATATCTTGACTTCAAAATTTGGGTATAAAGATATGTTGCTTTGGAAAAGAGGTTTTGCTTTTGTTTCCACAGAGAATGAGAAACTTGTGGATTTCTTCCAGACTAATGTAGTTTAATGGAACAAGAACCCCTGAAAGGTCTCTGCGAACCCCAAAATTACTTCACCCAACCAAAAGTAGGAAGCAGTTTGGAGAGAACTATGTCCAAATTCCTAAATATTGTTTATAAATGTTTGTTTAAATTTAAAGGAGGATATGCTATAGAGATCTGCATTAGTATTGATCTTGGTTTATTGACACAAATTTAAGTTCAAGAGCTGAGATGTATTTCAGATGGAAAGATATTCTTCAGATCTTTCAAAGACTACAGAATATGGCATTTAAAATTTTTTAAAACTTAAGAGTTTTCATGACATGAGACACATCTGCTCCTGGCAGCACCGATCTTCAAAAGGAAGATGGTCATTGAAGACGCTCCTTATGGAGTTGGCTAGCCATTTGGGCAAGAAACTGCTCTTGTCTGGACTGCTTGATGTTATGCTGGATATGCAGGGCCCACAGAAAAATGATTGCTGAACTTGCAGAAAGGTGAAACAGTCTTTCAGGGTTCAGGCTTAATGAAAGAATCTGCCAGACATTCTGCAGGACACAGAAAAAAGTGACTGACAATTTGCTAATATAGGAAAAACTGTCTTTGAAATTTCCTGCTTTCTGGAAAAGTCTGCTGGATACTATGGGTCTGTATGCTGAAGATGGATGCTCCAATGTTACAGAAGAACACTGGGTGACTATCCAGGCAGCAAGATGTCTCTATCAATTCTAGAGCTTTCGAAGTTGCTTACAACACACTTCCTGTTTACTTAGGTAATATTATATCCTTTTGGAGTCTTTGATGGAGTTGAAGAGTAGATAGTTAAAGTTTTCCTTAGTTACAATAAAAGATAAAGTAGATATAAATATTGTAACTATAATTCTTGCTTGATAATACCTGTTTTGTTATATGCAATTTTACTATGTTAAAGGTAAAGCCTTCCTTTTTATTTAAACAGAAAAGGGGAAATGGTATGGAAAGTCCTTCTGTATATGTGTTGCTTTTATTGGTTAATGAATAAAGCTGCTTTTGGCCAACGGCTTAACAGAGTAAAGCCAAGCAGGAAATCCAAACAGAGATGTAGAGAGAGAGTAGGCGGAGTCAGGGAGAAGCCATGCAGCCGCAGGAGACAGACACCTCTGCCAGAGCCCGCCAAAACTTTGCTGGTAGGCTATGACCTCATGGTGATGTGCAGATTAATGGAGATGGGTTAGTTTAGGATGTAAACACTAGCTAGAAAATACGCTTAAGCTATTTGGCCAACCAGTATTGCAAGTAAAAAAANAAAAAAAGAAGTAACCTAAGTATGCAAGTTCAAGCAGGGCTGGGCATGTAACTCAATTAATAGTGTGCTAGCTGTGCATATATGAAGTCTTGGGTTCTGTTTCCAGCAACATATAAAACCAGGTGTAGTGGGTAAGTTCTCCTTGGCTACACAGTAAGTTAGAGGTCAGTCTGGGCATCTGAGACCCTATCTGTAAAAATTCTGTTCGATCTCTAGGAGCTTAGTTTAGATCTTCCTAATGACAAGGCACTAGTTAAATGTGCCATAATATAAACATAACTTATAATATTATACAACACCTAAAAGAATGTGACTATTCTTTATAAAGTTATGATATAAAGCTATACTAAAAACCAATTGACAAACAAAAACCAACCAAAGAAGCAAACAATAATCATGAGTTCAGTTCTTCAGCATCCGCATAAGAAGCTAGACACAGCACTACTGGGAGGTGGGGCAGGAGGTGCTTGCTGGCCAGCTGCACTACTGAATCAGTGGTCCTTCCCAAAATAAGATGGAAAGTAGACACCTGACATTGACTCTGATCTCCACATGCACATATATACACATTCACCTATACCCTCCTACACATATGCACATGTATATATACATATACTCCCACACAAGCACTCTAATATGGATATATTGGGCTTATTAGAGCAAACTTTCTGGGGGAGGAATATATATATATAGATATATATATACGTAGATGTATATATATGCCATTTTTTATACATCAAATGGTCATAGAGATTAAACTAGATAATACCATACTTAGGAAGGGAAGCTAAGTGACTGGGACATAGAAGTATCAGGTGGATATTTTCAGCATGCACACATGTCTCCCTGTTTGCTTTTGCACTCAGGTACAATTCCTAAGGCACAAGGAAAGATGATTTATTTACACCAAGATTTAGAGGACAAATCTAAACAGCAAGCTATAGTGGTTTGGGTAAAGAAATTATGATTTTTCATAACTGACTATCGTGAAGCCACAGAAATGAAGTTATGGAAGGATGCTTATATACATGGTGAGTAGTTTATGCTATATGGATAATTTAAAACACAACCTAGAAAATGGAATGTCGTTATATCTGTATAAAGAAAAACATAAAATGATGTATAACCAAATAAGGTAATATACTTAGGAAAGGACAAGAAGCATCTGAACAACAAACATTTTCTTCACAAATATTTCCTGAGTTTTTGTATGTGAGTTCTTCAGGATGCTAGGTGCAGTGCTGTACATCAAACACCATGGTTCCTGTACTTATAGAGAGTACAGTCTAGCAGAAGAAATGCAAAATGAAGAAAGGGAACACATGAAATGAGAAAGAATGCTCAGAGTTGGTTGGGGGAAGCATCCCTGAAGAAGCTGCTGAGACCTGAACGATGCTGAGGAATGGGTCACCCAGAGATGCACGAGGACCTGCAGATGGAGAAGTGGGCAGGTTCTGTCACAGAAAGGAAGGGGACCTACTGAACACAGAGCAAGTGATGGGAACGAGTGGAAAAGATGGGGAAAGGAGGCCAGACATGGAGCACACAGGACTTTAGGGCTACTCCGGGTACCTAAGATTTTATTCTCAATGCAGTATTTTTGAAAGTTCAATCATCACTGTATCTGTGTCTCTTTGAAGCTAATGTGTTTTTTCTTTTCTCTACTTTTAAGATTTCTGCCATCTGTGGTGTCTGAAAGTTCACTATGCCACATCCACAAGTGGATTTATTTCTTCTTATTTTGTTTGGATTGTAAGGACTCTTGAATCTCTCTTTAAACATTTCTGGAAAATTCCCAGCCACTGTCACTTCATATATTGTCTTGGCCTCATTCTATCCATATAGATCTTGAATTATACAAAGACAAGATCTGATTTCTGCGCTCTCCATCCCTATTATATTTCCATCACTTTTAGCACGTTCCAGATACAGCGCAAGCTTCTGCTTCACTAACTCTGTCTGCTGTTAAACCCATCAGCTCAGCCATGATCACTCTGGTTTTCATTTCTAGAAATCTCATTTAGTTCTATCTCAAATATTTTAGGTTGTTCCTTGGTAAGCTCCCATGAAGATATTTTAAAATCATTCTTACTTTTGAGTAAACGCATGCATTCCACAAGGCTTCTGTTAAATTGCCATGGAGTTGGAGGGTCTACTTTTGCTGTCTGTTGTTTAGAATGAATTCCTACCGCAAATTTTCACTTAGTACTTGGCTATTTTCATTGGTGCTTTACTCAATTCCCTTGAACATTCTTCTGAGACATCTCTGAAACCTAGAGGCATTTTCTAAAATGACAAGTTGGGTTTGGAGTTGCTTGTGTGTACTTCCAGAGCTTGGCCACAGCCAACCAAATCCACAGCAATTGATGGCATTTCAGCTCAAAAGAATTTATCCCATATGTTAATTAGATGACTATTTTGTGCTTACAATTTCTAGGGGAGATATGATTTTATGATGCCCTGATCTTCATAGGGCTAAGTACATGTTTCTAACTCCTGAGATGGCAATCTGACACCTTTCCTTTGACTGCCCCCAACCCTATGGGAGATGGCTACCTCATTATGCACCCCAACGCAGGGCATGTTGGGGATTTGATTCATGTTTCCATTGCCTCATGAGTCTGTGATTGGTTTGCCCATTTCAGGACATGGTGAAGGGATCAAACTCACTATTTAACTATCTGGATTCTTAATTTCCCCAACCTTTTGATTTGGTGGTTCTTTATCATACAATTGGTAATTCACCTTTTCAAAATGAAAAATTTAAAAATACAATTCATTTTCAGTTGTTGTCAGCACAAGATTTTCCAAACAACTGAGCTGAGCTGGGCTTATTTTGAGAAGAAGTCAATTCTAAAGGCAGCTGGGAGCCACTAAAGGCATTAGGCAAAAGAGTAACATGATCCAATTTCTCTCCCCCCATCTCTNTCTCTCTCTCTCTCTCTCTCTCTCTCTCTCTCTCTCTCTCTCTCTCTCAGATTTTGCAACATAGTTACGGCTGGCCTACATCTTACTAGGTAGACCAGGCTAGCCTTGAACTTGTGATAGCCCTCTGGCCTCTGCCTTCTGAGTGCAGGGATTGCAGACATGGCCACCACACCTGGCAGTTTTTCATCCTTTTTTTTTTTAAAAGAGTTAGTCTACAACATGAATAACAGGATGGACAAGGCAAGAGTGAAGTCAGGAATTGTGACGAATGACTGTCAAGTAATCTGGGTGAGAAGGTGGCTGGGCTGCAATGTGATAGAGAAGGAGGACAGGCATAGTTAAGTGGATCTGTGCTTTCTAGATTAGATAAAAGGAATTGAGATAACTGTATACTGGAGAAGGAAGGGAATCATCCAGAACGACCCCTACTTTCTGTCTTATATATTCATATGGATGATGTTGCTATGGGGAGAAGTGCCAGATATACAGCAGATAGTGCTGGTTTGATCCAGGATGGTGTGTGTGTATGTATGTATGTATCTTCCTGTTCCCCCACACCTCTGTGTGCATGTGTGTGTGTTAAGTTTAGAGCTCAGTAATAATTTTTTAATGCTTGAGAAATATCTAAGATGCCCAAGTATAGCCACTACTAATAGTGAGGTGGTAATATTGAGATAAACTTCTTTTTCACATTTTCACTGCTAGGTATGTACTTTGTTTTATCTTTAAATATTTTAATTTTTATTTTATGCATACTGGTGTATACATGTATGTGCATATGTCTCCTGAATATATGTCTGTGTATCACCTGTGTGCCTGGTGCCCACAGAAATGAGAAGAAGGTGTCAGATCCCCTAGGACAAGAGTTAGAAATAATTATGAGCTACCATGTGGGTGCTGGCAATTGAACCCAGGTCCTCTGGAAATGCAGTCGGTACTCTTAAGTGCTGAGCCATCTCTTCAGTCCCAACATATTTTATTTTTACAGAAAAAAGTTAATTAAAAATAAAGGCAAGCTGGTCAGATTTCTCAGTGGGTAGGGGTGTTTACCATACAAATCTGAATCCCAGCACCCAAGTAAAGGCAGAAGGGGAGAACCAGCTCCACGAAGTTATCTTCTGACCTCCACAAGGACACTGTGGCACAAGCACCCACATGGACACATCACATACAGGCACATCATACACACATAAGTATATCATCCCCCCACACCAACCCAATAATAGTAAATTAAAAATAAGATGAAGCCTCTGCTTATTATATAACTTAGAAGTCCTGTTACGTTGGGCTATCACTCAGTGGTAGAATACTTTCTTAGCTTATGTGAGGCTCTGGTTTTGATCTCTAGTACTAATATATATATTAGTACTATATATATATATATATGGAGAGAGAGAAAGAGAGATTTACTTCCATATATCCATATATATATATGGATATATGGAATTAGAAACTGATGGCTTCCATATTAAGTTTCATGCTTCTGTTTGCGTATAGTATTTGTGTGAGTATCTGTGTCTGCTATACTGTAAAAAATTTCTGATGCATTTGTTGTCACTTCTCCCTCCTGTCTGTCACACTGCTCTATACACAGTCAATGCTGGATAAATGCTGAGTAGGTGAAAGCATATATATGATAAAGATGCTCAAAAATTATATTCTTTCTGAATCTTGGATCGGAAGATCCCAGGATGGAATAATCACAGACTAACATCTTTCCCATTTAGGCTATCCAAAGAAATGGTAGATAAACTCCACTTTTCCATATTAAACTTAGTATGTGTCTTAGGGTTTCTATTGCTGTGGAAAGACACCATGACCATGGCAACTCTTATAAAGGAAAACATTTAATTGAGGTGGCTTACAGTTTAGAGGTTAGTTCATTATCATCATGGCAGGGAGCATGGTACGGTGTTGGCAAAGAGGCTGAGAGTCTTATATCGTGTAGGCAATGGGAAATTGACTGAAATACTGAGCGGCACCCTGAGCATAGCAAACCCTCAAAGCCTGCCCCCACAAGGATACACTCCTCCAACAAGGTCATACCTACTCCAACAAGGCAATGCCTCCTCATAGTGCCACTCCCTATGAGCTTATGGGGGTCAATGACATTCAAACCACCACATTGTGTTAGTCAGCTACCTGCCACTGTAGGGAAATGCCTGACATGGTACATTTGTGGAGTGAAAGAGTCTTAGTTAGTTCCTATTTCAGACAATCAATGCTTAGGATCAAGCTCGCATCCCCATTGTTTGGCCTCTGTGAGCTGCAGGCTTCATCCCCAGCCAGGGGCAGTGCTGGGGGTATGGGCGTGCTGGGAACCTTCGGAGGCTGAATCCAATTGGTGAAAGTAGATAAAATCCAAGAGTTTATCTTTTAAAGGTACGTGGAGACTTTAACCGGCCTCCCCCATCCTCTCTCTCTCTCTTCCTCCATTCTTTGCCTTCTCCTCCCTCTCTTTCCCCTTCTTCAATTTCTTCTCGCAGCTCTTCTTCTACAATTGCTCCTCCTACATCCTCCCCTCCACCAGGATGTGAGCATCATTGTTCTCTACCCATTCTTGAGTTGTTTGGGTCGGGTACTCATCCGGGTGGCAGACAGCTAGTGCAGCAACCTGTCATGGTTGGACTCTTATATAGAAGCGAACAGTTGTACTGTGATCCAAAACACAGAGGCACACACACACACACACACACACACACACACACACACANAAAAAAAAGGCACAGGGTTGTTGGCTTCTTCTCTAACAACTCAGGAGAGTTCAAGTGGGCACACAAGGTCTGCCTCGTACCCCCAGTCACCTAACAACCTCCATCAGGTCTCACTTGCAGCAGTGCCAACCCAAGGTATGTAAGTTTTTATACATGGGCTTGAGGTGGGTACCCTCATGCAAGCCACAGCACTCAGAGAAGCTGGACAGCAAGCTGAGCATAGTGGAGAAACCTAATGTCTCAGCCAGACTGCAGCAGTACCAACCATAATGTATTTGTTTGCCTCCGGGCTTTGTGACAGCGCAGATGGTCTGGAGACCTCCCCCAGCTCAGGACCCCCAGACACAGCACGGGCCTGCCTTCCCCCATAATGAGCCTCCTCTCTCTCCCACAGGAACAAATGGTAATGATAATATTTCACTCCAAAAATTCTGGAAGAGAATAGAGGTTGGTTTCCTCTTGTTTTATTGTCTTAACTGGGGCATAAGTCTAAACCTTCTTGGAAATCCATGCATGTAAAGCCTGCGACAAAGCCACATCTTTGAAGTCACTGGGCCCCTCTCTTGTTAATTATGTACACACTGGTGTGGTTCTTGGGGCCAGACCATGGGAAGGCCATATAGCATAGACAACTATTTAAAAGTCAGATTTGCCCAGTCTCTCAGTGGGACAGTAAGCAAGATGTACAACACAAATCAGAAAATAACAAACATATCCAGGGATCCATAACTCTCCCCACTTCTTCTCCCTGTTCTGGAGTTTCTCTGTCTAGCGGCTGCCTCAGCGGTGTGCAGACAGAGACTTCTCAGAGTTCCTGCAGAGAGGGGCCCAGGACCAACTCTGCTCCAATGTTCCTCCCTCTGGCAGCTTCTCGGAGGGCCTTGCCAACCCTACAGGCTATCTGGGGAGAACACCCAGCTGGCCACCCTGAGGAACACCACCACAGAGATGCAAAGCCAGGCCCAGCCAAGCCGAGGCCAGCTGCTGCAATGGCACTTCAGGGAGCGGAGGCAGCATTGAGCGCCGTGTCAGCGAGGCACTGAAGAGCATCTGCAACCCCCCCACACACACACACACACAAAAACCAATGCATAATGCAGACATGTGTGCTGCTGCTTTTGGAATCCTTCATTGTCCTCCCAGGATATGTAAAATAGATGACTGGTACACGCTTCCCACCTATAGCCCTGTCCTCAAATCCTCCTACCCATGGCTACTTCCCTATGGTCAGGCCATTTAAGAGTTGACACCCTGCATGTCACAGAGGAGTCTGAGCATGGCAGCAGGGGCATGGCGCTAGGTTTTCAGGTCACTGAAGTTCAAGCCAAATTCTCTGCATTCTGAGACCTCGCTAACAAATGGCACTGGAGCCCAGGATGGGGCTGAGGAGGGAGCAGAGATACCGGTGCAGCAGGAGCCCTCGTACTGCCCTGTCTTGACCTAAGAGTGGGCACCCAAACCCCATCTGCAGTTATTCGCTGCTCCCCCAAAAGCAGCTATCCAAAGATCCCACAGCTCGCCTGAAAGCAGCAGGAGAAATGTCAAATACTTCATTAAAAGCAGCAAGATACTCCATTGTAAGCCCACGGCTCTCGCCCATCAAAGATCAGACACAGGGATCCAAATCAGCTCTGGTTTCAATCAGAGACCAGATACTTGAGAGGGGCTTTTCAGTGTGTGTCCTTTCTATGTGCGGCAGGAAGCCCCACTCTGGTTTCTCCTGTTTCTGTCTTATTTTATACCTTATAGAGGCCTTCAGGAACCGCTGCTGGTAACATACACACACAAGCACACATACATACACACATACACACACACACCCTCATTATGCTGAGGCAGGGGGAAGCAGTCAAGCACTTCAAAAGCTAGGCAAAGACTTGAATTTTCAGGTTTACTGAATACCAGAAAATGCTGTCTCTCTTCAGTTAGTGTTTGGAAACAACTTTAATCTGGCCAAAGAAAAGAGAGAGAGAGAGAGAGAGAGAGAGAGAGTTAGCGGAGGGAAGTGATGGAGGGGGGGACTGTTAATTTCAATTGATTTTCTGATAAGGTTTCATATCCTGAAGTGTGCTTCAAATTGGAGAAGTGACATCTGCCGAGATCGGCCGTCAGTGTCTGAATTCTCCTGAATGTAATTAGATCTGAGACAAGATAGAAGACTCGCTACGGTGGCCCTTAGGGAGGAAATGGTCTTTGAAAAGAATTATGTTAATCAGACTAGCCTTCTTCTTGCATCTGCTCTGCTGTTATTCTGGGTAAAATTAATAGGTCTAAGGAAGGAGCCGATCATAATGACAATCTGGTCTTCACAGCAAGAGGTTTTATAAAGGAGCTGAACTGTGCCTTGTTGAGAACACTTAAAGTAATTAGTTACAGGGCTACTCACTTTCTTTCCTTTTTAATAATAATAATGGTTATTAATGTTTACAAATTAAAGAGTCTTGCTCCAGATGAATGGAGTGCAGAAAAGGAGACTCTGGTGCAGGAGGCCCGTACCTTTCTGCCTCCTGTGGAGGGGCTCAGTGTGCCTGGCCCCCCTGTCCACAGGACCTCACTGCCTCCCCCGTTTCCAGGGCACTTGGAGCTTGCAAAGAAGGAACAGGAGCCAGTGGAGTTCAAGGCAGAGGAGGAGATTTCCAGCCTTCATATGCCTGTACCTGGCACAATGTAGATGCTCAGGAAGTATCGATATTTGCTGGTTAGACCGCAGAAAGAGCAAGAAAGAAATTGTTCATTTTTTTAAAGGAGGTAAGGGGCTAGAGAGACGACTCCATGGTTAAGAGCACTGGCTGCTCTTCCAGAGGACCCTAGCTCAGATCCCAGCACCCATATCAGAAAGCTTATTACTGCCTGTAACTCCAGGTCCAAGGGAGCCAATGCCCTCTCCTGGCTTCTCTGGGCACCTACACACATATGGTAGACACATGCACACATATACATAAGTAAAAGTGATAAATCTGTTTCTTATAAAGGAAGTGAGACAAGTTAAGAAAATAAGGAAGAAAGACTGGATGAAGAGGTGGGGTGGGGAAGGAGGATACAAAGACAGGAAAAGCTTTCTCTTGGCCTCACTGAAGGACGTAACTTCAAAGCAGGTGCGGGCATTGTGGTATCATTTGTGTTCCAGCTTCTTTTCCATCAGTCTATAAACCAGGGGTGGGCATACTATAGCCAGCAGTTAAACCCTACCCACCATCTGTTTGCATGGAGAAAGTTTGTTGGCTGATACATTCATGGTGTCTGTAACTGCTTCTCCACCACTCTGCGTGAGGCGCTGTGGCACTCCAAGCCTAAAAATGTAGCAGGTGGCCTGTCACCGAGAAAGCCTGTTAACATCTGCTGCCATCTTCTAAGATGAGTGTGTGCTAAGATCTCTGAGTAGAGACTTGGAACATCTCAGAAAAGACAGTAGAAGGATTGTAGGAGCCATGGGATAGGGATTGGGTAGAGGGCTGCTGAAAACTGGGGTCTTCTACATACAGCAGGAATGTTGCCTCCAGGAAGTTCCTACAGCCCCAGCTTCTTGCACCAGACCACACCACTCGATATTCACAAGGTGTCTTAGTTAAGGTTTCAACTGCTGTGAAGAGACACCATGACCACAGCAACTTTTATAAAGGAAAACTAATTTGAGTGGCTTACAGTTTCAGAAGTTTAGTCCATTAATCATGGCAGGAAACACGGGGACATGCAGGCAGGCACTCTACTGGAGAAGGGGCTAAGAGTTCTACACCTTGATCCACAGGCAACAGGAAGCGAACGGTCTACCACCCTGAGCATAGCTTGAGAAAAGGAGACCTCAAAGCCCACCCCCACAGTGACATGATTCCTCCTACAAGGCCACACCCCAACAAAGCCACACCTCCTAATAGTGCCACTCCCTTTAGGGGCCATTTTCTTTCAAACCACCATCCAAGGCCTGGCCTTGTAAGGAAGCTACTAGTGGTTGTTGATGGCTACTAGGGGAGGAAGAATCACATTTTAGGGGGAAGGGAGGTAGCTACTGGTGATTTTCCTATGATCCTGCTCCCATACATACAGAGTACACAGAGGCAGCATTAACTAGACTCACTGGGTTTTACACACACACACACACACACACACACACACGGAGAGGGAGAGAATAGTACATGTTGGGGGACAGGTGTCAGGGCAGGGGGGTAGATGGAAGGATGCTGTACTTCTATCTGCCTAATTTGGGATTAAGGACTGAGAGAACAGAGGAAACGTGTGTAACTGCCTTACGTCCACAGAGCTGGGGGTGGGGCAAGGTTGGGGCCCTACTTGTCTTCTGACCACTCAGTGTGATACAGGATCTGAATGAGGTCCAAGAGCTTCCTTCCACTGCTTGTCATCTTACTCAGGCCCAGGCTTCTTATAAAATAAGCTTGGGAATACCACTTTATAGTCTTGACATGTTAGGCAAGCAAAGCATACTGAAGTTCTTTGGCCACATACAGATGTACTCTAACAGGTCACAGTCATTACAATAGCCTATACCTAATAACACAATGGACCTTGGTAAGCTGGCATGCGGATGCTATGGAGATGCAAGAGTTAGTGCCCCCATAACAAGTTACATATCATAAAGCCATTTTTGGTGGAGTTGGGTGCAGCAAGGCCACCAAGCTTGGAATCTATATGCCTAATAAACTCCCACAAAGCCACAAGAATTCATCCTTTTGCTTACAGGTCTGATAGTCAGCTCAGACTCTGTTGATCTAGGATAGCCTTGTCTGAGATAGGCTGTAGGTCTGGCCCAGAGAGGAAGGATCTCTTTGTGCTTCTTCAATGAGCACTTACCTAAAGCATGTGCTTTTCTCGGTGACAGTCAGGCATACCTAGTGTGTACATGCATCACAACGATAAATAGCCCATTTGCCACAGCAAGAAACAAGAAAGCATTCTTCTTTTACCTCAAGGCCAAGACAAATCAAACAGCCACATGGCCAAATTCAACACTGATGGAGCAGGAAGCATATTCCTGCATGGAGGTCAGTTGATGACAGTATTTGTTAGAAAAATTATCTGCTGTTGATCAAAGCATTAGTTGAGCAGTGTCTGGCATGGACCCACGCTACTAGATCCAGCAGCTTAAACACATCACCGTTTTGATGCATGCTAAGTGGACAGACATGGGGGTGGAGCTAGAAATCTTCTTGCCAACCTGGCACCAGTTACCCTTGACCTCATATTTGCTTTTTCCCCATCCGTGAACTACATGCTCAAGCAAAGAAAACTGCAACGTTTCTCCAATAACTCAAACGCATTGATCAATTTTATAGAAAGGTCTCAACTACTTAAGAAGAAATTAGGGCCTCTGGGAGAAACACGGGTCTAATAACGACAGAGTAAGATTGAAGGGGGTGATAACGAGGAGGGAAAGGAGGCCAGGACCAAAGTCAAATTTCAGCGAGAGCTGAGGTCACCTTAAATAAGAATGACAGCCATGGGCAGGGGGTCCAATTAATTAATTACACCTTAATTGAAAAAAGCTGCCTCTGTTCTTGTATTGTCCTCACTGTCCTCTAGAACCACAGGGAGTGATGTGGCATCTGGGGAACAGAAGGGACAGAGCCAGTTTCTCTGTCTCCCTCTCTCTTCCTTCTGATCCACAAGAGGTAAGAAAAAGGTTACCATGGGATCAACAACTTCATAAATATGCAGAAGAAAGACAAATCAACCTGAAATCCAAAAGAAAAAAATTAAAATATAAATAGACTTGTTTGTTCAAGGATTTGCAACGAATGCTTGACTCAGTCTGAAGATTAATCAGTGATTGGTAATTATACTCACACACATGCGAACACGCATCTATTCATGCACACAAAGATAACTCTGGTCCCTCTAAAGAGCACAAATGCAGAAACAGTATGAGTTTTCTGGTTCAAACAGAGGTGAAGTCATCTGAAGCTCCTTACTGGGCTTGGGAGTCCTTCTCACACCTGAGCTGAGTCTCCAGCCCTGCATGGGCACAGTGGGTGTCATTGGGATCTATGAGCAACCTCCTCCTCTCCTTGCTCTTCCTTCTCCCCATTCCTCCCCTTCCTCTTCTCTATTTTGCCTTTCCTGGATTCTCCCTGAAGTTCTATTTTGTCCTCACCAAAAGAGAGGAGTAAGTCTTCAATTCATAAACACCCATGCCCTTTCTTTCGCATGCAAGCTCTGCCATAGCAACGCGCTGAGGAGATTCAAGTTCTGATCTCAGGGACTTGGACTAGAACAAAAGCTGGGTGTTGTGGATTATTCTTGTAAATCCTATGCTCAAGAAGCAGAGGCAGGAGGATTGCTATGAGTTTGAGGGCTGCCTGAACTACACAGAGTCCAAGGCAAGCCTGAGATTCACAACAACACAACAGAGAAGAGTTGTTCTCCACTTGGGATAGTTTTGAATTTCCAGGAACATTTGACAGTGTCTGCAGACAGTGCTGATTATCTTGGATTGGGTGGGATACCACCAGAATTTATTGTGCATGGGGCAAGAAGACTGTTAAATATCTACAATACATAAAAAGCACCCCCCAAACACAGATCTGCATGTTCATAGTGAGGTTGCTTGAGAGAAACCCTAAAAAAATAAAAAATAAACCAGCCAACCAACCAAACAAACAAACAAAAAAAAACTTGGCCCAGGAAGAAAACCAAAATATAAATACATTAATAGATGAGTCCCTTCCAGCTTGCACATAAGGGCCCTACATGTACCATGGTACTGGGGCTGAAACAAGCCACATATCTGACTTCTTGCTCAACTTTGGCTCTTCCAACTCAGTAGTCTCTTAGCTTTGCTGTCACGTTTGAGAAACAGAAAGGAGACATATGTTTGCTAATGTGCCATTCCTGAAGGCATCTTAGTATTTGATCACCCATTTGACTTCTCCATCTATCCACCTAGCAGTCTTCGTTTGCAATAACTAGTTAATCAACCAAAAGTGGGAAACAAATCCACACTCAGCATTACAAACCACAAAAGACCACAGATTGAGTAAGACACGATAGTGATTTTGCTTAATGATCATGGGCAGTGTGCCAGCTTCCTTCTGCCACTAACATCTTTAGTTCCCCATCTGTTAAATGGGAGCCTTTCCCACTCACTGTGCACTCAGGAAATACCCAAGGTGGATGCTCAGGAAATACCCAAGGTGGACGCTCAGGAAATACCCAAGGTGGATGCTCAGGAAATACCCAAGGTGGATGCTCAGGAAATACCCAAGGTAGACGCTCAGGAAACACCCAAGGTAGACGCTCAGGCCTACTATTGGAGGGAAGAAATTGGGAATGCAGGCAAGGGTGAGTGTACCTTGATGGAGCCTCTGCTGGTTTTTCTAAAGACAGGTTTCTCACTTGTACAATGAGGATGCTAATGACACTTTACTAAATGTCACCACAGTCACTGACTGAGAGATGCATGCAAAATACTTAGAACAATGCCTGGTACATAGTGCTCACATTAAACCATCCATCACCCTAAATAACCACCATGATGACCAAGAGGCCAGTAGCTTGGGGGCCATGAGACATCTCATTAAAGGCCTGAGGTTTGCTTGGAGAGCATCAGTGAGAACTTGTATTCAGCAGTGAGACTGCTGAAAAACACCGCGCACCACTGTTCAGGCTTTCAACCTTAATATTGTTGGCATCTAGGCCACCTTTTGTGCACTACAGAGTGCACAGCATGCTGTCCCAGGCCTCTATTCCATAGATGCAAGTGTCTTCCCCACTCCAAATATCTGCAGATATTGCCACATGTCCTCTGGGATGCAAAAATTAATTTAAGAATTAATTTTAAATAATAACGATAAAAATTTACTGCGTTATAATCATGTGTAAGGAGTTACCCTCTGATCGCCTGTGACCTTCCTTTCAGCTGAATACTAGGGCAACTTGCACGTGCTGAATGGAAACAAAGATGTTTTGAAAAGAGACTCATTCTGCAAATTCAAGACTCTTTCCCACATTACCGCCCAGCCACCCATCTAAGGCAGTGTGCTTGCAGTCCACAGGGTTAGCATGAGGTCTCCGGGTTGTGGATGTTGATGAAAATGCATCCCTTCTCAAGAAGCAACTGCAAAGTTCTTGATTAATGCATATATCTCACCCAATTATGATGTTAATATAAACACGACTTTGGAAAGATAACAATATAAATATGGATTAATCAGCAATCACATATCTCTATCAGATTTGCAGTCAACAGGTCTTGACTTGAGGCCCCATCACAATTACTACTGAGATGGTTGTAAGCCAGTCAAGCTTGGTTTCACAGCCCCTGTTCCCCTTTTGGAAAATGTGGGTAGTGATAGAAGCTAATGTGGTAAAATTCTTAAGAAAATGAGAAGCCATTAGTACAGAGTGAGGCACAAATGAAGAGTCCAATAAACATTAGCCGCGGTTGTTAACGAAAAAAGAAAGTTGAGTAAAATAGAATGTTAAGACAAGACTACCATGGGGCTGGCAAGATGGCTCATCAGTTATGATCACTCAATGCTCTTGCAGAGGACTTAAGTGTGGGTCCCAGCACCCATATGGTGGCTCATGTCCATAACTCCAGTTTCAAGAGATCTGGTGCCTTCTTCTGGTCTCTTTGGGGATCTGGTGCCCTCTTCTAGCCGCTTAGAGTACCAGGCACCAAGTACAAGCACACACACACTTAACTAGTGTCTGCCTTAACATTGAGTATAAGCACACAATCATACCTCTAACATGACAGAAGTGGAAAGCTAGTAAAGAGGAAAAATGATTCCAGAAGCTACTTCAGGAGAGTGCTGGAAACAGAGAGTAAATGAGACTTCAGACTAATGTGAGCAGGGAAGCAGCAGAAGGATTGTGCTTTTATCTGAAAGCTAAGGTTGGGCAAGTGTTCCAGTTAACCTTAACTGCATGACAAACCATTCCGAACTTGATGTTATAGCATTTCATTTTAACAGGTTCTGTGAGTCTGGCGTGTGAGCAGGGCCACTGGGCATGTGTCTGGTACAACGTGCCTTGGTCTTCACAGAAAGACTCTGCTGTTGGAGTGAAGTAACTGAAAGCCCTGCCTGCAGGCTGGGATCAACAGGTGGCAGAATGACAAGCCTGGTGATCAGTAACAGGGGCACTGTCCATCCAAGCGTGGCCCTAACCTTTCCATGCGGTTTGGGCTCCTCACAGCATGGCAACTTGGATTTGGGTGCGAGTGTTCCCCCAAATAAGCCTTCAAGAGAAGGAGGAAGATGCTGTTGACCTTTCCTGACCTCAGTTTCCCTGCATTCTCTTGGTCATTTTTTGATGGCACGGCCACAAACTCCCCTTGTATTGAGTGGGGTGAAACGTGAGCTAAGGAAACCAAACCTCCTTGCATTCATCCTCAGAAAACAGAATCTAGAAAAGCAAAAGCAAATAGTATCCCACAAGACTGAAAAAGACAAGCCAGAGCTGAGGAAATTCCTGAGAAGGGCAGCTTCCCATGAGGACACAGCCTCTGCATCAGCAATATGCCTCATCCTGTTCTCTCTATGTGACTTTTCCACAGAGAATTTTCACACTTCCAGGGCTTGCGTGCTGAATATTAGGATGGATGTAGGGTTGCAGGTAGCTTGTATTGACAGGCCAAGCCTAAAAATCTCCATCGAAAGCCTGAAGAAATAGAATGATTCTTAAGCTCTACCGTGCAGGTGTACATGGGGAAGACAGATGGTTCCACTAAGAGGTGCATTAAGTCTCAGAGCCTAGTCATTAGGTCTAGTAAACATGTTCGTTTAGCAAACTCTTGAGATGGCAGAACTGTAGCCATGGATCCAGGAGACAGTGAGTCTACCACCACACATTTCCACAAGCTGGAGCACTGCCAAGCCAACTCTACACTGGGTACGCACTGCTTAGTCAAGGGTGACGGTGGATGGACCGGTGCACTCATCTTCCCGCTGGTTTACATCACGTGTGTGACTTAGCGGCTAGTCCA
>LOEQ01001341.1:97020-109665 GCA_001685075.1 Bramus lutescens
TTCTTTATTAACCAATGAAAGTAACATATAGACAGATGACCCTCCTACATTACACCTTCACTAGCAAGTGTGAATGGATAGTCCTGGACAGAAGCTATTTCCATAAGACTGACTGGTTATGTGGAGGGGTTGGAACACTGAAGTTTCTGAGCCAAATTATAATTGATCTTGGACAATCTTGAGTTTCCTGAATAGCCATTCCTTGCCCCCGACCATGTCAGAAATATCATTCTGCCAAACAGATCAAGACTTTTGGAATGTTTTAACATAACAAAATGCCAATTTCCCACCAATAAAAATCTCAGAGTATTGTTGGATGGCATCCAAGGCCTATGGCACAGCTCTCTCCATACGGCCTACTTGATGTTGCCATTAATGTATTTAAAGACGGTCTTGATGTATGGCTCTTTGTTCTGTCACTATAAGAAGTTCAGAGCTACCTCATTGGAACATGGTATCTGGGGAGACCTGTCAGTGTTCCTATACCATGGTGACTCATATTTGGCTCCAAACAAGCCATGTCTTTTATTCCTTTGAGGTGAGAGCTGTTTTGTCAACACTAGTAATCCCAACATGAGGCACCTAGTGCAAACTTTGAAGGGTTTGAAACTCCGGTGCCCAGTGGAAGTACTGAGAGCAGAAAACTGTGCTAACCCAAACAAAGGGGGACTCAAGCGAACCACACCCCTCACTGGTACACTTGGCTCAAAGTCTTCTCTTGTGTACTTCTTGCACAGGGCCTTGGTGTAGGCTGGGGTTGCCAGTTTTTTTCCACACAGGGCCAGCAGAAAAATATTTAGGCTATTTGATTTCAGTTAGAATTGTCCATCTCTGTCATTAAAGCATAAAAGAAGTCATATTTCAAGTAAGCATAGCTGTTCTAATAAAAGCTTTTATTTATAAAAAGAAATGGAAGGCTGGATTTGGCTTGTGACCCCTGATCCTGGGCAATCTGTTCCTTAGCCTTGTTCCGTCCCTGTGGCTGCACTCTGGCTTCCATAACCCAACCCACTTCAATTGCTTCTCTCCTTCCCGCTCCATCTATATGCTACACATTTATTTTAAGTCTATGGATTTTCCCCCACAAAAATTTCATAGATTGCTCCAACCTGTGCAACTCAAGAGAGTGTTTTCTGTAGCCCTGTGGCACTTACAGCAAGTACCTCAGAGTTTAAAGTCTAATTGTTTCTGAGTAGGAGTTTTCTGAGCGAAGAGAGCATGTCTCATGTGGACATATATTTCCCACCCTTCTCATATTAGGACTTGACACACAGTATGCACAACAAATACTTGCTCATCGATTAGCTGACAAATAGCCACAGCGATGTCTGTTGGTTCCTTATTCTTATGATAGGCTGATTAATGGCTCTTCCATGGGATGTGGGATGCAGACATCTTGGAGGTCGGGGCATTATTCACTCAAGAACTTGACAGTGCTGTTGAAAAGAATAGCCTCATATTCAATATAGGCACTGCCAATGTGATTAAGTGAAGGATCTGGAGATGAGATGGTGCCGGGTTGCTTTGGGGTGGCCACCCTGAAATCCAAAGGGGTCCTTCCACGAGTGAAGCATGAGAGCTAGGGTGACACAGAAGACAGAAGCAGAGACCAAAAAAATTTTAAAGATTCTCAGAGACTGGCTTTGAAGATGGAAGAGAGGCATGTAGCTAGGAAGGCTGCCAATGGAAAAGTGGACACATATCCTCTCTTTCTTTGAGCTTGTGTGAGAGCCAGACCTACTGACTCCTTGGTAGAAGCTCAATGAAAGTCATTTCAGAGTTCCAGAACCTGGAACCTTCTGGGAAAAACACACGTATACTGCTTTAAGTCATGACATTTATGGTAATACATTGCAGAAACAATAAGAAATTAACGCCTGTCGAAAGAGGAAACTCCTACACGATTAAAAACATCAAGAGACATTTGTGTGTCAGAGTCGGTCGGACTTTTCTAACACCATGAACGCAAACCTAAGCAAGGCAAATTAAGGCTGGAGATGTGGCTCAGTGGGATCATGCTTGATGCCAGCCTGCCCACTGCTGCCAATCTCTGGAATCCACATGATGCAAAGAGAGAAGCAGGTCTCACAAGTTGTCCTCGGACTGTCACACACACATGCACACTACATGAAAATGTAAAGAGGTCTTAGAAGGCAAAAGGGGACAATGGGAGGGAGGAGAACTGTGATACACTCTAAAGTCATAACCCATGATGGGGGGGTTGTGGTGGAACTGAATAGATCACATCATGGCGCATGCTCCAGGCTCCCTCCTCTCCCTCCTCTGATGCCATCCTGTCTCCCTGTGGGTAGCAGTACTCAAGATGAGTCTTCCTGCCTTGCTTAATTCTTTCCAAATGGACCCTCAAAACACATCAGTGGTGCATTTTACCCATCACCTGGGCACTTCAAAATCTAGTTGACAGAAAAAAATGGGCCATACCATCATAGCACCTGGACCTGGATGCCACACCACTCAGGGGGAAACCCAAAGTAAGTTATTTGAAAAGACCATGGAGGGTCTTGTAGGAAGAAACTTCCTAGTGACATTCTGTACACAAGCCACTCTTCAAGGTCTAGGCAAAGAATCATTGGTCAGAGATTTGGGTCTAAGGTCCATCTCAGCAGCCTGCTACAAGGCTTTGGACGAGTCACTTAACCTCTTTGATATTAGCATCCGATGACTACAAAGGTTTTGGGAGATCTGTCCAGCACCATTTAATTGGCCCCTGTGAGGGATATTTAGCCTCTGTTCATCCAGACTTCATAAGATGTGTACTGCAAGCTTATAGTAAAGCTACCCAGTGAAAAACCCAAGGGGCAACTCTATCATCCAGATTTCTGAGGTATTAGATACCAGCAAGTCCTCCACCTGTGAAGAAGCAGCAATCACTCCTCGGTGATTTCTGTAGCCAAAGATGCTCCCGAGTACGGGGCCCAACAACATGAATCTATTTTTGGAAGGAAGAGTGTTTCTGAGGGTAGGATGGGGGTGTTGGTTATATGGCTAGATCAATCATGGAAATCCTGTTTGCACACCCAGACTATTATTACAGCCATATTAACAGTGATGGTAATATTGATGACAGTTTTATATTTATCTATTCATTCATTAATTTTGAGACAGGGTCTAGTATAGCTCAGGTTATCCTGCAATTTATAGGTGGCCTTGCGCCTCTGACCTTACTGTCTCTACCTCCCAAGTACTGGGATTACAGATGTGTGTTATCATGCCCAGCACGGTGACAGTTTTACAAAGCTAATATAACTTTTCTTTTCCAAATGCCAAAGAAGTCTTAGCACCCAGGGTCAAGTGTATTACGTTAGCTTTGCAGGTTCTGCGGGGCTGTCTCCTTAACGAAGTTCCTGCCAATCCTGGTCACTCATTTCTGTTCCACTCATTCCTTTTTCTTCAGAAGAACAGCCATCAGCCATGACTGCCACACCCTCCTTTCTATCTGCCTCCAACTCCCTAGGTCCCTCTAGCTTCTACAGTTTCTCTTCTCTATTACAAAGCAGGACACGCTGCTGATTTAGACTTATTTCAGTACACCGCTTGAATGTCCATGGGACGATGTCTACAGTGCATTTGGGACAGTGGAACTGTCACTCACACTGCCCTTAAGGTCCAACAGCAGCAGCACTTAAAGATCTTAAACGTTTTGAGTCGCAACTTCTTTGAAAAATCTAGTGAAAATTTGGATTTCTCCAACAAAGATATAAATGAAGCAACACATTTGGGTATAATTTTAGAAGTCCACGGACTACCTCACTTCAATTTTATTTTGCCCACCATGGAATTACTTTTTTTCCCCACCATTAAATTTTTAAAGGAATATGAATATATTTTAGAAAACCCATTACATTATTTCCTACACTTCTGTTACTTTTATTGCAGGTTTTCCTTAAGTTCCAGAGACACGTTTTCTTTGATGCTACTGTGGAACGAGTTTCTAAATAAGATTCAAAGATTATCAATATTGAAAGCACAAGGGACCTGGGCAATAAAACAAGAGTTTTGGATGATACTCCAGACACCCAAGAACAGAATCTGAGAAGTTGATGAGAGAAATCCCAAGATTCTGTTCCATGTGTTGAACACACCAAGGACACTAAGAAGTTTAGTGTCATCCCATGAAACTAATGTCACAGATAAAAATGTACTGAGATGGCTTTGTTACCCCATTAGCCCTTCTGGTCATTGCTGTTGGCAACAGGAGACATATTTCTCCTGCCATCTTGCATGAATCTAGTTGAGTTATTTCTGGGTTATTTCTCTACCAGCATCTTCTGGAGTAGGACGGAGACTGCTGTGTGCTCAGGGGTCCAGCATCTGGGTCACTGTGTTGCCCCTCCTGCTGCTGGCTTCTTGCTTCATGCCCCAATTCTGCCACGGCGAAGAGGCTTCTGCTTTATCTTGCTTTGGTACATCTTAACACGTTTACAGAGGATTCCGGCTTGCCTGAATTATGATAGCAATTTGGGTAAATGCCTTATCGCCCCTTTCTGACTGTGATACTCTTAAGGGTAGACTAAACCAATTTCCAGGTTTGGCATAGCCATTGTATAGCCTTATTTCACCCAGACAGATGAGGCCTCTTCCCTCCCCCTTCCCATTTTAAACAGGCCAGAGAACATTACAGCTTCCATTTTTCCTCCCTACCACCTGCCCATGTTGCAATTCTCACTTTTCCATAAATCTCTTCCCAAGAAGTTCTAATGAGTACTGAACACTCCACTTTTAAAATGCTCAGAGCACTTCCAGCATATTTCAATTTTTTTTTCACCTGAAATTATATGGCACATGTTTTTTATGGGTGTTTTTTGTTTTTTTGTTTTTTTGTTTTTTTTTTTTTTNTTTGCACAGGGATTCATGTGTGGAGAGGCTGGGTTCCCAGTGAAGCAATATCAAGGTGGGAAAGCTTTAAGAGGCAGGGCCCAGAGTGAGTCAGTCTAGTCTCCTTCCTGTTGCTGTGATAAAACATTCTGGCCAAAACAGCTTACCAATGGCAAGGATTAATTTGGCTTATGCTTCCAGGCCACAGTCCATCCCTGAGAAAAGTCACGGCAGGGCCTGAGGCAGGAACCACGGAGGAATGCTGTTTGCTGGCTGGCTTTTCTACACAGTGCAGGAATGGCGCTGCCCACGGTGGGCTAGGCCCTCCTATGTCAATTAGTAATCAAGAAAATCGCACACAGACATGCCCATAGGCCAAAATCATCTGGGCAATCCCTCAGTTGAGACCCCCTACCTCAGGTGACTCTAGGCTGTGCCAAGTTGACAGTCAAAGCTGAGTAGGACAGGAGGTGACAGAGGCATGGCCAGGCATGACCCCGCTGCTGGTGGGATTAGCACTACTCTCCAGACTGGATTTGGTCTCACAGCACCACTTGGTTTACAATTTCCAGCCACTAGAATTTTAGACATGACCCAGTGTCAGATATTTGGTTAAGGAAATACCTAATAAACTAAGACAGTAGTTAAGTCCATAGGTTCTGTATCCAGGCAAACAAGGTTCTAAAATTCCACTCTAGCGTTAAATAACAGCATGGTTTGAACTTAGCTCTGGGACTCAGTTCAACATCTATAAAACAGAAGTAATAATACACACACACACACACACACACACACCTCTTATGGTGCTCAGGATACATAATAAGCCCTCAATAAATGTTAGTTTTATAGGGTTGCCTTGTATAAGGCAGATTGATTAGGCTAAGTGACACTACGGTAAGAAGTGACCTCAGACATTGCTCCTAACGGAAGCATAGGGTTATTTCTCGCTCTTACTAAAAGTCTCAGGGAACCGATTCTATATTGCCTGGCTCCAGGAACCAGGCTGACATAGGAGCTGGTATTGTAATATTGCCAGTCACAATAGAAAAGGGAAGTGAGACCGCTGTAAAGCAAGAATTGACGCTCAGAGTTTCTGCAGGGAAATGACACCTGTCACTTCTCCTCATACTCCATTGGCTAGTCACACAGCCACAGAGTGGAGTCTAACTACACCGGGAAAAGCAAGGAGCAATTCTACTCTCGGAGGGGAGAGGGGAAGAAAGAGTTGTAAGTGCTTCATTTATGTTTGCTTTGCTGTCACAGTCCGATGACTGGCACGTCTTGGTGGCCCTGAGAACCCAGAACATTAGTGAATGCATACATAGTTTATGGATGGATAGCGGGTGCTCGTCATGTCTCTACATTTTGGACTGAGTTGAGTGACTGAAGGAGAAACTTTTCATTAATACATGGCTAGTGTCTGAAACTGTCAACTGATAAACAGATGGCAGAGGACCACAGATCCCTGTTTCTTAAAACAAATGAAGTCGCCGGGTGTTGATGGTGCCTGCCTTTGATCTCAGCACTCAGGAGGTAGAGGTGGAAGGACCTCTGAATTCGAGGCCAGCCTGATCTATAGGGTTCCAGGACAACCAGGGCTACAGAGAGAAACCCTGTCTTGGGCCCCCCACCCCATCCCCCCAAAATGAAGCCATCCACCAGCGACATGTATTTCACCTCAGCATCTTCAAAGCCCATCTGTAATGTCCGTTCTTGGTTGTCAACCTGGCTACCTCTGGAATTAACTTAAACCCAAGCGGCTGGATACAAGTACACCTGTGAGGGTTTGTTCTTAATTAAATCATTTTGAGTGGGAGTACCCACCTTTGCTCTGGATCTTCTGAGATGGGATCTTCTACCTTTAATCTGGGCTACACCTCCTGCTGGCAGCCTATATAAAGGACATGGAAGAAGGAAGCTTGCTCTCTCTTTGCCTGCTTGCTTTTCCTCTCACTGGTAAGTGCATCTCTTCACTGGCATTAGCCTATTTCTTTGAGATTCTGGCATATACTGAAGACCAGCTGAGACATCCTGCCTTGTGGACTGAACAACCACTGGACTCTTGGACTTTCTGTTGGTGGACAGCCAGTGCTGGACTAGCTGAACCACAGTCTGTAAGGCTCTCTAATAAATCTCCTTTTTACACTCATAAAGCGATTCATTCTATTAGTTCTGCTCCTCTGGAGAATCCTGACTACTATACCACCTTTGCCTCAAGATTTCCTATTAGATAGGTCGACAAGATGGCTCACCAGGACGGCTCAGTGGGTAAAGGTGCCTGCTGCCAACCCTGACTACCTGAGTTTTGATCCCTGGGACCCATGTGATGGAAGAAAAGAACCAACTCTCAAAAGTTGTGTCCTGTGACTTCATATGTGCATGCCTTCTGAGACACATATACCCATTCAAACAAAATAATAAATACAATGTAATAAAAAAGTTAAATGATTTCCAATTAATTTTTCTTGTTGGTTTTCTGTAGAATTTGTACTATCAATACAAATTTATCTATAGATCCATAAACCCAAGGCCCATGTGAGTTTTTATTTTTCCCTTGCCAGCCATTAGGGCACAGTGCCTTTGCATCACCTCAGGGAGAAGCACATAGCCTGTGAATCTGGGTACCAAGGAGAGCTAGTTTGTGGATGGTGGTTCTTTAAATAACTACACATCAAAGAGAGGTATCTGTAGCCTGGAAGTGTAAATCTTAAAGAAAATAAAAGTCTGTCCCTCAGGAAACTTTGGGCATGTCTCCATAATTATTCATTATTATTGATTGTTTGGCCCCGGTTTTATCCCTAACTTTGAGGGTATTTCTTTCAAGTCACTCTCAGTTTTGAGACCTGAAGTTGAAATTCCTTCCTGAGGCATAGGCCTGGCCCCACTCCTTCTGTAGCTTCACCAGAAGCTCCTATCTCGGGAGTCTTCCTTCTGCCAACAGATTACGCCTCTACTGGGAATCTCATTCACTTCTCTAGGGCTTTCTTCCTCAGTCAGCAGTGATCAGAGGTCTCATGTGACCCAGTCACCAAGTCCTATCTGCTCAGCACTAGAAAGGAATTTCCAGTGGGGCCACTCATTCCTTTCAAGTTCCCTGCTCATGGCTTACCTTTTTCTTTAGAGTCCCAAAAGGGAACGGATGTGACAAAGTCACTTAAAGCTGCTAGTCTGGGGACTGTGGGGTAGGTAGCCAGGAGACCCATCAAAGAGTTCCATGAAAGGGAAGGATGTCGGCCTATTTACTAACTCTTTCTTTCCTTTCTTCCTAGCTCCTTAAATATTGTTCTTATCAATATTTCCACTGGATCATACGTCAATCAACTTTCGAAATGAATCCCTTTAGCCACCAGCTCGTTTACAACCTGCTTTTGATTTACACTGTGTGCTTTCAAATGCTGCATGCCTCTTTCCCATGCAAGTAGCAGGGCATGCTGCGATTTAAATGTACTTGTGGCTACTGTGCTGTCCATCACAAAGCAGGAGAGCTAGAAGAAAGAGTGCATAACTTCCACATCTCTGGGTCTAACATATTTCATAGCACACAGAAAGTGTCGACTCGAAGTTAGAGATGAAAGTATGGAGGGTGTCAACCAGCAAGTCAGCCAATTTCCAGAGCTCAGATCCCATTTCCACACCCGCTGGTCCCACAATCTTAGAGGATGTGTGGAATTACTCTCTGCCTTAGTTTTTCCACCCATAAAATGGCTGCATCGGGCTTCGCTGGAGATAACATGAACGCGTAAAGTTCTTTAAGCAGAGAAGGGCTGAATATAGGTAGGGGACCAGGTACTTATACAATTGTTGAAAGACACAGAGAACAGACTCTAGCCTCAGCCAATATTAAAAAGTTCCAAAATGCCATCACTTTACTAGTCAACTAATAAGACACTTACATCTGCCAGTCAGAAAGCTGGGGAAACAGGAGGCCACTGTCCAAACTTCTGAACGCAGGATCACTTCACCACAGGAGCAATCCAAGACCACGGGAAACGGAAAGATTGGGAATCTTTCATTACCACCGCTGACTCCAGAGTCTACTTGTTAGACCATCTGGGTATGCATCAGAAAACCGAACAGCACACTTCAAACTCCTTATCACCCTACTTAGCTCAGTGAGGAGTTCCGGTTCTGACTTCCAAATGGATGAATCAAAATCACACGAGGAGGACTATAAGCTGCAAGGCATTCTGGGAACTGTAGTTTTAACCAGCCGCTGCAGGATAGGAAATAATCCTGGAGGGGGTGCAATCGCCATTGACCACAGCAAGCCACAGCATGCTGCATAGGAGTTAACTGAGATTGATTATGGAAAGTGGCTTACATAGTGCCTAGCACGTAGGGGCATCTTGTAAATGTTATCTCTTGTTATCATTTTGCCTGAGAAGACCTATCATGTTCGCACCAATGGTGACTGTCACACAGTTTCCTGCGCGATATAAGCATAAAGTAATCAATTTAATCCAACAGCCTCACGCGGTGGGGCACTTATTTTTGGCACAGGATATTGACAGAGTCCATGCATCCTTCTTTGCATTCCATATTCTTGGATTTTTTCATATGACTGAAAATGAAGGCAACGCTCCACTTCCTGTCTTCTGACGGTATGCTGAACATGCTTACTGAGGGTTGCAGGATAGCCTAGCCTCCTCGAATGCATAGGCTTGCAGTTTAGACAACTGCTTGAAGCTATTGTATGGATATTGGCCAATACATACCGTGTGCCGGTGTTTCATTCCATGGCTCTGAGGCAGGGGCTTGTCGGTGTGTTGCACACGCTCATTTCTGTACCTACATTCGCCCCTGTTTTCCAACACCCAACTTCTTCCCTCTGAAACTGATTCTGGTTCTCCTTTTGCCCTTTTTCAGGCAAATCCTCTCCTATGCTGGGCCCTACATAACAAGGGTAGTTAAGCTCTGGGGGAATTTTCTGTTTGTGTAAGAAGACAAATATGACGCTTTTGAAGAAAATAGAGGGAACAAGCACTGTTATGATTGGCAGTCATGGAACATGCCTCACAGTATAAAAAATAAAAACTGAGATCTGAAAGCAAAATGGTCAGCAGGAGTTTTCCGAGTCAAGTGAACTTAGAGAATTAGTATAGTCCACGGAAAGAAAGACATGTACTAAAAGTTTTCTCCCCCCACAGATGAGTGGTTAAAAAGATAGCAGGTGAATCTGAAGTCAAATTGCCATTCTCCTGATGATTGGAAATACATTAAAATCCAATTTGACCTCCAGAAGGGTGGTGTCTGCCCCTGAATATGGTGCTTGCCTTGTCAAGTTGGGTGCTCTGCCGTCTGTGGCCAAGCTGTAAACAGGTAAGACACTCTAGAACGATGGGGTATTCTCCCTGGGGGTTGGCTCTTGAGTGGATTGATGGAGCCTGAAGTGTTGGTTCATTGAAGTGACATTAGGCTCTCTACTGTCTGTGGTTTATGATACTTAGGTGTCTGTCTTTTGTGAGGTTGTATATGCAGCTTTTGCTCAATCCAATGTGATAACCCGTGTTTCCCAACAGCTTTAGTTTTAGCCTGAGTCTCTGTGGGTTGCAACTCAGGAACTTTATGGAATAGAAAAGAGAGTCTATGAGCCCATCTAGAAATTTTCAGACATACTTACATGGGCAATAGTACAGGAATTGGAGCCAATTTTAGCTGCCACCACCAGGACAGAAAGCTGTATAGATTGTTTATGTCTTTATTCCTTGGGGGGATGGGCAGAAAGATGCATCTTCACAGGCTATGATTACACGTGATCTTTATAGTGTTCATTGTGCCTTTCTGATGTGTTCCAGAATTTCTATAATAAACTGTAATGGGAAAAAATACTAATAAAAACAATAAAATACATGACTGTTCCGCCTCATAGGACCGCTGTGAGAACCAAATTAAATAACGTGTGTGGAAACCCCCTGGGAAATGGAAGGCGTAAATGTGAGTGCATCCGTCTATGTTCAGGACTTGTGCTGTTTTCAGGGTCCATCCTTGGTAGGCAGGGCTACACAGGCACAGCCTTGCTCCTAGGCAGACGCAGCTAGGGTGCTTTACCACCTAATGGCTTTTGCTTACGGACTCAGCAGAGGCATCTCCCTGCAGCTTCACTGCTTCCAGGGAGCAGTCCAAGTGCTGCCCATTAGGCAGATCTTTGATGCTGGAGAACTAATACCATCTGCGTGCTTGGCCCAACATGTTCAAACTGAATCAACTCAAAATGTCCCATGGAGCCAGTTGCAGCCAAGAGAGCCTTCTCTGGCACCTTCATCCCAGCCTCTGCATTTATACTGGTACAACTGGACAAGTCTTTGTATCCAGAGGCCAGAGCCCTGGGTTACCATCAGCTACTACAGTACTTGTAGGAACTGCAGTTGGAAGCTCTTTGAGAGGTTTCTCTGACAACTGCCTTTCCTGGGTCCTGTTTAGGACTGGGGAGGCCAATGGTTTCTGGGGCCTAGTATTAGACTCTGACATCTTTCCATGAGCTTTTTGAAGTGTGGGCATCCTTGAAAATCCAGGCAGATTTATCCATGATGGTTATAGTCAATTTTGAAGATGTATCAGCAAGCAATTAGCACTAAGCACAACTCAGAGCCCTTCCACTGATGAGCTCAACTCAAGTTCAAATCCATCTCTGTCTCTCTATAGTTCCTTAGACCTTGAGGAAAACCCGTCTTACCACTTGCATTCTCGTGGTACTTTATGCATACCTCATTCATAGCACTTATCATAGTCTGCTAACGTTCTATGTATTTCCTTATCTCTGTTCAGGAGGCTGTGAGTTCCTAGGAGCATGGACTAAGCATTATCTACAAATCAGTTCCTGTCATGTAATAATAGCCTCAATCATTGTCTGAGATGTAAACAATCCCTTCATCTAGTCATTCAACAAATTTTATGAGCTAGCTACCCTGGGCCAGGAACTATGGGCATAAAGGTAGACAAAACAGAACACCAAACTCTGCGCACCTGACCTTCCTGGAGGGGGTATGTGTCAGGAGAGAGAAGCACAGGTACACTACTAGAGGTTCCTGAAGATAAATGAAGGGGAACTTCATGTGGGTTAGAGAGATCCTAGGCAACATATCTCACCGGAGGAAACTTGAGTGAGGGAGGGAGTGGACCCATTTGAGATGTGTGGGAAGGCTTTTTCCAGCAGATGTGGGAACACGAATGAGTGCTAAAGAACACTTGGATGGGGAATGGAGGAAGAGGAGGAAGTGAGACTTAAGGGATGGGGCAGAGCCTGGACCACTACAAGGAGAAAGCTGGGTTCTGTTGTAGGTGAAAAGCTGAACTACTGGGAGTCTGCACAGACAAGATGTGCTCTGATGTGTGTTTTAATTGTGCCATGGGGGAATTAACTGGAAAGGGGCAGGGATAGAAGTGTGTGTGGTTAGGAGAATAATCCTAGACTAGATAAATGCAATGGCTTTGGCAGGAGTGGTAGGCCTGGGGTTACTTAACTAACCGCCTATTTTCAGACTACCAGTCAACAAAAGAGTTGAGGGTGCTAACCAACAAAGATCAGATGCTGGCATCCTTGTGGGACTCTGGGCAGACTGAAGCATAAGTGGGGTCCAACCATCCGAGAAGCTCCTAGAAGTCTGGCTGCTGCTTAAAATGAAGTAAGGAGGGGAAGAAAGGGACACTAGAGGGCACAGTGATGACTTAGTCCAGGGCCTAGATTGCTCCCACCTCACATACTCCCCAAAGCCCCAAACCAGGTGCTACAGGGCCTGGAATTCTGGCAACAAAAGGTGCTAAGACCTTCTTAACAGCTGCTGTATCCCCACTGGTCCTATCTGCCAGCGT
>LOEQ01001341.1:122131-147912 GCA_001685075.1 Bramus lutescens
GAAGACCTGAGAAGGGAAATAATATTAGTTGAGTAAACAGAAAGTACAATCAAGCAACTTCTGAAAGGTGTAAAAAATGGTAGAGACAACTGGTTACCTGGGCAATCACCAAAGTCTCATTTGCAACACTGGGTCAACCAACTTTGGCTAAGAGTGACTGGCAGACCATTTTCAGAGGCAGGAAAAATTTAAAAACTGTCTCAACCTGTCTTGGCAAGGCTTGGCAGTCGTTTCGCTTGTATCCTGCTTGTCCAGTCTGGACAACGTGCATTTTGTCAGTGGTCGAGGCAGGGGCAGTTCTTTGCCCAAAGGCCAGCTTTGCCATGAAGAAAACAAGTTCCAAGTGGAGTATCTTTGGTGCTCAACATTCTCTTGGGAATAGATTGGTGCTGCCAGGAGCAATCGTGTCTCATGGTAACAGAACTCTAAGTTATTTAAATGCCATATTTGATAGCTCTTTGAAGTGGTTAAAGATTACCTATCTATGTGGAATTTTTATAATCTCTATGCATTTAGAGAGCCTGATTAGTCTAACTATAAATATGACAAACATGGATGACTATTGACCTACAGTTCTTAATACCTATATAGCTTAAAGACTAAAGCTTTATATTAAAATATTAAACAATCTTTAAACAAATGTGCAGCAAATGAGAACAATGATCTCAAATTGTAAATAATATATAAGTATATTGATCAGTGGTAGAAATGATTAGTGCAATAAGATACATATATTTTAAAATTGCATTAATATACAAAATATCTTAAGCAGAGGTAGAAACATGCACGTATACAAAAGGACATAATAACTTTGCATAGGTGTATAAATATTGTACACAGAAATAGGAGCATATTTAATATAACAAATATAATTTGGATTTGTATCAATATACAAGAATCTATACCAATATAAATTTCTATAAATAATAGCCCACAAGTATTCTCACTATTACTCACTATTACTATTAGTGTGAGTAAGCTCACACTTCCCACAACAGGACCTAGTGGACGAAGTAGAATGGTGGTTCAGAAACTCTTCAAGACCATGCCCCAGTGCTGCTCTCAGGTAGCATGGTGTCCTGGTTTGCACCCAGAGAGCCTTGACGGCTGCTTCCGACGCTGGAAGATCATACAGCATTTCTGCTGCCTCTGAGAGCTGATCAAGAGGCTTAAGCTGAAGCTATGGGGATTAGGGGGTTAGACCAGCTTCTGAAGAACGCCTGTGAGACCTGGTTTTAACAGGGTGAAGAACTGCATCATGGCCAGAAACTTGCAGGGATGGATGTCCATTGATCGTCCTTCGGAAGAATCGGAGAGCATCTCACCCGGAGGAGGGTGTGTGGCAACTCCAAGGAAAAACATCCATCCTGAGTTTTACTTTAGCCATAGAGGTCAATGGAAAAGAAATCCCAATGGGTACCAGAAATGAAGATGTTTGGGGTTTTGTTTGTTTGTTTGTTTGGCAAGGTAAGCATATTACTCTTACAGTCTTCACTTGGCTTGCAACCTTTGAAAGCCACAAGCTGAAAGAACACAGCCTTTTCTTTTCTCCCTTTGCCTTCTCTTCCCCTTGGCTTGTTCTCTGGGAGAACATTAAAGTTGTCCCTCAGTTGAGCCAAGCTGGCCAGTGCCCAGACAGGAAGCAGAGCTGTAGAGGTGGTCAAATGGGGTTTGATGTCCTTTAGATGAAGACCTGAGGGCATATGCAAAGCCTGGAGGCTGAAAGCAAGGAGTATTATTTAGCTAAACCAAGAGGGATTAGCTGCAGTTTACCAGAGTGGGTTTTCAAGTATCCAGAGAAAGACAAGCGAAACAGCAGGTCGATGGGGAGACCAAAATGCCTGTGTCCACAGAAGTCTGAGGATGTCTGCAGGGACAGAGCAGTGTGTATGTAAGTTAAGAGAGAAACGCTTCCCCAGCCAGCCTCAACCAGGCAGCCAGGATTCTGAAAGTAAATTTATTTTCTGCTAACAAGAATTGCATAAGAAGGACTTTAGAGCAAGCCTTCCTCACAAGGCAGAAATTTCAAATTCAGTTTAGAGCCCACTTGTGCTGGGAGCATTCCCTACCCCCTCATCCTGCAGATTCAGGCCCGCTGGAGTTATTAGCAGAAAGGGGAAGTTCTGTTTAACACTGGACAATAAATATTCCCCATTCTCACTCACGCACTACCCTCGGTAGCCTGCCAGCCATTTACATCCCCGCATCCCAGCTCTCAAATGCATGCAGACACACATACATGCATATGCACGCTCATATTAACCCCATTCTCTGCTCTGTCAGTCTCATTTACATATAACATTGTGCAATGGTTCCTTTGCGCTCTGGACAACTTAGGCCGTCTGATAAAGTCTAGGAACTCCCTTGGAAAACAGTTGTTAATGCAGAAACGAAAATATCTAGGATTAGACAGAAAACGAATTGGTATTAAAATACCTTTAAAATTTGGGGTTTGGCAATGCATGTGCTTCCTACTTTAAATAATATTCAATAATGAATCTTATGGACCAATAGTGTAAAGACCATAAATCATATTTTGATATATCTGAAAGAACTATAAAATAATATGAAAATATATGACATTTCTATTGGCACTAAGCTCATAGACACCACTAATATTATTGTGTATTGTTGCTTATTATACTTGATATCTCAGTTAATGATAGAAAAATGTTACTTACTCAAGTTCACAGATGCTCTTTCATCTTTATCTAGAGCCTCAGAGACCCATGAACCCCAGGTTAATGATTGCCCTAACTTACCTGCAATACATAGTTATAAAGCATATGCATCTTCATTCATTACATTTCTAAACACTTATTCACCAATGACCCACCCACATGTTTCTAAATTGAATTTCAAAAACTACTCAACTAACTTTCACTCTAACACAAAAAGTACCCATGTAACTGTGTACTGGTAAATGTTTATGAGTCATCGTACAGGTTTTTTTTTGGGGGGGGAGTCAGTCTGTTAGCATTCATGGTGTTAAGATGCCTACCATGGCCAATTTCAAGCTATCAGTGCAAAGTCATGGAACCCAGAGCTGGAAGAGATGAGCCATGTACAACACAGCATCGTATTTCCACCATGGAGATGTAGTGGATGTAAAATACATCAAGGAATCATGGTGTTGGGTTACCTGTGTTTATAACCCCACACTGGGGTGGAGGAGGGAGCACAGACAGACAAAAGTCCTGGAGCTCATTGGCCAGCCAGTTCTCAGGTTCAGTGAGAGACCCTGTCTCAAAAACTAAGATGAAGATGGACAGAGACATGCTCCATTGATCTCTGCCTCCCTGAGATCAATGTTCATATGCACATATTCACATACAACATATGTACACACACACACACACACATACACATAAACTATCTGAAGTCACAGCTGAGAGCAAATTGTAAACTAGTTAGGAAGGGTTGAGTTATTATAAGTTATATTTATTGTTCTATAATTTATTTAACTAAGTATATATCGTCTAATTATTGAATATGACTAAGTTTAACAGCCAGTTTTCACAGTTCTTAAATTTAACACTTGGCTCACATGATGCTGTATATACTATTATCAATATATGAGCATAGGTGCACCTAAACTAAGATTATTTTCTGCACCAAGCTCCCTCACCTTCACCATTGTCCTTGAACCCTGTTCATGAACATTCTCTCCCCTAACATCTTCATTTGCACTCATAATCATAGCACTTAAATCTCTCCACCTTTTGATATAGGTCATCCATACATACCACACATGGGTATCACACACATGGCTATCTTAGGTGAACATAAAGATACAATTCAAAACATACCTTCAAACTCATGTAACCCCAATCTTGTGAATATAAGCATAATACCTCAGTTATACCATTATTATTCACCCCCACAACCATTACCATAAAATTCCTATTTAAGAAGACACACACACCAACACTCAGTTACACTCATGAAAAATATCTCATGTATATCAATGCACTCATCCACACTGTTCAGACACACTCAGGTGCTTCTGAACCATTGCAAGTACACTCTACAGACACTTGTCCAAGTGTGCATAAGCTCCTATACTGTTGCTCTGTGACTACATTTCTGAGGAAACTTGAAAAAAAAAAGTCTGCTTCTCCTAGGTAGGAAACTGAAGACAGGCCAAAGTAAGGATGCCACCAAAGTCCAACTTGGTGAACTAATGAGTTTTATTTAGGTTAGAGGTGAATTTATTTAGGTGAAAATTACTAAAAGGAGCAGAAATGATTCAAAGACAGTTACATCACCAACAGTCCACCCCAGGGTGAGCGATTGGCTCATGAAGCTGAGGACCTAGAGGCCACACCATAATTAGCAGGCAGCTCAGCAGATTGAAGTGTTTCTCTTTCAGCCCACTTGGCTGGTCTCTGAAGCTTCTAGACAGTTGACATGGTCTGAGGCTCTTCTAGAAAGCTTGTTTTGTCTGAGAGTGTCTCTCAGCAATCTTTACACCTTAGATAGGCTAGTGGAGGGAGGAGCCTGGTGAATCTGGTCTGTTTCAGCAACTTCCTGAAGCTATTGAGTTATTTACCTCCTGAGTCTAATGAGCTTCGCTGCTGGATGGAATGTTTTGCCTCCATTAAGAACATTTCATGTCTTAGTAAGCTTCTCCCTAAGTTAGAATGTTTTATGGGAAGAAGTTACACAACAACTCCCTACACCAAACACATATGACTAACTACCATTTCTGCATGAACTCATATATACAGATATTATTCATGTGGACTCATTCATGTAGATTCCCCATCCCCTTACAAATACAACTCATGCATTTTAGTACCCACCTCTCTGTGCCCACTCTCTCACACACAAACACACATACACACACAGACACACACACCTGCGTGAATCTGAACCTGCTTCCTCCTTCATGGAGGAGTCTGCTCATCGCATCTGACTGCACTTCAAGCATGTGGAGGCCAGACTAGGTGACCTCAGATGGATGCCTCTGGAAGAGCCAGGCAGCAGCTTAGCCAGAGAGCCCATTTCCTTAGCAGAGCCCTAATCTATCATTGTCTCCTCTTTTGTCTTTTGACTTCTGACTCAGTGAACTCCAGATCCCTTTCATCTCTGCCAGTAAAAGTGATTAAATATGTTGCGCTGAGAGGAGTGGGTGACAGAGAGGACCATGGAAGCAATTTCTTTGCTGCCATTGAGCCAAAGAAATCTCCACATGGTTTCCCATAAGATAGGTTTGGGTGCATCAGGCAGAAGGGATGTATCAAGAGTATTTGTTTCTTTTCCAAGTAGCTGGATCCTGGGTCTTGGAAAAACACATGAGGTAGAGGGGTTGGACTGTTTGCTAGTGTTATTAAGGAAGGGGCTCTCTGAGAGGCATTGACCTATGGTCAATGGGACCTATGATCATAGATGAACTGGGACAGTCTGGTCTGTTTACTTATGGGCACTCTGTGCTGACTCTTCATGATGTAGTTCAGGACCCTACATGTGGTTGGAATCAGAGGCTCTGTTTTTACCAAGCACTTTCTCTGCCTTAGAGCTCCAGGTACTACTAGATTGATCTGAGACTTTATCAATGTTTTACAAAAGATATTCCCTGAGAACCCTGAGGGCAGAGCAGTTCTGAAAAGGCCCTGACTCAGCAGCTTATGGTCCCAGGGTAGGAGGAGTTCACCTTGCATTTCAGAATCATCCACGAAGCCTGGCATCAGCATCTAGTCCCATCTGGTCCATTCTTTGCTTTGGCTGGGTGACTGAATGTGTTACTTTGGGGTGCTGGGGTAAAATACCTGAGCTAAGCTAAAGGAATACTGTTAAGGTTCACAGTTTCAGAGATTTTGATGCATGGTTGGTTGGTCCTGCAGCTTTGGGCCCATGCCAAAGCAGAATGCTGCAGTGGCTGGAGTTTCTCGCCCCTGTGGCATTCTGGGAAATAAAGAGAAAAGTCTGAGCCAAGGTTCTGCAATTCTCCTCAAGGGCACACCCCCAGTGACTTACCTGCCTTCCACCAGACTCTTTCTCTAGAAAGTTCTATCAATTCCTAGTCACAGGGAAGTCTGGGGACCAAGCCTTTAGCAAGTAGTTTCAGGGAAGCCTTTAACAGTAGAGCGGGGTGGTAGTTGGCACACCTTATCAAGAGGTGATTGATGGAAGAGAACTTAGCTCTGAGGCTTAGTTCACACAGTGACTGGGTGGCCTTGAATATTCCCAGACCTCTGAGTTACAGGTGCATAAACTGAGAACCGAATGCTTGTTCTCATCAACTGTAAGTTCTCCTTGGTCATCATGGGCTGCTGCTGTCATGAAGGGAAGGGAAGATCTAGGCACCCCAGGAAAAGGGCTTTGTCGTCTCAGTGGTCCATGTCCCGAGGACAGGAGAAAAGACTGAACTCAAGGGGACAAGTTCAGGCTCAGGGTGGTGGCTAATAGCTGTCAGCTTTACAGGATCTAAAGCCACCTATGAGATAAACTTTTGCACACGTCCATGAGGGAGTTCCTAGATTAGATTTATGGAAGTGAGAGAATCCGCTCTAACTACAGGCATCTCTCTTCAGTGAGCTAGGGTCTCTGAGTGTGTGAGGAGAAAGTGAGTTGACACCTGCTCTGCTTCCTCACTGCCAGCACCACCATGTGACCAGCCAGGACTGTTCCTGCTGCGAGGCCTTCCCCACCACCAAGGGCTTTGCCCTCAGGCAGTAGATAAAATTAACCCTTCCAGCAATGAGACAACTAATGATTCCACCCAGGCTTCATTTATTCAGCTGTTTATGGAGCCCAGATAAGGCAATGTCTTTGAGGATAAAAACTATTGTTAAACACTGGGAGTGGAGAAGACTAGGGATGTCGCAGTTCCTGCCCCTAATAGGACTGACTTTGGGTGAGAAGTCAGTTCCTAAACAAGCCTTTCAGAGGTATGCTCCAGGCAGGCAGGCAGGAAGTGAGGTTGTGGGTAAGGGAGGCAGCCACTATATCCAGCATCCTGCTGGGGAAACTGGGGACAGCCTTTATTGTCTTCTGCAAACCCTAAGAAAATCAAATATAATAACTTCATTTAATATGCAAACCACTCAATGAGCTGACACTATTGGCTCCATTATTGTTGAACTTTCTTTTTTGCCTGAGGGAAAATTTAAAACAGGAATGGGTAAAACTGGTTGCTGCGTCTGGAAAGTCCAAGGGTAGAGCTAGCATAGCCTATGGTCTCAGACAATTCCCCCAGGATTGCTTTTTGCTTGCCCATTTTCCTTCTGATGCCAGTGCCCGCCCCCAGCCCTTCTAAAGAATGCCCCACCCCTTGCTAATACCATTAGTGTGTCTGTCTAACCTGCAGCCAGAACCCACTTGGGTTGCATGGAGCCTGTTGAAGGCCCATTTGCTCAACGCATAATGGGGATTAGAATTCATTAATGCAGTACAAATTAAAGTATTAATAACGGCTGCAGAGTTTAAATGAGAGCCAAGGAAGGGAACCGGGTGAGTGGCTACCCCTCCTGTGTCCCCCACCTAGCTGCATTGTTCTGGCAGGGGCAATCCTGCGCTCTTTAATATGCTGTGACAGCCACTGAAGTGACCTCAGACAATAAACAGTGCCTCCTAGTTAAGTATTAATCTGCCAAAAGAATGACCTTCATCCACTAAAGAAGGGATGTTTTTAAAAGCCTTGCAAGTGGAGGAAGGCTCATTTGCTCGCTCATTTAGCATATTAAAAGGGTATTATTGCTACAAACAAGAAATCTAAATGAGGCCTGGGCAGGAGCTGCGGATAACACTCCTGATTAAAGGTGCAGGGTAAGGATGAACACGGAAGGCTGAATCTGTTATTGTTCTCCAACATGGCAGGACCTGGCTGCCGGGATGATAAGAGAATCAAGAGTAGAGAGTGAAGTATGCCTTGCTGCCGGATGCTGCCTGCCTCGACCCGGGGACAGCAGGTTGGAGGAGGGATGTCAGAGGTCACCCTAGAAGAATGGTGCCCAGAGAGATGGTGTCAAAGAACTCCCAACAGTGACAGTCTGTACTTCTTATTGTCACCCTTTGACTTGTTTGCTTACAGCCTCTTGTGTCCCTGCCGGACCACTCTGTGGATGACACTTTCTCCCTTGAGTCCAGGCAGTTTCCCAGGGGCTCAGCTCCTGCAGTTCTGGAAGAAGGCATCTGACAGGGAGGGAGGGAGAAAGGAAGGGCTTGTCTCCTTGTCTCTTCTACCCAGGAGAATGCTGAGTCCTGCCTTGTCATGGTGTCACCACGTCACCAGAGAGAAGAGGTTGAGAAACCAGGAGTTTACTGCGAGAGGATGGGTGCGTTGGCAAAGCCATGGGCAAAGAGAAGACAGGAGCATAACTGAATGAAGAAAACAATCAAATAAACAAACTAAACACTGGTCTGGAGAGATGGCTCAGTGGTTAAGAGCACATGTTCAGTTCCTAGCACCCCCATGGTGGCTTATAACTCCAGTTCCGGGGGACCTTACTCCCTCTTCTGACCTATGGGCGGTAGGCACATATATGGTGCACATATATACATGCAAGCAAAATGCTTACCCACATTCAATTAAGTGAACAACTCTAAAAAAATTTTAAAAAGAGAGATATAAACAAAAAACTCAAATTCAACAACTATCTATGGGAAAAAGGACAATGTATCACATAGCTGGCTGACAGGTGACTGTGGGGTAGAACCTGCTCTGGGCAAGGATGAGTTACCTAAAATCAACAAGCAGGGTATCAAGTTTTAAGGACACAGAATCTTGAGAATATAAATAAATGACTGACAAAAGGAGAGAGGGCAAATTTTGAGAATTTAAATGGAAGTCCCATGGTTCTAAGAGCCTCTAATAGTTGGAAAGTCACTTCTGTGCTATGCAATCCTTGAGGACAGTGACCCTGTCTTGTTCAGCTTACATTCTCATCACCTAGAACAGTTCCTAGCAGGCACTGGCAGAATTGAGGCCATTTGTTCTCTCTACTGAGGGTCCTCTTCTAAGGTTCAGACGTGGGAATATTCCCCAGCCTTCCTCGGAGCCAAACTGTAAGCAGATGACTAATGCTTGACAGCTAGGACATGGATAGATGCGAAGTGTCACCCCTGGCCCAAGGCACAGCAGACACAGTGTTCCTCACCCGTCTCTGTCTTTCCTCGCTTTGGCAGGTGTGTGATGGAAGAAGGTTATCACGGGATCGAGGAGGTCTAAATCCCTGTGTCGTGGGCAGGAGGAGAACCCACTAGCTTATATCAACATTTTCAGGGTTCTGCTATGTCAAACCACTGAGATTTAGAGGCTTACATATGGAGGTAGTTTGTGTTGTCCTAATTAATAAATGTTATACTTGACAAATATTTTTGAATCAATAAGCATATGTTCTCCTTTAATCCTCACAATAGCTGTAAGTTAGATATTTCTATTTGACTCAGAAGGAGATTCGATAAATGTGGTACTTGACAAATAGTTTTGTAATCAACAAATGTATGTTCACCTTTAACCTTCACAATAGCTGTAAGTTAGATATTTCTATTTCACACAGAAGGAGATTCAGAGGTAAGAAGTAATATAGCCAAAAATTAAATTTATGCCTTCAAATTCCAGCCTTTTTTTTTTTTTACTATACTTGGCTTTCTTTCAAGAATATAGTCTGATATATATTTTATATGAAATTTTATCAAAAAGTACTTCACTATAATAGAGGTTCAGGTTTTCCAAATGGAAGTCCCCTGGCTGATGAGACAAGGCTGTCATCTTGTCGGCAGTCAGATCTTCCTGGATCCAAACTCACCAAAGAGGGAGCTTTCTGTATCTAGGGTTGTGGGGAGAGGTCACCCCTGCATTTCCTAGCTTTCTGTAAATGGAAAGTCCAGCCTTTAGGTCACCATCCTCTAAGAAGTGCTTTTTTCTTACTTTTGGAACGATTTCTCAACCTCCCTGCAGCCCCCACAGCTCTGGATCCTGGTCCCACTAGTGTAACATGGGGGCCTGTTTGTCGGGGGTTTTGTCCTGCCCTGTTCCCATAGCTGGAAAGTCACAAAGAAAATTACACAGAGGTCTCCACAAGTTACAAACTGATTGGCCCATTAGCTCAGGCTTCTTATTAGTTCTTGTAGCTTATATTAACCCATTATTTTAATCTATGTTAGCCACATGCTCAGTACCTTTTTCAGCAGGGCAGGTCACATCCTGTTTCTTCCGTGATCTGGGCAGGACTGGGAGGAATGGGCAGTCTCCTGTTCTCATCACCCCACCTCTACTTCCTGTCTGGTTGACCCGCCTATACNNTTCCTGTCTGGTTGACCCGCCTATACTTCCTGCCTGGCCAATCAGCGTTTATTTCAAACATGATTGACAGAATACAGACAATTCTCCCGCACCACACTAGAGCTGGTGCAACAAAGATGGCATGAACTAGCAAATAAGATTACCCTGCGGATACCCCCACCTATCCACTGCACCAGAGAAGGCAGAAGATGGCCCCAGGAGGAGGAATTGCCTCCACTCTAAGCCAAGAAGAATCGGTTGAGCAGGGTCAGAGGACAGGAAATAAATTTAACCTCTGAGAGAAAAATGGGAAAGAATCAATCATAATGGACACCCTTAGTTGTGATAAATAAATATGAAACAGGGATCTGGATTGTTCTCTTTCTTCAGTGTCAATCCCCCCGGCTTCCTGCAGCATCTGCTGCTCATTTCAGCCGTAAGAATTTACTGAGTAAAGATTATGTGCCAAAGACAGAGCCAAATGAGAAGAATCAAGTCCCAGGTTCTGTGTCAAATGGAGTGCTCTACTCCTTCGAGACAGCTACCCTTTCCCAAGGGCTGCCACTAAACAGTCATCTTTTGCCCAAAGATGACTCTTGTAGACACCTGGCTGCGTCTGCAGTAGTCAGTGGCGCCCCCAGTGGCCAAATCATCCTGGCTCATACCATTTTCTTTACTCTCCATCATTCCCTGTGGGATGTGCTCCTTTTGGACCAGAGCTCAGAAACTCAAATCCATGCAGCCCTGGACATAGAACCAGGCAAATCTAAAGAGACTGTTGTCATACAGATTCTCTACCCTAACGATGAAGAAACCAAGAACCAAAGGAGGAGAGAAATGACGGAATGGAGAACATCCTGTGGATTTTCCTAGAACAGAAGTGACACACCGTTTATGCTTCATTATCATTTAAGCCAGAGAATCTACCAGAGCTTTTGAGTCATCCAGCTTATGGATGGTCAAGGTGGGGAGGAAGGAAGGGCCACTGCCGTCTCGGAACGGGCTGGGTCATTATTTGCCATTCCAGTCCTCCTCAGTTTGGACTCATTGTCCAGTCCACACTTACCCCTCTGTTGCAGGTGATCTATAGTCTTCACACCTAAAGTGATTTGGAAGCACAAACCACTGGGAAACACAAGCCTGGGAGAGCTCCTTTGGCTGAGAAATCGCCCAATCTACTTACCCTTTCCTATAAGGAAGTTGTCCATGGCCTGTCAACAAACAGTGAGCATGAAGCACTTGTGAGTTGGCTCATCTGCTGGCAAGCCTGCCCTAGGGAGCTAACTTTCCTTCCTGGGACAGTAAGACTGTGTAGCCTCCCCACTGGCCTGTGAGCCTTGTCCCCCTGTTTTTCAACATCCCCATGGGTGACAGCTCACTCACAAATATTCTTTGGAATCCCAGCCCAGCCCAGTTGCTTTCTATCTTCTCTACCCCCTCACCAGTTCCCACAAACCCACATGCATTGTGAGCATCTCTCTTACAGGACTCATTGGCTGGTGCTGTCAGATTCTGCCTGTGACATTCTCTCAACAGCCCTGAAGTTTCCTGAGGAAATAAAACCCCTGATGTTTGTGTTCGTCACACCAGCATAGGCCTAAGGCACAGCGCAGCGCAGTGGCTTAATTCTGAAAAAATGAGACCTCGTGTGAGTTCCTCTTTGCACAAATAACAGATATATAAGATTTATAAAATTAAGATGTTATTAGGTTATATAATCCTAAGAGATGACCTTCATGCGTGTGACCCATTTTGTTGACCAAAATTTCATTTAGTGCAAATTTATTGAAATCATATAACATTCGTGTTATCTTCAAGTTTCTGGATATTTTCACCTGTTCTGTCTGATGTTTTGCCTAGATTTGGTCTCTCCCTCCCTCCCTCCATCCCTCCCTTCCTCTCTCCCTCCCTCTCCCTCTCTCTCTCTCTCTCTCTCACACACACACACACACACACACACACACATGCACACACACACACCTCTGCCTTATAAACACCTGCACAGCTAGGATAAGTACTACTGTAAGCCTGTATTCCAGGTATCATGGCTAGGTCTTCCCATGAAAAGTCATAACCCTGAGGGACAGGCTTTAGCATCCAGCCTCATTTGAAGAGAATGTGGGTAACTGGTGTGCAGCAGGCAAATGCAGAACTTGGTGGAGCTCTGGCCTGTCTCATCTGTAGCCTAGGCTTCACTGCAGACATCCCTTTAATTTAGCTGACTCAGCATGCTCTACTTACAAGATCCCACGGTTTGAGATCGTCAACTTTATCTGTAGTCTTGGTGAAGATTCCCTGATTCTCTGGGATGCCGTAAATTCACAAGCAGCCTAGAGTGGGCTTGACAGCCTCATCACTCAGTGACATCTGCCTGTGCAGATGGTCCCTACTCTACTGGCGGGTAAGCCACAGTGTCTCTGCTCAGTCTGCCTCTGGCTGCCACGGCAGGCTTCTCTTGGATTCTGTGTCCCTTTTTCTGAGGAACTCTCTTAGGTCTTACATAATAATGACAAAGATAAGATCCACCTGCAATAAGCACTGGAGACAAAAACCTGTCTGTTGTCATCCCCAGGTATCAAATAGATCTTACCTATGGACTCCCAGCTTTGGTTCTGCCTATCAGGTTTCCATACAATTTACTGCACCTTGATTTACCTGCTCCTGTTGATTTCATGAACTTATCTATATTGTTAGTCTCTAAAAAGATGAAACAAATACCATGCTAAGTTTGGAGTCATTTAGAAGCTATCTCTGCTTCGACTTTTTTATTTTTTTTTTTACACAACTTGCTGTGTGGAATCTCAGTGACTAAGGGGCACCCACTGTACATCCGTCATCTGAGGATAAGTTGGGCTGAGAGAAGCAGAGTTTAGATGATGATGATGAGGAGGAGGAGGAGGAGGAGGAGGAGGAAGAAGAGGAAGAGGGGGAGAAGCTGTGCAGGGAAGAGCAAAGCAGCCGAGGGAAGCTAGAGGCTGGGGAGCAGGCCAAGGAAAGGCTCCAGGAGCCTTCGAAGTAGTGGCCACAAGGAGTGGAAGCTCCTGGCATTGGAGAGCTAGGGAAACAGGAAGAGGCCGCAACTACAAAGAGAACAAGACGAGAATTGTGCCCGTTCTGTGCTCTGGGTTCTGGGTTGAGAGTTCTACCTTCACCCCCAGGAAGATGGGGAGACTGTCCTTGAGAAGACATTCAGCTTGGGCCTGGGATGCCAAGGAGATGGGGGCCTGAGGTAGATGGAGGTGCTCCAGGTCCATCTGGAAAAGCTCTAAAAAGTTGAGAAATGAAATACAGAGAGTAGTCCTGTGAGAGAAGATATTCCAGAAAAAGCCAGAGATCAGAAAGAACACCACTGCAAATATCTGCATTTTTCTAACAGACAGTATGCTCCAGATGCCAGAGAAGAAGCAGTCTGCACAGGTGCCAGGTCACCCCAGCCCCGGAAATGAGACTCGATGCCACAATTAACCTCTTGATGAGAGATTTCTCTCAGTTAAATTTTAGTTGACAGGTGGCAGAACCCGGACAACTCTGAAGCTTAACTGACAAGGGGAGAGGATGAGGGGGTCGTGAATCCATTACCTCCTCACTTCATCTTCCTGCCTCCTTCTCTCCAGTCGCCTCTGGGCCCTGAACACTCCTTCCCAGTAAACAGGGTGTGGCCCCCTCATTCCTTCCGTCACTTCTCTTTGACCTGAGGCCTCTCCTCTCCTTTATCTGGATCCTTAGAGCTCACGGTGCACGTTTAAAATCAGCTCGGGACGTTGTGTGTAGAACTCCTGACTCCCTCTCCAGACTGCAGGTTCCTCAAGGCTGAGAGCTCGGCTTTGTGAGTTAGTTTGCCTCTATTAGGCTGCAGAGGTGTGACACATACTTCTGGATGGATGGTTACATCAGTAATCACGGGACAATGAATGAGGTCCCGTAGTTATCCACCTTTGGCATGCTAATAGGAGGGCTTAGGGTATAAAGGCGCTTTTAAAGAAATTAAATTACTTGAGATAACACTAAACCAGTCACCCCAAAGCTACTTCGCAACCACCACTCTAGTACACAAAACATCTTGCTGTCTCTGTAAGAACGTGCAAAGCCATTGCACTGCTCACTGGGTGGAATTATTATTTGCCATTGAGACTGCTCTCCCACAGGGCTGGGGATGTAGTTCCACGGCACAGCCCTGATCCTGTCTAACGTTCACAAGGCCCCAAGTTCAACCTTCAGCACTGTAAACAACTGAAAAACAAAGGGCAGAGGTCTCACATATCCAAAGAACATAGGTGCCCTTGGAGGCAGCGTAACTTCACCCTGGACTTGTACAACTTAGTCACAGGGTATCATGGTCCCATTCCACTGTGTAAGAAACCGGGGCTTCTCAACGTTGCATCAGCCAGCCATCATATAAGCATACATGTTGGAAGAAGCCTCCCCGCTCAGGGAATGAACCACGCATTGTACTGGTTCTCAGAGGAAACACAGGTATAAATGAGAGAAGCTGCCTTGTGGTGGAGCGAGCAGGACACTTCCAAAAGTCTGTGGTAACATCACACAGGTGGGGACAGCAGCAGCAGTCTTGCTTAGATTCACTGAGTTGGAAATAAAGAAACTTTTCTAGGGGTGCTTTCCAGATGGTGGGTGAAGAACAAAAGAAAATTATAGGGCTACCATGCCTCCGTGCCAATTCCCCACAGTAATCTCTCTCACAACCAAGGGGCGATTCTTGCAGGGAAGATGTCAGTATTGAGAAGATCTACATCTTTGCTTCAGGCCTTGAGTGATGAAAAGGGTCATAATAAGCCACAAGGGTTCCAAGGAGAAAGAAGCAAAGATCTGTGGAATTCAATCATGCTATATGGTAGGGAGTAAGAAAAAAAGATAATTTTAGGGTTTCAGTGAGACCCCACAACACAGGACAATACAGGAGCAGTAAGGACAGACTTCCTAACACAGAAGCCATGAGGGTTTAAAGTACTAACCATGATGGCAAGATAAAGGGCAAGCTCATGCACACACCTCTGGGCACTGCCACCATTTTGCATGCCAAGAGGAGGAAACACAACCATCCAGGTGTCTCCTGCAGAAGATTCAAGTCATTTACCTGGAGAGGGAGCTGTTGCCATGACGTCCAGTCCATGAGCAGTCTGTATGTAGCAGGCTCACCTAAGTGAATGCTCAGAAGGTGGATTCTAGGTCTAGGGAGTCTGATCCATCAGCAGAGTGTTGCTGCACTAGCACGAAGACTCGAGTTCCACGCACAGCCACTAGATAACTGGATTTTCATGTGGCTCTAGCTCCCCAGAACCTCGAGCACTCGGAAGCTTGGAATCTCACACCTAGGGCTAAAGGAACACTTTTTTTTTGAGTAGGAGAGATTAGGACTCTTTACCTATTAGTGGTTCTGGGAAGTTAATTAACCCCTCTGATTCTTAGATTTCCCCATGGAGAAAAAGCCATCATCATCATCATCATTGTCATCATTATCACCATCACCAACATCAACACCACTGGCATTAAACGCGATTGGACACATTAGGTAAAATGTTTTTGTAAAGTGTTGAGTGTAATGCGTGGCACATGGTAACAACTGGAATTATTATGTAGTGACTGTCACGGGCCTTTTGAGAAAATGAAATGAATCACATGGAATATGGTGGGCAGCTAGTAACTGGCTTAGTGATATGCCCAGAGCCCTCATGAGGGAAAACAATTTAATAATACCTTCCCCATTTATTTTCATAAAGGAGAAATTACATCCCTTGCACTTTTCTTGGCTGGAGTGGTCTATGTTGTCCTTCAGTTTCTGGGAGCCAGAGCATACTTCAATATCTGACTGATAAGTGCTTGTTATAAAGTAACTTTTAGTAATGGATGGGAAGGACAGAAGAGTGGGTAGGGTTGAGTAAACAGGAAACATCATTTATGTGCATTAAACTGTCAATAAACAAAATTAGTGAATAGAAAAGTATCAGGTTTTTAATGGAATAAGGCTTCAAAGCAAACTGGTCTTTCTCAGTTTGCCATGTACTCATATATTCATGAGCATGAAGTCTGAGCTCCTGTTACATGTCTACAGCTGTCCACAGATCTATGAGCCATGCAAATAAAACCCCTGCCTTTCCTTCAAAGAGCTCATTGGTATGATGATGCACCTTCCCGATTGTCAACCTGATACAACAAAGAATCGCCTGGGAAGGGGGTCTCAGAGATGGACTGTCTAGATTGACCTGTAGAACAGCCTGAGAAGGGAGGTCTCAATTATGGACCATCTGAGGTTGACCTGTAGAATCGCCTGGGAAGGGAATATCAGTGATGGACTGTCTAGGTTGACCTGCGGCCACGTCTGTGGAGGATGTCCTGATTATGTTCATTGATGTGGTGGGCAGCACCATCTCTTGGCCTGAACCCATGAAATAAACAGGAGAGAGTGAGCTGCATGATGCAGGCGACCGTTCTCTCTGTGTTCTTGACTATGGACACGACCAGCTGCTCCAAGTTCCTGCCTTGGCTTGCCCTCAATGATCGGCTCTGACCCAGGCTTGCAAGCCACATAATAAACACACCGGTTCTCCCAAGTCGGCATACTTCATTACAATAGCAGGAAAGAGATGGAGGCAATACTTAGGAGAAGAAATGGTGGCATGTGGCCCATGCCGAGAAACCCAGCATTAGGGTGGTTAAGGCAGAAGGATTCTAGTTTGAGGCCAACCTGAGCTATTTTGTGATACTTTGTTTGAAAGCAGAAAGAAAAATAAAAACTGTCAAGAAGTAGTTTATTGTATGTCTAATACCAAATGAGTAGCATGGTTATGCATTGGGACTTGCAGGGATAAATGCAAGGCATTGCTCAGGTACCAGGGAGACTGAGTCAACTAACAGGCAGTGATCTTGCCTGGAAAGAGCTGAAACAGAGCCAAGATGAATGGACAAATGCAGAATGTGTACATTTGCTGGGTGCCCCAAGGGTCAAATAGAAGAACTACCTATTAAAGTCACCTGTGGGGATACACTTATCAAGACCACCACAGAGGGTGCAGGTGCACACAGTACTGTGACCTCCAGAAGACAGCTGTCAGGTGACCAGGTGGCTATGGAAGGACAGTCAGGCAAAGTCAAACGACCCCTCATACTGCCTTTGTTCTCATTTGGCATTGCAGAGAGGAGGAAGACAAAGGACGATGGGGACGAAGGACCATCATGGCCCTGCACCTTCCCCAGAGTCCCTCCGCCTTCCACTCCTATCTCTGTGGCCATTGCTAACCCAAAGTTCTCACCTTAAACTTGGTTCACTCTGTACATCAGAGATGTTAACCAAGAAAGGGCTGGAGAAGATGGGGGTGGGAAGAGAGAGAAAGCTGTGAGAAATTGGAAGACTAGTGGGAAGAGAACCATGTGTGACTGCGGCTTCTGAAGTGCTCAGGAATGGGTCCAGCAGGCAGAATGGATGCCAATGAGATCATCAGCCCTACACCATTGCAGTTTTGGTTGCCTTCCTTAGTATGTTCTACCTACAGACGCTGCCTAAACAATTAGAAATACATGAGTTGTGTTTTTTTTTTGTTTTTTTATAAAACCAGTCACTTGTTTATCCAGTATTTACTGGATCCCTTCTGTATTCTGTTCAGGTGCTGGGAATATAAAAGGGAACAAAATCAATAGAATGTCTTTCTTTTAAAAACAATCATCCAACAGGTATGTTCTTTAAAATGTATTTATTCTTTGACAATGTCACACATGTATACAGTGTATTTTGATCCTACCCACCTCTGACTCCCATCCTCCCACTTCTAGACCCTTCTCCTCCACATCTGCCCCATCAGCCTCGTGCCCCCTTCTTATTTTTATTTATTTAATTAATTTAACTGTTTAAAAAAGAGTCCACTGATTTTCAATGCTGACCATATATGCACAGGAGGGCTGGGTATTCCCCTGAAACATAGGCAACCTACTGGGGTCATACCCAACTATTAAGAAACTGAGTCTCCTTCCCTGGCGCGTTTGTTAAAGTTGAGTCTTGTACTGTGTTTGTGTGTGTGTGTGTGTGTGTGTGTGTGTGTGGCTTGAGCATGCGTGCATACGCACATGTGCAGGTGTAAGTGTAGAGGAAGACATTGGGTGTCCTGCTTTAGCTCTCCCTATCTTACTCTCTTAAGACCGGGTCTCTCACTGAACCTGGAGCTAGGCTGGCACCCAGTCAGCCCCAGCAAACCCTCTGTCTCAGCTTCCCAGAGCACTGGGGTTATAGCTATGTAAGTGATCATGCTTGGTTTTTTACATGGGCTCTGGGGATTTGAACACAGGTCCTTACACTTGCACAGCAAATGCTCTTATCTTCAGAGCCATCTTGCTTGCCTTTGAATGCTATAGTTTACACTGTGCTGGGCATTGCAAAATTTAAAAAATCATTTTGAGACACAGTCCGTGTCTTCAGTGGAAATAACGACATACATAAATTAATTACTGTCTATAATTCCAGTCCTCCAGTGGACTTTCATTTCTTTTTACTTTGTGTCTCTTGGCCCACTCAGAATCCTTTATCTTGTATCTTTGATTATCTAGATGTTCACATATCTATTTGCCCTGTGAGATGCCAGTATCAGCTACTGGAATGTGAATCTCTTTGGCTTAAATATTGCAACCATGGATTTAGCTCATGCTTCTATGCAGCTTGGAATGGGCTCAACTAGACAACTCTTCTGGTCTTGGTTGGGTTAATTCATGAACCTACAGGCAAGGCGCAGGTTGGCTAGGCAGTTGCACTTCTGGAGGCTAGATGGGTGTGACTAGAACATGGTTAGATGGGATTGACTAGACAATATGGTCTCTTACCTGGCAGACTGGCTGGTGTTTGTTCCCTTGGCAACCTGGCAGAGCTCCTAGAGAACTAATGGAAATTGACAATATCTCCTGAAGGCTAGGTTCAGATCGGGTACATCATTGAACGATAGTCAATGAACAGAATCAGGCTCAGGGCTAGCCTAAAAGAAAGGGTGAGCAAAATGAGTTCATCTTTTGCTGGGAACAGCTGCATTTCGCAGTGCACAGATACAGGGAAGGGTATGGCGCTACTCACACACTTTTCTATTCTCAGAGATTAGGGGCGAGCTGGCACTTACTGATGCTATCAGAGCAAAAAGCCAGTTCGGGAAAGCAGAGACGCCTTCTTCAAGGAAGGGCATTAAAGTCGAGGTTTGAAGAATAAATAGGGGTTAGCGAAATGGAGAGCATTTGGGTCAGAGACAGCAGGATGTAGAAACTCCTGGAGCTGGAAGGGGTCTGGGATTTTCCAGGAAGATGGGTAATGAGTAAGGTGGGCAAAGGCCTGGGCTGGGGGCTGGGTGGAGGAGAGGTGACACTGCAGGCTTAGAGGATGGCATCATTGAGAGCCCTGGAAGCCTTGATAAGGAGTTTGGACGTCATCCTAAGAGCCCTGAGAAGTCATTAGAGAGTTTGGAAGCAGAGGCGAGAAGTGATGAGGCCTGTGTTTCTAAGAGATGGCTTTGACTGGGGTGTACAGAACGGATTAGAGGAAATGAGAGGGGTGGGAGGATAATGGGGCCTGTTTGAAATCGGCAAATACCTCTAGCAGGACGAGAGGGTTGCCTGCCTTAAAAGTGTGGTATGGGTCAGAGTTTCTATGCCCCGATCCGGAGCTTTCTGCTGAGAGCTGTGAAGAGGAGGTGGAAGAGCAGCCCTCTGGGGAACCCATCTTTCCGGCAGTGTGGGACTCCTGACAGTACCTCAGGCGTGGGGATCCACGGATGGCTCATAGATTAAGATTCTCTACTTTTCTATTAGCAGAACTAATCATTTGCCTTTAAGTAAGATGTCTCATTTTCATTAAAGCAATGGCCAAGAATAATCAAAAAGAAATGTCTAGAATGTTCAAATCCAACAGTGTTTCATTTTTTTGTCAAAGCTGACCTCAACCAAACTCTTATCCCAGTAGATCTCTAATGACAGCTGTTGTTTTTTGAGCACCTACTTCGTGCCTGACCACTTCCACAGTTTATGCTACATGATACTTCCAATGACTTTCCCAGAGACTAGAGAAGCATGCCATTTATTCACAGTGACATGAGGTACATCTAATTCCCGCACCAATGTAGCTGTCAGTCATTGCCTATATCTTGCAGAGTGCCAGAAACAGGGGGCCAGGGACAGTCTGGGTTTGTTTTGTCTGCATCATCTTCCACCATCCCTCTGAGGTAGGTGATGTTGGCATCTGTTCTTTACTGATACAGAAAGCAAAGACCAAAAAAAGACACACAGTTTGTCCACCACCAGGGTGCAACACAAGCCTCCCAACCCCCACCCCATGTTCTCTTTAAAATGTTATAATGTCTTCGTTTTTAAATGCTTTTTTGTGTTTGTCTGTATGTCTGGGTGCATGTTTCTGTGTGTAAGCATGTGTGTATGCATTTCTCTGTGGAGGTCAGAAGGCAGTACTGGGTTCCCTGAGGCTGGTGCTATGGGTGGTTGCAAACCACAAGATGTGGGTACTGGGAATTGAACTTGGATCCTTTGGCAGAGTAGCAAACTCTTGGCTGCTGAGCCATCTCTTTAGCCCTGATACTGTGTTGTGTAGAATGTGGGTTTTTCTTAAATAAATATGCTCTTATTCTTCCTGCTCCTACGTAAACAAAAACGCAGCTCCCCACATCTCTTCTATCACCAAAACCTCCTAGAAGACGAGCTAAGCCTGAAGCCACAGTCCCAAAACCCACTCCAGTACTGGCAGTTGTCAAAGTCCAGAACACCAGACTTGGTCTGTACTGGTTCTCCTTGGCCATAGACCAGCTTCAGCCTCCAATATGCCTAAACACACTGTGGATTGACTTTCCAGGTAGCCTGCCTCTCTGCAGCATTTACTCAGGGAGGAGTCAGCTCCAATCTCAGAACAATGGCTGTCCAATTGCTACTCTCCATTTGCCCCAGCTGCCCCAGGGAAGCTGACTGGGATGCCACTACTATAGTAGGTCTTCATTCTCAAGCATGGGAGAGGCTGGGCTCCATCTCCTCAGCATGGGCAAGAATAATGGGCTTCTCTGGGGGAGGTGAGAGCTTACTGATCAAGAAAGAGATAGGGATGTCACAGAGACAGACAGACCCAAAGGTCCCTCCTCCCTACCCTACCCAGTCACATCCACTCTCCTGCCCAGGTCTGCCTGGCTCTTGACACAAATCTGGGGTGGCAAAGGGCTCAAAGGGAGGAGAGAAGTCATCTAGTGGATGAGGAAAGGGGAAAGCCATAGTGTCCGTGTCGTCTTTGGACTGTATATAAGGGTTGGTTTCCTGAATTGCGCTGAAACCCTTTTGAGCCCATGTCACCCTAGATCATAAGTTTGCTCATGTAGACGGATAGAAATAAGAAATACACACTTTATGAGATTCTTGTAATTATTAAAGGAGTCAGCAGATAAGCCAAAGATCCAACAAAATAGCTGTCAGAAAAAGACAGGTGTCCTACCCATATGGATCCAGTCGGGAGTTTTGAATGAAGCATTGCAGTGGATGAGCGAGTGTAACACTGAAAGGCAGCAGGCAAAGTCTGTTCTTAGCACGACATTAGGGAAGCATTGTTAGCAACGTTAGCAGGGGGGCTTCTTGTAGGTATTGGTATTATCTTTAAGGCAGCAGTTCTCAACCTGTGGGTCGCAACTCTTGGGGGTGGGGTCGAATGGCCCTTTCATAATGGTTGCATATCAGATAAGTTACATTGTGATTAATGACAGTAGCAAAATTATAGTTATAAAGTAGCAATGAAAATAATTTTATCTTTGGGGTCACCACAACATGAAGAACTGTATTAAAGAGTCGCTGCATTAGGAAGGTTGAGAACCACCATTTTAAGGTATCTTTCAGGCTTTAAAGGCTAAAGTCACCAAATGGGTCAGTTCCTAAACATGAAAAGATCATGAGAGGCCCTCCTTCACTTGGTTCCTGTGTCCCCAGAGCCAGACAATGGAGCTGTGGAGAACAAAGGTGGGGGAACTCATGAAGAAGTATCTGGAAGACAGAAGATGACTGTGGCCAGAAAGGCAGGTGTCTATTGTGCCTGCTGTCCCCAAAATCAGATCTGTGTGCATATGTGGCCCCCTCCTCTGATTCTGGAGTGAAGATGACTTGGGGAGGCACTGATGGGAGTCATAGTGGAAAAGAGGGCCAGAAGAGAAACAGAGGAGAAAAGGAGAAGATGGAAGGATGCTTCAGCTTGAAGGCATCCCCCAGATGCTCATCTGTTAGTGACTCCATTCCCCAAGCAACAGTACTGAGAGTGTTAGATACTGGGTACCATCTTCATGAGCAGATTAAATCCATCTTGGGAGGGAGGTCAATTCTTATCTGTCTTATACACTCCCCTGTCTTTACACCTCCCATTGCCCACCTGAAATGATTGCAACAGGAGACCCCACCAAATATTGGCATTGTATTTCTGGTCTTACCAGGCTCTCTAACTGTGAGCCAAATAGGATCTTGTTGTTTATATGTTTCCAGTCTCAGGTGTTCTGTTACAGCCACTTGGAATGGACTAAGACACTGGAGGAAAGTGATCTATAGCTGAACAAAAGGAGCAAATAAGAGAATCACACCCTTTCCCTTCTTCAAGGGAAGGTCTTCTGGATGACAGAAAAAACATTTAACCACTGAGGCATCTCTTCATGGTCTACAAGAGACAAGCCAACATCTGGCCTTGCACAACCCCTGTAAAACAGTGTGGTCCCAGCTCTCGCCTTACACCTATACAATCAAACAAAATACCTCACGTTCCACCTCTAGTCTTTACCGTTAGGGTTCTTCAGGGGAGAAGGCTTTTCAGCTTTCTTGTCTCGAAACTTCCATGCATCCCCAACTATCACTATTTGGGAGGTCTTTGTCGAGTCCACAAGACTGGATTAGTTTCTGAAGCCCTCTCCAGCTAGACCAGGACCCTGTGTGTACCTGGATGGCATGTCTCACTATCTTATTGCCGTGGGTTCCTTTCTCTGTCTGTGATGAACAGAGCTCAGTCTTGTTCATTGTGCATCTCCTACCGCTGTTCATAGAATGACATCAGGGGAGGAGGTGGTGAGTACTGAGGAAAGGGGAAGACAAGCCAGAAACGAAGACGAGGAGGGAGGGAAGAAAGAAGAGTGAGGAAACAAAAGAAGGGAAGAAAAACGACGTAAGGTTAAGCAAAGAAGAATAAAAGGGAATTGACGGCGAAGAACACTGGAGGAACACAGGAGATGCCCCGGGAATCTCAGTACCCAGGACCAAGCTCCAGGGGCTGGCTGCCTCCCGCTTCTGATCTTCCCAAGGCCCCAGGGTAGGGCCTACACTGTGCCTATGCATATCAGAGCATCTGTCGGTCGGGGTGACTGTAAAACTATGGGGCAGAGGATGTGTGTCTTCTTAACAGGTCCCACAGTGCGGATCCCGCTGTTATTTCGTATAGGTAGTTGCCACCATGCAAGGGAACAGTCTGCTCCTTCTTTCCTGTGGTTTCCTCCCCCAGGGAGCTAAGTCTGAGCGTGCAAGGAAAAACTGATGAGTGTCTTTGTAGGGCAGACTCAAGCTGGATCCAGCTGGTGGTTTTCTATCTTCCCTGGATTTAACCCCATCAACTCTCCCAAAGTCCCCGCCTCTCACCCAGTTTCAGCCAGGCTCTGTAGAGGTGTTGGCCTGGCAATCCGCACATACATGTCCTTAGGCAGAGGCACACTGTGCCTAGGAGCTCATCACATGCTCTCTAGGGACAGAAACACCCCTGGACAGAACCCCCCCCCCGGGGTCTCTTGCTGTCATGGGAAGGAAATTAATATGTCTTTCCCGTCTTTCCCACATCATTCTCACTCTGCACAAAACAGCAAAGACTACACGGGTCCACAGTCCTTGAGCTGAAAGGGTAGAGGGGGTGAATAACATGTATGCAGGGAGAATTCTACTGAGTTCTCCACCTTCCTGGAAGACAAATACAGACAAGATTTCTGTTCCCAGGATATAATACAGTATTTGCTGGGGAGGAGACCAGAGAGCATCACCATCTACCACAGTCTTTCGTTCAGTGGGTAGATAAAGAGCTGGCTGGAGCAACTCTTTAGCATCTGCTTCTGAGAAGGTAAATGACCAAAGGCTGGATGTGAACAAGAGGAGGGAAATGTCTATAATAATTCCCAATCTAGACAGAGTTCCGACTTCTCACAAATAAGGGAATTAACTGATCTGTTTCTTTTCATTAAGAGAAAAAAGTAAAATTCTATTTACTTATTCGTTTGCTTGTTTGTTTGTTGTGTAGATATGGCCTCATTGTGTAACCCTGGCTGGCCTGAAATTTACTATTTAGAACTATGGTGTCCTCAAATTTGTAGCAATCCCCTGCCTCTGCCTTTGTTTGTTTTACTAATTTTTTTCATTTGTTTTACATATTGGTCACAGTTTCCCTTCTCTCCTCTTCTGTTCATCTAATCTTTTTCTTATTTTGTTGTTGTTTTATGACTTAACTTGTTGTTGTTTTGTGACTCTAGATGGTTGGCTCTTTACTGATAGTTTTAAGGAAGAGAATATGTTTATCCATGAAACATGGCTTTTCAAGTGAGGGAGAAGGGTTGTAGTGATCGCTTTGTCCTGAGATGCTCAAGTTCCCATTGACTCTACCCCGTTTCTGCATCCCTCTCTTTGCCCATGGTTTTACTTAACGGTTGTCTGAGCCACTGGATATGACGGGCAGCAGTTGGGAAATATTTTTGGTGTTGCCAGTCTTTCTGAAACCTCAGTTCAGGGTGATGTGGATACAAAATGATGCTGGCTTGGGAGTTTCGACTGTCTTACAGAAGATGAGAAGTAAAAGACGGTCAAGCTGGGAGATGGCAGCCAGGCTGGAAGAGTAGAAGGTCTTTCTGAGCTTAGTGGGGAAGACAGATAGGAAAAGGTCCATAAGATGGTGGACAGATGAGCTGCCAAGAGACTGGAGGAATGGAGCAAGAAGGAGGAGCCCTGTAGGACAGAGACAGAACACGCAAAGGGGTGAGAGTCGTAGCACTCAACTCATGCAGCCTTTAAGGGACCTGGTCAAGGGCTGAGAGGCAGCTCAGTCGGTCATGTGCTTACCTTGCAAGCCTGAGAACCTGAGTTTGACCCCCAAGACCCACATAAACAAAACCAGGTATGGTGTAGTCACAGAGTGGGGGAGGCAGAGATGGGTGAATCTCTGGGGCTTTCTGGCCGACAGTCTTGCCTATTTGATAAGTTTCAGGCCAATGATAGTTCCTATGTCATAATAAATAAATAATTGAAAAAAGTGAATGGGAGCCAGGTGGTGATGGCACACACCTTTAATCCCAGCAATCGGGAGTCAGAGGCAGGCGAATCTCTGTGAGTTTAAGGTCAACTTCATCTATGAAGTGAGTTCCAGAGCAACCAGAACTGTTACACAGAGAAACCCTGTCTTGAAAAACCAAAACCAAACCAACCAAACAAACAAAAGAGTGTGTAGCGAATAGAAGCAGTGGGCAGGCCTGCTTTTCATCCCGCCTGGCTCCCGCACAGCTAGCTTTACACCTGAAATAACAACACACAAATT
>LOEQ01001341.1:161993-181725 GCA_001685075.1 Bramus lutescens
AAGGAATTCTAGACACACACACACACACACACACACACACACACACACACACACAACCCCAACAGAGTTTAATGCAGCTTCTTGCTCTGTTTTCTGGCAGGAAGCAGAGACATGTTCCTCTAAGAGTTATCCTGACTCAGCTTTAGCACTGAAAACTGTGCCGCTTACTTGAAAATGGTAGCTTCCTGGTTTGCCAGTACAGATGGCTCTGACTCTTTTGGGAGGTCTGGCTATAAAGCATTTTAATGGAGTTTGTGAACAGAGTGCTATGACTTGCTTAATGTCAACATAGACCCACTCTGTGACTGAGAATGGGGAAATGTGCATGATTCTCAGAGGCAGCAAACATGCTTCTGCCATGTTTGACTGGGTGGAGCCAACAGGCAGGACGGTGGAGTTGGTCCTAGCCATGCCTGCTTAGTATTTTTTTTAAAAAAAGTACGCCTGGTCAAAAAATAATTATAGATATGCAATAAAGACAGATTCAGACAGAAATAAACCTCTGAATGGATCACAGTGTGTTTAAAAAATGTACAAAGGCTTGAGAGAGAGAAGAAAAAGAATATAGACATTTATAAAAGAAAAGAAATAGTTTTAAAAAATAAACAGAGTTTTTAAAGAGACAGAGTAAGACAGTTATAGATAAAAGAAGTACAGAAAAATAAGCCATGTAAAGATGGCATATACACAGAGAATCTGGATTATGTATATCATTGTGTTTTCTTTGAATTTTTTGATTGTGAATGAACTATGTACAGAGAGATATTTCATTGTATGGGCTGCTAAGCTAAACCAACATATGCATTTTAAAGATTTCTTTGCTTCAAAATTTGGCTCTAAGGATATGTTGCTTTGTAAAAGAGGTTCTACTTTTGTTTCCACAGAGGATGAGAACCTGTGGATTCCTTCCAGACTAATGTGGTTTGATCAAACAAGACCCCCTGAAACAATGGCCCAGATGGTACAAAATCCATGATGGCTTCAGAATTGCTAGCTGAGATGGACCTACCACACAGGATACCCCATGACAGATCTGATTAACAATGCTCCCAATCAGCAGGGAGTAGTCTAAACAAAATGCCAAATTCCCTAAATGATTATTTATAAATGTTTGTTTACATTTAAAGGGGGATATGCTATAAATATGAATACTTTGCATTGGTATTGATCTGGGTTTAGTGGTACAAATTTAAGGTAAATTTTGTTATATGTATATTTCTGCTCTTGATTAAGGTATTGTGTTTGTGCAGTTCATTTAAAAATATTATGTATGATTTAAAAGTAGAGGTTAATAGATAGTCATTATAACAGTCAAACTTGTAGCCATGTTAGGTTTTCTAAATGTACTGAGATATATTTCAGGTGGATAGTTGTTCTTCAAACCTTTCAAAGACTAAAGAATATGGCATTCAAAATGCTTTAAAAACTTAGGACTTTTCATGACAATGAGACACGTCTGCTCCTGGTAGCACCAATCTACTTCAAGAGGATGATGGGCATTGAAGAAGCTCCTTAGGGAGTTGGTTAGCCATTTAGGAAAGAAACTACTCTTGCTTGGACTGCTTGATGCTAAGCTGTATGAACTGGACATGCAGTATCCACAGAAGAATGACTGCTGAACTTGTCTAAAGGTGAGATGGTGCTTTGGGGTTCCTGCTTCATGACAGAACTGCCAGACATTTTGCAGTACACAGAAAAAAAAGCAACTGATGAATTTTGCCAGTACAGTACAAGGCATAAGAGACCTTGAAATTTTCTTCTTCATGAAAAATTCTGCCAGATACTATGAGCCTGCAGGCTTAAGATGGGTACCCCAATGTTACGGAAGAATGTTAGAGAAGAACTCTGGGTGACTGTCCAGGCAGTGAGATGTTTCTGTCAATTCTAGAGTTTTGGAAGTTGCTTACAATGCACTTCCTGTTAACTTAGGTAATATTATATCCTTCTGGGGTCTTTGATGGAGTTGAAGAAAAGATAGTTATAATTATAGTTTTCTTTAGTTATGATAAAAGATAAAGTATATATAAATATTGTNNNTGATAAAAGATAAAGTATATATAAATATTGTAACTGTAATTCTTGCTTGATACCCGTCTTGTTATATGCAATTTTACTATGTTAAAGTTAAAACCTTCCTTTTCATTTAGACAGAAAAGGGGAAATGGTGTGGAAAGTCCTTCTGTATATGTGTTGCTTTTATTGGTTAATGAATAAACCTGTTTTGGCCAGTGGCTTAGCAGAATAGAGCAAGGTGGGAATTCCAAGCATATATAGGAGGAAAGAAGGCAGAGGCAGTGAGAAGCCATGTAGCCACCACAAGAGATAGATGCCTCCGCAGAGCCTGCCGAAACTTTGCTGGGAGGCCATGACCTCGTGGTGATGCACAGATTAATGGTGATGCGTTAGTTTAGGATATAAGAGCTTGCTAGAAATATGCTTAACCTAGTGGCCAAACAGTATCGCAAATAATATAGTTTCTGTGTTATTATTTCGGGTTTGAGTGGCTGGGAACAAACAAGCGGCCTCCACCAACAAGCTTGAGTTAAAGGGGAGGGGCCTCATCATCTACCACAAGTAAAGATAACAGCAAAAAAGTCATTCTGGTGAGCTACGTGAACCTGTCTCCAAACCTATCTTAGAGCAGCCCCACGGCCTCCTGAGTCCTTGTTTTTAATTGCTCTTCAATTTCCCGGTCAGGTACTTCTTCATGTCTCCAGTTTAATATTTCATTCTTTGTTTTACACTCCATGGAAAAGATGGAAAATAGCTTTGTGTGCCTCGTCCTCTTCAGTGCCTTTTGGTGCCTCTTCAGATTTGCAGACTTTATTGAGTTCCCTCTCAGTCTTCCCTCCTCGAGGCCAGTTAACTCCTGCATCTTCCTCAGGAATATTTTCTCACTGCTTCCCCTCACAGTGCTCCTTCTGGTTTTTCACGAGTTTATTCTACCCTGGACCAGTCACACCTAGCCCCCAGGTGTGTAACACACTTCCGGCTTGCCATCGAAAGAGAAGGTAGATGCTCAACCTCCAAGCAGTTGGGCAGTGTTGGGGAAGAACAAGAAAGAAACTAAGACGCTAATGACAAGAGAGCATTGCTGCTCCAGAAGAGAGGAAGTGGGGTGTCCACAGGAGCAAGGAGAAAGCAAGCTGTCCAACTGCATGAGGCACAGGTCCAGGCGGCAGAAGCATAGAATGTAGGAAACCAGGGAAGAGGGAGGATCACGAGACAGGATAGAAGGAAAGAAAAGAGTGTGGGGAGGAAGAAATGAATGAGACAGACAGACAGAAAAAGGTCCAGAGCTAGATAAAGAAAAAAATCCAAAGAGAAAGCAAGGAGAAAGACCAGAGTGGGAGCCTTCTGAAAGCTCAGCAAGCAAAAGAAGCAGAGGAGGTGCCTACAGACAGAAACATTGAGAAGAGGCAGGGGTTGGGGGGAGGGATAAAGAGAGAGGGAGGGGAGGGGAGAAGGGACGGAGTGTGTCAGGACAGCACCTATCGGGATGGCAGATGGTCTGATAAAGAATTAAAAATGAGACACGAGTGACAGGAAAATCGGAAGAGAAGTGGAGAGGGGCGTCATGGTACTGAGAGGACAGCGAGAGAGAAGGACACGGGAGGAGAGGAAAGGGTGCTAGGGGAGGAGGAGGCCCAAGATGGGAATCAAAGCTGCAGGAAGCAGATTGGGTCCTCATTCAGAACTTTTGCCAACATTCGACCTTGTTATTCTGTTATCTGTCAGCGGTCGGCTTTAGCTTTTCTTGATTATAAAATGCTCCATCCTGGTCTGTACCAAGGGTGACTCTGGGTTTCTAAGTCAGAACAAATGAGAGAAGGAGGCGGGGCCAGGAAGATGCATCATTAAGGACGAGAGATAGAGTGGGTTAGTGACACCCGGTAGAGCTGGAAGAGACACTGCCATATATATATATACTGTCACTCCCCGGGCCGGGGCCTCAGTGCCACATGCCCATCTATGGGGGATTCCAGGACTAGGCTGTCAGCCCATGGAACCTTCTTTTCCCCTCCTTTACCCTCTTAAATGCCTGGCCAGAGAGCTGCCTTCCCCTTAATCCCACAAGGGGCTCCCTGCCTGTGCAGACAAATCAACAACTTCAGAGTCCCCCTGAGAAGCTGGGGTCAAGCTGGGTAACTGGGGAGAAGGGCCAGGATTCCAGTCCCCAGACAGTGTGCTCCACAGGAGAGCACAGCACTTGCCCTTGGACCTGGGGTGGCAGCACTCAGAAACAGGGACGGGGGAGGGCGAGGAGATGGCACCATGCTCCACTGCACCTCTCCCCAGAATGCAATGTGACACGAGGCATCAGGAGATGGCAGCGAAAGTTCAAGGGAAAAACACACAGTTATTTATGGCTCCGGCATCTGTTGTCAGATCAGAAAACAGAGACCTAATCTAAGGCAAATCCAGCAGCCTGTACCAGAGCAGATGGGAGGTGTGTGTGCGCCGCTCGGTCCTGTTCCACTCACGATTTATTATTATTCTTCGTCTCCAGATCCCATCTCCAAAGCAGACATTTGTCCTGACCACGATGCCAGCAACCCTGGGTGGGTGGACAGGCAACTGAGTGTCCTTCTGCTGATGGGCGCTTATTGCGTGGCTTGGAGCCTTCTGTGCTAGAAGAGAGGTTATGAGAAAACGTAAAAAGGAGATGAGAGGGAAGTGGGAGGGGCAGTCAAAGAAAGTCACAGGCTGCATAGCTCGAGGTTGGCCTGAAGTCCGGAGATTGAATGCTCCACCCCACTACTGCCCTACCCACACAATGACCTTGAGCTTGCTGGGTTTTTAACTGTCTGAAGGTCCCTACCGTTAAATGTGTGAGATTTTGTTGTTGTTCATCTTAATGTTTTACAAACACCCTCCCCGTTTGTCACAAAGGGATAAGTGAGCTTGCCAGATATTCCCCTCCTGTGATGACACCACAACGCTATGGAAAGAAACCTGAAGCACATTAGACAGTAGCATCATGGGACCAGCTTAGAGAATGAGATGAAGCCACAGCCCACATAAGGTACTGGGCCCGTCCCGACCTAGACTGGATGAGTAAGGCCTACTCCTGATGATGATTTCAGAACCTTTAGTATACTCTCAGGACTCAGGAAGCCAGGCTATCACCCTGAGAGACACTCACCTACTGTCACAGAAACCTCTCATGGTATCATCTGCCTGGTCCTTTAAAGGAACTGGGGCAATCGCAGGAGGAAGGAGAAGGGTTGGAGAGCACAGGAAGGAGGCTGGTCCAGATGATGCTTAGTGGCCTTGGCCTGAATCTCTAGGCTTGGGCTGACTAGACCACCACAAAGGATTTTTTAAAGTATTTTTAAAGAGATTTTATTTAATTTCATTTTAATTTTATATATGTTTGAGTGTTTGTCTGCGTGTATTGTTAATCCTGAAATTCATCAGAAAAACCAATTCCATCATTTTGGCCAAATTCAAGCAAACTTTTATTACAATTTTAAATACTGAAGATGGAATCTGTTCAGGACCATCACCTAGAAATTTCCAGGTAAGTGGCATGGAGACAGCTGTTGGCAGGGCTTCTATGGCCGAAATCAATAGGCCACTGCTCTTTCCTAGGAGGCTTTGTTGTTATTTCCCAAAATATACAACTCCCAGACTCCTAAGAAGTTACCTGGTCCTTAGGCAGATGTATCATTTAAAGACTACAATTCCCAGAATTCCAGGAAATTACTTGGTCCTTGGGCAGGTGGGGCTTACAGGTTAACTTCAGGTCTAACAGTTTTGTGTGCTACATGTATGCAGTACCCAGGGAGGCCAGAAGAGGGAGCTGGGTCCCCTGAAACAGGTATTATAGATAGTTGTGCTATTTGGGTACTAGGAATTGAACCCAGCTTCTCTGGAAGAGCTGCCAATTATCTTAACCACTGAGTCATCCCACAGCCTCCCAGAGAGCATTAGAATTTTGTTTTAAAGAAGGCATCTTAATCCCAAGAGACACCTTATTCTTCTCATCTGAAAGGAAACACCAGCAAATCCCATCCGTTTCATTAAATTGCAGAATTCTATCCTCCAACTGGCCGTTGACACTTTGGTCTGTGTGTCTCAGAGGCAGTGAGTGACTTGGTGAGATTCACATCAGAGGTCAAGGGATTTAGTCACTCCTAGAAAGCAGGACAAATAGACTTTCCTTCATCTGACTGCATGCTTGTCGGGAGCTTCTGGCCCCAGGTGGGCTATCCACATCATGAAAACTAGTTGGTCTGATGTTGTAATGATGGTAAATAAGGACCTTGAGCGAAGCTTCAGGTAGACAGATGCTGTGGTTGACTAAACACAGGTGTCTGTCGCCAGAGTCTGAGTGGGGCTAGGTGATGGAGAATCCGCCTCAGCCCAGCTCCCATTCCCAGGGGCTGTCAGCCGCTTCTCACCTGAGCTTCTTCATTCCTTCTCACTGGGTAATCAGAGAGGATTGGAGGCTGCTGATGACTAATTAGTAGTAGAGACTAGGCAAGACCTCGCTTCGCCCCAGGTTTCTTCCTTCCCTCGGGTATCTCCCTGGAAAGGAGGGAAGGATGGGATTGGATGTCTCTAAGGCAGGCCTGCCAGGAAAGTCTCTAGGGTGCTTGTGTTGAGACCAGCGATCTGCCCTGTGGCTGAGCCAGACTCCTGAGCAAGGAGCCAGTTCTCATCCCCCCAGGCTGCTAAGTAGAAGCCTCGGAGGAAGGCAGCAGATGCATCTGGCAAGATGATGAGGTGGCCCGTTTCCCCCAGCCCTGGCAGGCTCTCTCTGCAGCCCGAGTCCCAGCAGTTGATTTTGTCTCGGTGCTGGCACCTGTTTGCCGCTTATACCAACTAATGTCTGTCAGTGGACTCATTATCATCAAGGATCTGAAATTAAGAAATTATGAATGTGTAGACACTTCTGTTCTCATCCTAATGGTTTGTTTGTTGTTTAATGGTTTGTTTATTTTATCGATGGCATCTGTCCTCATTGGAATGTTACAAATTGGACTTGTGCTTGCCCTGACTTGAGGTCTGCCCATTTCTACCTTCGATTTTCTAACTGCTCCATTAGGATGTAGCAGCCGTTATTTTAAGCAGAAAATGACAGATGAAAGGAAGAGGGAGAGCAAAGCCGGGAAAGAGGGAGAACGCTAAATAGAAATGGTAATGCCCCCCATATAGCACAGGCTTTGGGAATTGTAGTTTTTTTTTTGAAGAAACTAATCATTTGTAGCATTGAAAAGAGAAGGTTTAACCATGTGTTGTGGGTCATGTTTATAATCACAGCCCTCCTGAGGGCAGCCTGGCTTCCATCGAGAGACCCTGTCTCAAAAAAAAAAAAAAGAAAAAAAAAAGAAAAAAAGAATATTTAAGTGAACACAGTAGTTTGAAACGCAGGAGTTGTCAAGTTGTGCCTCAAAATGCATTTTTATTGTGAAGAACACACATGCAGAAAATATGAAAATAAGCATATGTTATACCCAAACATGTAGAAAGAAAGCCATGCAGTCATCTCCCAAGTCAAGCTATGTAACAGTGCCTCCTACACTACCCACTCTGTCTTTCCCATACCACATTCGGCATCCTGCTCTCAGGTAGGACCACGAACTCCATAGCTCTTTCTTCCGTGACAACATTTTAAAAACGGTCCTATAATCTCGATATGTAAGCTGAATGATATCATTTATTTGTGCCTGTTTTTTAAATTTCCCACAAATAGAGTAATGTATACTGCTTTGCTGTTTAAAGGATTCATTCATAATTGCAGTTTGCTCATTTTTATTAATGTATAGTTTTTCTTTGTACGAATATGCCCTAACTTGTTAATTCAATGTGATGTCAGTAAATATTGGAGCAGTTTTCAATTCAAGGCAATTAAACTGACAGGGAAGCTCGGAGCCGCCTCCTCTGCGCATCCTAGGGCACCCACCCCGGAGAGGAGTCTGCACGTATGGGCTGACACTAAACACCGCTTTTTACACAGATCATTCTGACGAGCAAGGGTGAGGCTGAACTTCTCAACTCATCTTTTTCATGCCTGTCACTGTCAGACATCTTGGTTCCTGCCAGCGTGATGGATATAGACCGGTATTCACCGGGGCTCGGATTTGCATGGACCTAGTGACTCTTTGAGTTGCATGCCCTTTCACATGCGCACTGGCTGTTTAAAAATACCACCTGTCCTTGATCACTTTTTCCTCAGTTTTTCTTCCATCTCATTGCTTGGAGGAATTGCTGACATACTGTGAATTGAAGCCCTTGGTTGCACATATGTATATCAAATATCTTACCCTAAAATAAGTGCTATATTCATGTTTTAGCAGAGTCTTCAGACGGGGAGAATCATAATTTCTATGCCACCACATGCACCTGTCTTTTCATCTGTGGCTGGTTCACTTTGTCATATTACATTTTTTCTTTCTGCACTCTGAGTTCAAATTGAGGATTGCCTGTGCTAACATACACAGGGAGCCTGTTTTATAGAATTGGGATTGGTGCTTCTGGATGCTTCTGCTGCTAGAAAAGAGGCATATCTTCAATGCAATGATTTTTACAAAGTTTCAGACTAAAGAAACAAAACCTGGATAATTTTATTCCTTGGCACCCACATGTTTCCAGAACATAGTTGATACAGTCCACCAAGGATGCTATAAGGGAGATATAACTTCAGTGGGGTATCTATGGTTTACTCAGCCTATAAGAGTCCAAGACTCTAATTAGTGGTAAATCCCTCTAATATGAAATTATAACCCCCAAGGGGCTTTAGACATGACGGAAGTCACAATACATTAAATCTTGTTTCTATGCACGGTCATGTGCACATATACCCATACACCTCTTGTCTCAGGCTGTGTCTTTAGCTCTTGTTACTCAGCTACAGGGGTTCTTTTGTTCTGTGACCATCCCCTAGTTGATAGAAGGCTCCTCAGCTGGTACACAGAAAGTACTTCACCAGATAAGGTATAGTCGGTGAAAGGAAATTGGGTTTGCATCAGGTTAGCTCAATGTGGCAGTTCTTTGGTGAGCAAGGGCACGGGATGAGAAGCAGCAGCGTTGCCTGGCTGGGACTGCCCCCAAAATGTCCGACATGCCCAGCTCCTGATGGACCAGCCCAAGGGTGCGGGCTACATAGAGATTGAACTTGGAGCTGCCCCAGCTCAGAAGCCAGAGTCTGGAGGTGGGCAGTGCGGCCTCCACCAATGCTTAGAGAGCAGTGGAGGTCTATTCCTAATCCCCAAACATAGACCTTCCTCGGTCTGTTTGTCTTCCCCTAATCCTCTAATATTTAAAGCCATTTCAATCCTGTTTGAAGAGACTTCCCAGCAGTTTGAGTCTGGGGCCTCTGGAGGGAGAAAGGGAGGGAGGGGAGAGGGAAGAGGAGGAGAAAGCAAAGAGGACTAACTGTGAGAGTGAGCCTAGAGGTAGGGAGGAGGACAGGGGAGAAGCAGGTGGCCACTGCTCACAGGATGGATGCTGGGTTGCTGGGTGGATGCTGGGTTGCTGGAATCCCCTCCCAAACATGGCTTCTTTATCGTTTCAGACAGTGAGGATGAAAAAGAAGAAAGAAAAACCTTATGTTAAGATCTGGCCTTTGGATAATTTCTTTCATTTGTTTATTCATTCATTTGTTCAATCAGTTGAAAAACAAGTCTCAAGCAACCCACACTACTAACCTTGAACAGATAACTCCTAGAATCACAACTGCAAAGGAGATGTGCAAGGCATCATTGGATCTTCCGTAGAGCTGTCCATACGTGATCAGGTGTTAGGACCTGTATGCTGGAGCAGAGACTGGACCCGTCTATTTGTAGGCTATTTGGGCACTATATGGCTTCATGATTATTTGATCTTCTTGAAAAAAAAATGCCAGCATGATTCCTATAAACATTTAATGGTGCTTTTCAGACTAATGAAGAAATACTTTGGAAGACTGCTTTGAAGGCTAGACAAGAGAGGCAGCCTGAATGTCAGGCAAGGACACTCTGCTTCAGGCTTTAGAAAATGGACCCTGCCTCACTATCTGCTGTTCACCAGAACACCTCACGTCTTCCCGGAGATGCTGTGAGGTCAGTCTCCCTCACCCTTCCAGGGCCTGTATCCTGCTGTTGATTATTCCCTCCTTCCCAGAGCCTTGCAGTCTGTCTCACTCTTGCCTCTAAAGTAGGACCTGAATCTAGCTAACTGTATAATGCCTAGCAGAGTTTGAGACAAGAATATAGCCAGCTGTGTAATGCTTAACAGAGTTTGGGGCAAGAACAAGTATTTACATTGCTCTAATATTAACATCCCAAAACACAAATCTAGGAATTTGATTTTTTTTTAAAAATTTATCTATTTTTTATGCACATTGGGGTTTTGCCTGCATGTATGTCTGTATGATGATGCCAGATCCCCTGGAACTGGAGTTGCAGACAGTTGCAAGCTGCCATATGGGTGCTGGGAATTGAATCCAGGTCCTTTGGAAGAGCAGCCAATGTTCTTAACCACTGACCATCTCTCTAGCCCCCTTGAATTATTTTTTAAAATTAGTTTTACTTCTGATTTTAAGTTATGCATGTGTGTTTGTGTGTGCATGACTGTCCACATGTGAATGTAGGTGCCCTGAGAGGCCAAAGGTTTCAGACCCTGAGAGCTGGAGTTACAGGCCATTTTGAGTCTTTTGACATAGATACTGGAAACCAAACAGGTCCTCTGTAAGAATAGTACACTCGACCACTGAGCCATCTCTCTAGCCACGAGGATTTGCATTCTTGGGACTGCAAACAGCTCCACAGAGGACATATTCCTCCTGTCCCCATTGGTTCCAGCTTTCTACCCCATCACCCCATCCTGCCCTTCATCCTCTTCTCTCAGATGATTTTGACTCTCTTCCATATGCAAATTCCTATTTATTTCTCTTTTAAAAGAATTTTAGAATGCTTTAATCAGAGCAATGCATGAATATTACTTTTTAAAAAATCAAACAGTGCAGACATTCTCATAATTAAATCAACAGTCACCTCTTCCGCCCCTCTCCATCTCTAATTCCATTCCCCAAAGGAAACCACTTTAAGCCATGTCTGATTTGAGGGGTTCTGGTGGTTTCCTCCCACACTGAACAGTTTATTTATGTCTCCACTTCTTGATTTATTGACCACAGATACCACCTATTGATTATTCACTATGAAATATAAAGATTTATCTTGGTACCACACTTAATGTCCTTTCTTCTTTGCCACTTTCACGTTGTCATCTAGTTGGACTAATTACTCCCATGTGTAAATGAGATGGTTTGTTTTCTCCACATTAGGTGGCTTCTCTGGCCATCTCATTTCCGTACAATACATGAGCCTGTCTGCTTCTCCTTCTCTTTCTACCTCTGCTCTGTCCACTCTACCTCCCCTGCTTGCTACCCAGATACATCATACAGTGTGGCTTTGGGTCTTCCCTGTGCTATGTACAAGAACCGTGAATGTTTTGGACAAGATTATCAGTGTCTCCCAGTCACCTCAGACCCTGAGTCACAGGAAGGGGAGTGCTAGAGACTTCAGGGCTCCCAAAACAGTGTGCTCAGCTTGAAGACTTTCCAGTGTATGTATGTATATAAATATTAATAGATGTCATAGCTCCCAGGCTCATTTGCAGTTTGCATATGCTACAGGTCTAGAAACCCTCATGTAAGGTATGTGAAAAGTTAAATGCAACAGACAATGATAATGGGCAGTGGTAGTCACTAAACGCATCTCTCCATCATTGTCCTTACTGTTGGGTGGGGCAAGAATTATGACCACTGCTAGCTAGGGGAAATATGAGCTATCTTGTGAGTCATTTTCAATTTGAACCCATGAAAAGCTCACGGGGTTGGCTGATCTGTCTCTTCTTGCTGCTCTAGCTGAAGATGCAGAGTACTCTACTGGTGCCGCCCAGAGGAGACAAGGCTTTCTACACCGGAGCTCTTATGTTGACTAACATGACTAACGAGAGGAGAGCCCTGTGAAGACCAGCCAGAACCGGGCAGAATGACTGAGAAGTAGACTTGTGTGTATAGTCCATGGGAATTGGGGCTAACTCATTAGAAAAAGTAAGTTAGAGTGGTGTGGTTTCTTCAAGAGAACCAAAACTTGTAGGGCTTTACCACTTGGAAGACTATGTTCTTGTGATCTGGTTTGGATATCATTTCCTTTTCTATAGCCAAGCATTATACTTGAAAAGTGACCAGATACACTTCAAATATGGACCATTTATTTCTTTATGTAAATCTTTGGTGCTTTCTAATATTAATTTTTTTGAGAAAAGTAATATCTTCTTATATCATTAGGGCAATAATTATTTATTACATAGAAAGCATTTGTTCTATTGAGGGAAGAATATCTGAGAGTGATGGCTGGATCCTATTGTGAAATGTGGGAACTGACTCCCCAAAGTTGTTCTCTGACTATACACATGCCAGGGCACATGCACATCTGCCAGTAATAACAATAACAACAATAATATTATTTTATAAAGATGGTCTCCTCTCTACAAAGAGTATTATTTATATTTAAGTAATACTTTCCCAACTTGCTCCATCTGTAAAACGTTTAAGAAGGCACACCACTCATAGTAATTATTTAATTCAAAACCTTCTTACTACAACTTTGTTCCTGTTGGTTATGTTTCCATCACTGTGATTAAAAACACCATGACCAGAATCAACTTGGGGAGGAAAGGGTTTATTGGCTTCTGCTTCCATATCACAGTTCATCCATCAACTAAGGAAGTCAGGGCAGGGACTCAAGGCAGAACCTGGAGGCAGGAACTGCTCCTCAGCTTGCTCAGCTTGCTTTCTTAAACAACTCCCGGCCCAGGGCCATGCCTGCCACAGTAAACCGGGCCCCTCCACACCCATCATCAATTAAGAGAATTCCCACTGTCTTGCACACAGGCCAATCTGGTGGAGGCATTTGCTTAGTTGAGGTTTCCTCTTCTTCAATGACTCTAGCTGTGTCAAGTTGACAAAAAATGACTAAGACAGACTTATACCGGCTTTATTTGTGTTTCTCTGTGTTTGTCTGCAACATTTATTAGGAAAACGAGACCTAGACATGCTCAATGACTCACTCCGTAATACAAGTAAAAATGGAGATGCAAGATTTAGCACTTAACACTGTTCCCCAGCACACAGTGCTGGGCTACACCATCGCCCAAGAATGCATAGGAGCTTAATGCAACCCTCTTCCCTACCCACATACTCTTTCTCTGGAGTGTCTAGGATGGAGACCACAGCTAAAATCCCCCTTAATTCCAAAGCTAGTGGCCCAGCTTCCCTGCAGAGAACCTTCCAGCTGATGTGGGCACTCCAGCTGCAGAGCGGCTCCAAAACTCATGGTAGGAGCTAGGCTCTGAAGGACTTTTTTCCTCACAGCATTCTGGGAAACTTGAGGCAACTCATGTTTCAAGGCCACCATTAGGTTAAATGGGCATCTGCAAGCAGGTGCAGAGCCTAGTCATCAATCACTCTTGATGGGACAATGTGTCTCCAAGTAACACACAGCCAAGTCATGAGTGAGCCACATGTCATCTGTAGCTTGGCTTGGTCTCTGAGACAGGCCTTAAGGCAGGAGAAAAGAACAGAATTTCCATCCAGTGTCTTCCAGGATGCCCCCTACTTTGCAACTCTACCTTAAAGCTCTAGTTTGGTTTTGCTGGGGGAGTTCATAAAGAAGGAAGGAGGGGGAAAGAGCATCATGGAATCTCCTGAGTCATGGTCCTCATGACAGAAGCTAAGGGGCTGGGCCGGTGGCTTGGCTGGCAAAGCACTCCCCGCACGAGAATGAAGGCCGGAGTTCAGGTCCCCAACACCTACATTAAAATCGGGCAGGCATGGCAAGTTATGGCCCTGTGAGGTGGTAACAAGGGGGCCCTGCAGGGAGATGGCAAGCTAGCCTCACCCAATCAGCAAGTTCTGAGTTGGACCAGAGACCTCCCGCCTCAGAAGATAAAGCAAAGAGTGACAGAGAGAGACAGCTACCGTCAACCTCTGGCCTCCACAGCCACACAGCCACACACATGAAGGCACCATGTAAACCTGCACGTGAGCAGGTAAATGAAATGTCACACTAGAAGAACTGCTGCATTACAACCTTCAGCAATGTCAGGACTGTTCCGGCCCCTCCCCACTGTGGGGGTGCCATCGAATGACCTCTCAAGGTCACCAGAATGCCATGAAGTATGGTTTTATTTCTGAAAGATCCTTCAGCCTGGATATGGAGGAGGCAGGCGTTCCACCTGGCAGAAGGGAGCAGGAGGAGGTGGGCTAAGATATTTGGAAATTCTGTCTCCTGGTGTCCCTTTCCCCTCCCCATAGGGAGAAATCCTGGGACTTCGATGACATCCCCAGGAGATTCTGCATCCTTTTGCATCTTCAGCTCCACAGGCAGCTCTTGCTGGGAAGCTGCTAGAACAGAGGTGGGTGAGTGAAGGAACTCTTCCATCCTCCCTGCCCACCCCCAACACTCACAGCCTAATTAAGAGTCTCTGGAGTGGCAGGGGGCTCCTCACGCTCAGAAGCAGTGGCAAAGGCCAAGAAGCCCCCAATGGTTAAAGGAGGCGAGAATCAAAGCCCATTTTCTTCAAGAGACCAACAAAACAGAAAGTGCCTCTCGTGTTACCTTTGATTTTGGAAAACATTTTTTATTATTATTTTGTTTTAAGAAATCAGTACAGAATGAAAGGAACGGGAGGTGGTTACCTGAGGGCAGGGGAGTGAGTCAGAGGAAGAAGGAGAACTTGAAAACCAAAGGCCGGCACAGGACACGAGGCACCGTGCCCGACGTGGGAGAGGGGAGAAATGGGTGGGTGGAGGACTTGTCTCAAATGCTTCTTAAGATGTCCTGCTCATAAGGTGAGAGTGGCCTGATTCAGCGGGTGGTGTGCCTCAACAGAGAAACCCACCTCTTCTCTCTTTCAAATCAGAACCATACGAGATCCAGAAGGAGGACCATGCTGACTCACGGGGTCAGGAAGGTCCACATGTGTTCTTAGTTTCCTCACCCTCATAGAGGAAACATTTCAGAAGTCTGGAGGAAGATTTCTAGGCATGAAGCCATCCATAGTGGATGGGGCTTAGAGCCTTGGGAAAGGCCATGGGAGACCTAAAGTGTTAGATGATCACCTAACCAGCTTTTCTCCAGCTTCCTACCACTGAGTCCAGAAGCATGATCTCTACTGAGAGTCCCTTCCTGGCCTCTGTGGGATGTGCACCTATAAATAAGACAGTCTTGCCAAGGCCAAGACCAACGGAAGACAACTGCATGGGGCCTGGTGTTTGAGCTAGTAGGACTGAGAAATGACATGTGATGGTTAATTGTGATCCTTAACCTGATCCCGTTAATACGGGCTGAGAACCTTAGTTCAGCACATCCTGGAGTGTGTCTGGGTTAGCTTCATGAGAAGACTAGACGTGTTGCATTACACGTGGGTTCTGACCTGATGAATGCACCCATGCTTTCATTATTGGAAGGAGGTGCAAGAGAAAAGATGGGGCTTCATCAGAGGAACTAAGTCACCAGAGGGACTTCACCTTATCCTATCCTCTCCCTGTGTCCCCTTTCTTCTTCTTTCTGGCTTCCATAATGTGAACTTCTTTGCTCCAGAATGCCCTCTGCCCATGCTCTGTGACAAACGGCCACCTTTGAACTAATATGCCAAAATAAATTTTTTCTCATTGAGTTGTTTTTTTCTTGGGTATTTGGTTAGAGCAGTGCCTAAGCCTGGAAGTCACAAAACCTTCTTGTGCAGTGACTCACACCCATGGGAGACAACACACTAAGCTAGTGACAGAGAAGAAAATAGTGGATTCTAGGGAAAGGGGTGAGTTAACACATGCAATTCAAGATGCAAGGAAAAAGAGACCAAGGTCTACTCACACTTAACACTGACTCTTTATCACAGTCTCAGATATAGCTTTTATTACTCTCTTGCTAGAGGTTAGGGAATTGGGCCGAGGAGATGGCTTTGCAGGTAAAGTTCCGGCTGCACGAGGATGGGGGACTTGAGTTTGAACCTAAAATCCTACATAAAATTTAGGCTTGGTGGTCCACATCTGTAATCCCAGTGCTAGAATGTGGGGAGGAGAAGAGGATCTTGGGAGCTTGCTGCCAGCTGGTCTAGATGAATCAGGGGGCTCCAGGTTCAGTAACAGACCCTGCCCATTTAAAAAAAAAACCTAGGTAGAGGGGCTGGAGAAATAGCTTAACACTTAAGAGTACTGACACTTAAGAGAACCTGGAAATACCCAGCACCCACATTGTGGCTCAGAACTATATGTAACTCCAGTCCTAGGGAAATCCATCTCCAAGGACATCAGGAACACATGTGATGCATAGATACATATGTGCAGTCAAAACATTCATACACGTAAATAAAAATTTAAAAATGAAATGGAGAGTGATTGAGGAAGACACCCAATATTCACCTTTGGCCTCCACATACACACATGCACACACATGTCTACAAGCATTCTCATGTGCATATACATGCATACACACAGAAAGACCAAAAGAACTGTTCTGTGTTGATTCAAAGCAGTCCTCAGCAGTTCCCCCAGGATTCCTCAATTCATTGTCAGGTCTTCCTTACAGCACACTATGTGATAAAATATCACATAGTATGGCCATTTTCTATATTCAGTGACTAGTCACATCATGGCACGAAATTTGGGTCCTGGGAGATGGGCAATCATCCATCCTTCTAGCCCTGAATATCCACGTACACATACATCACTGGCATAGCCATCCCGTCCCTACCTCAAGCCCCACCCTTAGCTTCAGGAGGCTTTCACACTATTTTCCAAGCTCCTGCTTCCTTCCCTGATCGGCACTGGGCTATAAAATGTTCTCTTCAATTATTTCCCTACTCCTCGTTTCAGAACAGCCAAACCAATAGCACAGCTCCATGGCTTATGTACCATATGTCACAGTGCTATGAAATATAAGCCTTCACAATAGGTCCGAAGTCAGCGACGCACAAGCCTTTAATGGCTTAGCTCACTCGGGCTATTTGAAAGTGGCATAATATCGCTATTTTTAAATAAATGGGATCGGTATTAATGAGAGCTGACCTCTCTCAGCCATGCCGAGCTGCTCCCTGCATCGAGCCCACATTGGGGATTGGGCATGAAAGGGAGGGGGAAATAGCTTTTCAAAATAGGAACCATGCAGTACTTTAAATAATTCTCACAGATGCTAATCAACTTTGGGGAGGGGAGGTGGTGGGATGATTATTTGAGAGGATAATAGATCTCAGTTTTAAAAGAAAACTTAGAATCAAGGGGAATCGGGGTGGGGGAAGATGGAGAGAAAGAGAGAGAGGATGAGAGAGAGAGGCAGAGAGAAATGAGAGAGAGGAAGGGTGTGTGCGTGTGTGTGTCTGTGTGTGTGCACAATTTGGGAAAGCAAGAATAAGTGGACACAGACAGACTGCAGGGACAAAGCATATTGAGCCCATGAGAATCACTGCACCTTTCCAGGCTGGTTGGGGAAACCTAGGAGGGCTTGGCAGGAAGCCATCTTGACCAGCTATGGGAATGATGACGACCTGGGAAAGATTCCCTCACATTGGCAACACTCTGAGAGCACAAGCAGCCAACTCTGGAACTCTAAAACTCTGTCCCCAGGTGAGGAATGACAAGAACAGTAAGGACCCTCTTCTAAGCTCTTGGCATGTGGCAAGCATACAGTTTTAGACAGGCAACAGGTACAGAGTGCTAAATCACGCCAAGAGTAGAACTTGGTGAGGCCTCGCTGTCTGTGGAGACACGGCACATGAGTTGTATTGACAGATGCGCTGGATGTAACCAAGACAGGAGCACCCTGACCTCAGTGTCTGATGTGTAAGACCCACTTGTCTCCTTGGGGGTCCTGACAGAATTACTTCTCCCTCCAGTTGTTTGGTGGAGCTGAGGTGGGGCAAGAGAACCTCAGGCATAGGGAGGGAGACACATAGAAAAGAGCTCAGGAAGACAGTGAGGACAAAGGACACAGTGCCCAACCTGGAGAGCCTGGCTAGTGAGGTTTACCAGAACCAGCCTGGGCTCTGCCACCTGCTTGCCTGAGAGTTTTGGTAAAAATTCACACCCTGACAGCTCTCCGAGAGCAGATATTTTGCTCTGTAAAAATGTGAAGCCAGGCATAGAAGCTCACGCCTGCAATAGCAATATTCAGGGGGCTAAGGGAGGATTGCAAGTTTGAGGGCAGCCTACATAGAGAGACCCAGTGTCACACAGAAAACAACACAATAAAATGTCTATGACAGTTCCTCCTCCTCCACCTGTGCTGAATTAGTTGTTCATTGCTGTGTAACAAATGGCCCCAAAATTTAGTGGGTTAAATCAAGAAAGCTTTGTTATCTTATAGTCTCTATGGGTCAAGAATCTAGACCCAGATAATATTGGTACTTTGTAGAAGTGTCTCCAGATGCTTCCACCACAGTGTCTCCTGGGACTGATGTCTCAAACTGAGGCTTCACACGGGAAGGATTTACTTCTAAGTCCACTCATGTGGGTACTGGCGAGAGTCCCCTCACCACCAGCAGTTAAACCGAGGACTTCAGGGCCTTGCTGACCTCTGACTGGACACGTCTCTAGACACTGGCAGGTACAGCTGAGAACCTTCCAGGTGGCTTCCCTCAGGATCATACTGGTAGCTTAACATCTGCCATGACATCCCATCAGTTTGTCATGTGTGTGTGTGCATGTGTGTATATGCTTGTGTATGTGCAAGTGTGTGATGTGTGATGTATGTACATGTTCCTGTGGATGTGTGCACAAGTGCATGCAGGTGTGCATAGAGATACATACACATGGACAGAGAAGCCAGAGGTCAACCCTGGCTGTCTTCGTCAATCTCACATCTCTGCACCTTTTGGGACTTTCTCACCGAACCTGGAACTTGTTGATTTGGCTATACCGGCTGGCTAATGAGCTCCAGGGATCCATCTTTCTCTAATGTACACTTCCCGGTGCTGGGGTTAGATGTGCAACACCACGCCAGACTCTTCACGCTGGTACTGGGGATTTGAGCTCAGGACCTTATGCTTGTATAGCAGCCTCTCTCCCCAGACCTACTTTCCCATATTCTCAGTAGGAAGCAGTCCTCAGAGCTGACTCCCAGTCAAGTGGAGGCACTTATACAAACATATGAGTATCTGAAGTCAAGGACCGGGGAGGCCATCATGAAAGTTCCTACTATCCCTCCTTTGTCTTCAACAAGACAATGAGAATGGAGCACAGTAAATACCCTATGACAAGGACTGGGCCGTATTCCCTTCTGTACCCCCAGATTCTGGTGTGGGCCTCAGCTCTTGTCCTGGATGCTTTCTTTAAGAAACTTCTCTCTTAAAAATGGGAAAGATGGTGAGGGAATATTCTAAGTCTCATGGTGCAGGGGGTGTTCCAGTTTAGCAGGGTACATTAAGGTGAAGGGTCATCCTTAAGGTGGGGTGGAGCCATGCCTGACTCTATCTACTCCTTTCCTTACCCTGCACTCCTTCTTCTTTTCCTCCTCCCAGTAGCTTCTTGGTGAAAGGGCAAGAAAAAGGTCACACAAGGCATGTGATATCTGGCGAGTGAGAAGACAGAGCGTGACCAGCAGCTGCCCGGCTTAAGACACCACTGTCTGAACTGGATGGACATTGCTCTTTATCAGCTGCTTAATGGTGCGGGAGAATTGTCTGTATTCTGTCAATCACGTATTTTAATAAAACGCTGATTAGCCAGGCAAGAAGTGTAGGC
>LOEQ01001341.1:181741-193810 GCA_001685075.1 Bramus lutescens
ATCAGTTTTATAACTTATGGAGATCTCTGTGTGATTTTCTTTGGGACTTGCTGGATGTGGGGTACTGGGCGGGACAGAAACCCCAACAAGCCGGCCCTCGTGTTACAGCTTAACTTTCACAGCAAGCCCGCAAGGTAACAATATTTTGTTCACGTTCTGTATCTCAGAAAGCTGAAATTTGCTGAAGTCAAATGACATCCTTAAGTTCCCATATCTAGCAGATAACCGGAAGTCAAACCCAGGCCCCTTAGTGCTCTGTCCCTGTTAACAGATTGGGAATAATGGCAAAGAGGGAATGCCAGCTATTGCACCAAGAGTCAATGTCATGAGGTATGGTGGTTAATCAATTGTCCTCTTGATTGACCAAGAGGCGTCCAGGAGTAAGCCACACACCTGAGGGTGTCTGTGGGGGAATTTCCAAAGACAACTGGATCTTGAGGGGTCTGACCCAATGAACGGCTTAATCAGCTGATAGGCTCAACATCTGAATAACATTCTGGTGGGTGTTGAACTGTGGAAGGCGGGGCCTAACTGAATGAAGCAGGCACTGGAGGCTTTAGAAGGGTCTACCTGTCCTAGCCCCTTCCTTTTACTCCTGGATGCCTTCTGGCAGTGACAAGTTGAGCATTCTCTACTAAACGCATCTGCCACTGTGGTATTCTGTCTCACCACAGTGTTGGTGCTGAGCTTGAACTGAAAACACGAGGCAACAGAACTATACCCTCCTTTCTCTGTGCTCTCCATAGGTGTTTATCACAGCAGTGAATGATACAACTAGACAAAGGGTGCTTCTGGTATCAAAGATGGGTTGACGAAGGCTAAGCACTGTTACAGGCTCACCCTTGGCTTTTGACCAACCCAATGCTATTGCTTGCTGACCATTCTTTTTGAGCTCACTCTTGATTCTGCACAACCAGGAGTGAATGCCAGTAACACAAGTGAAGATTCACACGTAAGGGAGACCTTGAAGGTCCACTCAGGCAAAGGCATATCTCTTTATTGGACAGAAGGTGTACCACATCTCTCAGGATAACAACTGAAAACAGGGAATTGCCTTTAGTATTTAAAAGTTCTTAAGTGTTCACTTTTTTCTGTTTGGTTTTCTAAGACAGGGTTTCACTGGGTAGTCCTGGCTGTCCTGGAACTCATGTAGACCAGGCTGGCCTCAAACTCATAGAGATCCACTTGCCTCTGCTTCCCAAGTGCTGGCTTAAAGGTATGTGCCACCACCAATCAGCGTGAAGTGGTCACTTTAAAGCACTCAGTTTCATTGCCACAGAGTTGACCTCTAAGCCCAGGAAGTGGGGCACAGAAGAGGGGTCTCTGAATTCTCTTTAGAAGGTATTAAGAGGAGAAGGGAGGAGTCAGCTTGGAAGAAAATCCACTCTCCTCTCTGCACCACTCTACAGCTTCCATATGTACGTGCTTGTGCTTGTGCGCGCACACACACACACACACACACACACACACACACACACCTCACAATGGGACATTTCAAAGTAAGCATCAAGGCTTACTTTCTGCTTTCCCTTGATGCCCAATAACTCTGGTAACCCATGTCAACACTCCCACCTTGGATGGACAGCTGCTCATGCTCCTCGTGGCCTCATCCTAGGACAGAAAGCGACCTCTAGTGGACAACACCTCTGTCCTGTTTTGCTTCCACGTGGCTTCCTCTAAGCTCAATAGCAGCCAAGATGCATCCAGCTCTTGCTGCCTACCCCTGGTACCGAGTTGCTCTGCCTCTGTTATTTTCCTTACTCTCCAGCTGCAATGTAAATTCATATATGCTGAGGCAAGGGAGAAAAAAAATATACTCTGCTCTGAGTAACTGGTACCAATAAATGGAATGCATGACTAAGAATCCACTTTAGAAAATGTAGCAGAAACCAGAAGTATGCTAGTTTTGAAACAGTTGATGCTCAGTTATTAAAAGCCTGGTGAATATGCTCCATTTTGTTGGCAAGAATTAGTTTCTCCTACGGTGATATGTGACGATAAAGGACAAAGGACATAATAGTGATCGGGAGTCCTGGGATCAAACCCTGACAATCTCACTTCCCTGTGCAGGCACAGAACGAAGATTTTGGACAGGATGTTGTGTAAGTTCCCACACAGCTCTGTGTTTCCACGCATGATATGTATACACTGCCGTGGCAAGGAGCTGAGGTGCAGTTGTCCAGTTATGCCATTCCTGTCAGGGGGAAACGCCTCGGCCTCCTCTTGTAGGCTACTGCTGCCATGATGGTTCAGAATGTGGAGGGAATTTTACAATTGGCAGGTGCCTTAGCATAACTCACAGCTCCTGGGAGCTGGCTGTCAGGGGAGAGCACAAACTTGCTACCAGCCACTTCTGAATTGCTAATACAGGGGAGCTGCAGAGTCTGTGCTGGAGGGTCCCATACTACTGACCTCCTCAGCACTGGTAAGGCTGCTGNGCTGCTGCCACTTGGCTGGTATAGCAGCCTTTCAAACCACGTGGTTCTTCCCTGGCGCTAATGGCATTCAACACAAAAACACTGCCCTGACAAATGGAGTTCAGCCCTTCCAGCCTCCCAGGCTCAGGGCACCAGTCAAATCCATCTCCAACACCTCCTGCTTACAAAGCAGCCTCGGGCCTCTTGTTCTAAAATGCTTAGGGCTTTTGGCTTTTGGAAAGAGGTGCCCATCTCTGGCTCTCTAAGCAGATAATATGCTCCCATCAGTGACTGCCACCGTATCAGACAGCAGGAGGTAGATAGATGGCCAGGAACAGAATGTTGAAGGCCAAAATGTGTGGGGGCTAGGGAAAGAGGTGCTGTTCTTCTGGACGGATTTCTTGGGCTAGAGAGAAAACTGTTTACCTCTGTGCAGTGTGTGTAAGCCAGAGGACTGTATTTGATCATGTGTATTGTTCTAATAGAATATCAAAGGCTAGGCAATTTATAAAGAATAAACTTTTGCTTCTGTAGCTCTGGAGGCTGCAAACCAACATCAAGGCTGTGGCAGGTGTAATGTCTTTCCAGGATTGCCCTCTGCTTCCAAGATGGTACCTGTTGTTACAGCCCCCCAAACGGAAATGCTATGTCCCTCCCACCCCAGTAGAAGAGATGAAAGGGAATGACCACATTCTCTCAAGTCTTTTTCTGTGGTTCCTGAGTCTGTTCTCGAGTGCTCCAACCTCATGACAATAACGTCCTTAAGTGTCTCACCTTTTAACATTGTCACATTGATGACTAAGTCCAGTGAATAAATCAATGTACACATTCAGAGCAGGGACCAAGGGACACATTGTGGAGCCATAGGTACAATATAAAGATCAAAGTAACCATAATGAATAGATCACAGTGAGGGCAAAATAAATTTCTCACAGGAGTGCAGGATCTGTGTCCACAGAATGAAGGACCGTAACAAACCTCCCACTCTGAGAACCCGGACTCACCGTTCTGCCTCCAGTACTGTGATAGTTACCTGTCTCATGGCTTTTTGCCTTTCTAGAACATGCCCTAGAATGCTTTCCCCTTCCTAGTTAACTACTGCCTCTGTGAATCTGTTCATGACAAGTGAATCCATTCAACATACACTTGCCTGTCAATCAGCCCACACAGGCTTGAAGCTCTGCTCTAGAAAAGCTAGCCACCCCCTTTGGGGGCCATCATCCCGTCCTTACAGACCAAAATGGCTGACACAACACATCCTTTTGTTTATCTTCACCACTGGTCCACAGTTTACTGGGCACAAGAGCTATGTATGCATCCTATCCTCCTTCTTACAGCATATGAGACATAATTCACATAAGCATCCATACTATTTATAAATAAATGATGAATGGAGAGTAAATACTTGGCACTTTTCGCATACGCTCTCATGTCTGAGTTACAGTCTCAACCACGTAATAATGCTATGGCATGATGCGAGTCCCATGATGGGGTAAGGTGGAGAGGAAGGCCCACCAACGCTGGAGAGACAGCATAAAGGAAGACTTGGAACCTTGGGTATGACAATAACACAGGCATCTAGGTCTGCCCAGAATAAGAACAACTGGGGAACTGCCGTAGACGGGCTGCCTGTGCTTGCTTAAGCATTGCCAAGACATAGATGATGATGATGATGATGATGATGTGAGTCCAGCTTCTTACCTGCTTCTTCTCTCTCCATGCGTGATGAGGAACCATGTGCATCCATCGTTAGTGCTTTTACTGTCAACAGTCAGACAGTCTGATGGCCTGTCCTGAGCAGTTACCTGACATGCTAAACTCCTACAGCTATCTGTCAGGACTAATCTGGGACCTATAAGAAGAAACATGTCTATCATGACCGTACTGAGTCTCGGCAACTACCCTGTTCTTCAAATAAGAAATCTTATTGCCCAACATACCCATGAGATGATGTGGCTCCTTTCTCTGCCTCCCTCTCCTTCCCTTTTCCTGGTCACATGCAAGGAGGTGGTTCATGATGTTCCCTTTCACGTATCACAGCCAGGTAGCTCTCTTTCCCAATCAGATGAGGAGGGTGTGTGGGTGAGAGCAGGGAGGTGGGACGATGTCCCTGACTCAGCAAGTGTGTTCAGCATGCTGGAGGGGTTCTCTTCTGCAACTAACTCATAGCTCAGGAAAAACACCCACATCAGCCATTTCTCATAACAAGATAGAGACCAATTTCCAAGATACCAGCCGATTTCCATGCGCCCCCCCTTTCTGAAGCACTATGTAATCGCTTCCCTGCAATATAATAAATATTCCACTTTCAAATCCCGATTCATTAAAAGAAGCCCGGGAGGGAGAAATAATAAGGTGTCGCTTTACAGCCCAAATAAAACAGTGAAAGATATATTCTATAATTTATACTTCTGACTTTGGGTTGAGATAATTCATATATCATTTTCAGTTAGGGACCCAAAATGGTGCTGCATCAGCAGATTGGCTGAAAAATAACTTTTTGTATTATGTTATGCCTTTCAGTAACATGCCCTGGTTATCATATATCAACACTGGTTTGACCTCAAGTGTCTCGGCAGCTCCTCCTGAGTCATTCCCTTTCCTAGACAGCGTGACTTGCTCTCCTCGGTACAGATGGAGGCCCTCGGCTGAATGCATACACATTCTCCACGGCCCAGAAGCAGAGCTCCAAGTGAAATCGGCTGGACAGGAGACATTTTTTTCTTGCCATTACTGCTACAGCCTCCCCATCCTTCACCTCCAAGGATCAGAGAGCTAAACTGACCTCAGTGGGAGACACACTACCTGGCATTTTTCCAATCAAGGTGTAGCGCTTTACAGCCGGGCTTTCCTAGAAGACGGAAACAAAACAACCCTAACGAGGCAGGGATTTTGGAGCAAGTTATTGATTTCCCTGAGCTTGAGATTTGGAAATGTAAAAGAAAAAAATGGAGATGGTAAGAATCATAAGAGCGAGTGGAACAGACGATTACCTGAGGTGGAAGCTGTAAAATGCGGGGAGCACTTTATGCGCATTTATGACGACACGCAACAAGCACGGGGCTGCTTGGAAGGTGGCTAGCTCATTAACTCTCCTGCACCCTGACTTCCATGATGTCCCTGGAAGTGAGGCTACAAAAGCTAAGCAATTTGCCTGTGATGGCGAGGAATGTATAATAGGTACCGAGAATTACACTTTTACTTGGTTTCCGTGTCAAAGCATTTCCCTAAATTCCACATTTGACCCTTATAGTGACATTAGAAGGGAAGAGGGGCGCGAGAACATTTATGAGAAAACGGGCTCCCATGCCCGTCGTCCATTGCTGCTCGCTCCTGTGGTTTCGCCCGCATACTTGATTACCCCAGTGGCCCTTCAGTTCAGCTATCTGGTGAGTGCTTACAGTCTTTGGACTCCTTCAGGTCAAGCAGAAAAGCATCAAGCCATGTCTGCCAATCACCTGTCTGCTCAGCAGACCCTAGACTCTGTATGTCAGACTTCCCATCCCTGTGGTAAATGCCTGAGAGAAGCAGCTGAGGAGAGGAGAGCTCTTTCTTTTCAGCTCATCGTTTCAGAGGCCTCAATCCATCATGTTGGAGAAGCTGTGGTAGACTAGAGAAGCTGACGCCGTGATAGCCCAGAGGCAGAGGAAGAACACAAGAAAGAGCCAGGGGAGAATATCTCCCCCAGTGATCTACTTCCTTCAGCTGGGTCACACCACCTGAGATTTCCAACAATTCGCTAGGTTTCAACACACAGGCCTATGAGGTCAAGTGACATGGGTCTGTACAACTTGGTATTCTCCCAGCAATTTTTTTTTATTGAGGTTTGAATGTAAATATTTCACATATAGACTATAACACTTCACTTGTCCTGAAAGGTCCCTATTGAGACTAATCTTTTTCCACCTGACAACCAGACACTTGGCAGAATTAGCCCCCTGTAGCAGGACTCGCAAGCACACCAGGCTGTGGGGTTTTAATAGCAGGAGAGATGTCGGGCTGACACGGTCCAGCCAAAGGTCTTCTAGGGGACACTCATACTTCACCTCAATTACACTTTCCTTTTCTGGGTTGTTGAGTGGAAACCCAGAGAAAAATGTAACCTAGGTCTGCACAGGTGATGTTATCCCTGGGTCCTGAGTCCAGACACAGCTCCGGGTCTCACATTCTGTCCACTGTAGTATGAAAACTCCCCTGTCCGTTCCAGAATAATGTTGGAAAGCATCCCAGGATTCCCGGAGTCAGTGTGGAAGAAGAAGATAGCAAAGGGAGCAGCAACCATGAGAGGCTGGGAATGGAGGTCGTGGGTGCTTTGTGGTTTATGGGATGTAGCAGTTGTTGATCTCTCCAAAAACCTTACAATGGGTTAGCAACCTCTTTAGCCCCATTTTACAGCATATAAACTTTAAAAGCAAATAAACAAAAGCAAACTTTTTGGTGGTACATCTACAGAGTGAGATATTATTTACCAACTAAAGCCAATGAGCAGGGCTTTGAAGATGGCTCCATCAGTAAAGAGCTAACTGTCCAAACATGAGGAACTGAGTTTGAATATCCAAGATCCACATAGAAGCCACACGGTTCATGTTCCTATAATCCCAGCTTTGGGAATGCAGAGAGAGAAAGGTTCTTGCTTAGCTTGGTAGTCTGGCTAAATTGGTGATTTCTGGGTTCAATTGGAAATCTTATCTTGATAAATAAGATGGAGGGAGATTGGTTGAAATAGATGCCCATCATTGACCTTTGGTTTCATAACACACACACACACACACACACACAGAGAGAGAGAGAGAGAGAGAGAGAGTGTTGATGAGCTATCAAGGCATGAACAGACACAGAGAAACCCTAATGGCATATTACTAAGAGAGTCAGTGTGGCAAGGCTACAGGTTATCTGATCCCAACTCTATGACGTCCTATAAACTGTGGAGGTGGTAAAAGCCTCATTGGTTGTGAGGGTGTGTGTGTGCGTGTGTGTAGAAGCACCACACTGAGGACTTCTAGGGAGTGAAATTATCCTATGTGATACTGTAATCGTGGACACATCACACATTTGCTGATATCTATAGACCGCACACCCCAAGAGTGAGTCTTAAGATTAGCTATGGCTTTAAGTGATAATGACAGAGCTGGCTCATCAGTTACATCAAATGCCCCATTCTGTTAATAGTGTAAGGGAGTCCTTGAATATAGGGTGAAGAAGGTATGTCAGAAACTGTCCCTGTCAGTGGCTCCAGTTCTCCTGTTGCTAAGAGGACTATGAGCCCTTGCTCAGATGTCACTGGGAAGAATGGGCAACATCTTTGTGAACTGTAGCGTCCCCCACAAAACCAAGAAAAGGCCAGGAGCATGCTGAATTCCTAACCACTGGTTCATGAAGAGGGCCAAACACTCAGGGAGTTCACCAAGTGTGCCAGAAAAAGCTGTGAGGTGGTCATGAGGTCACTGCTCTCCTGGGGCAGCCTCCTACAACTCAGTCTCCTACAACAAATAAGCCATGACTCTGAAAATCTCTTGGAGCATGTAAGGTTTGGGTGGATGAGTGGGTAGAAACACACACACACACACATTCACACACACACACACACAGAGAGGAGAGAGAGAGAGAGAGAGAGAGAGAGAGAGAGAGATTTGAGCTCTCATTTATTTGTAAGAGCAGTTTCATTATTTATAAAATGACCTTGAGTGAACAGCTAAATTCCTCATGGTTTTCTCATCCTTAGGGCAGGGACAACCACTGATCAATCACAGCCACACAGGCTGCTGAGTCAGGGTGAGCTGCCACCATAGAAAGAATGAAAGAATTATATATGACTGAGCACAGGCCCTGGATCAGACATTATTGAAGGAGGGCTCCCCAAATTAACTCCTTTGAAGATAAAGCAGAGAACTTGATCATAAGCCAAAGTGGACCAGGTTCCCTGAGAGACCCCTGACTCAGGCTGGAGTATGGGCCCAAGGACCTGCTGTATCCTCAGACCTAAAAGGAGCCTGGACAAGTGGCCTTGTCACCTCCCCAGAAACAGTTCTACTGTAGGCAGCCTCTTGCTGTAGGTCTGTAAGATGAAAACGCCATCAAGTGAAACAATGTCACTGAGCCTCTCCAGCTCTTCTGGGAACTTGACCTGACCCTGCTATGTTCTGCACATCAGCCCTTCAGGTCTCCATCCTTAATGGTACCCAGGGCTGGAGCTGGGAGACAAGGGAGTCTACTGGTGCCTGTACATACACAAACTTGGGTGGTACGGGATGTTGGCTCCCCCTCTCCGAAGGGGGCAGTGGGGTATAAAGCTGCCAATCTGCAACTGTGCCATCTGGTTCTAAGAGTTCCAGTTATGTGTGGGACTCCTCTTAATTAAACACAGATATTAAAGCAATTTCTTAACTAACAGGGCGAGCAGCTGGAGTGGAAAATCACCTCCCATTCATGCAGCTCCACTGCCTTGCCCAGCCATTGTTCTCCGCCCCCCCCCAACCTGACGCTTCCTATACCATTTTCTAGTGTTGAAATTTTACAAAAAGATCTTATTTTCTTCAAAGACAAAAGCTATCTTTTAAACCTCTCCTCCTCCCGCTTTTCACGTTCTCTGAGGTCTGGAGTCCTGGGAGAGAGAAGCCTCTACCTTCTAGACAAAAAGGGAGGAATTATAGGAGAGAATAAACCCACCATCACCCCGATTCCCTCCCAGTGCTCTAAGGCCTGGAATTAACCCCATTATGTTACATATCAGCCAGCCACAGATACACACAATGCAAGAAGAGAGCCTTTTGATTCGCTGATACAATTTGGTGAACAGAGCAAAAAAAATTTCTTTTTCCTTTTTCATCAGAATTGCTCTTAGCTTTTGTTCCACTTCTTTAAGGGCCACTGCTCTCAGCCGGGCCATCATTGACTTTTTACTGAGGTGGTAGTTTTCAAAAGGCTCAAGTCTCTTCCCCTACCTACCTCACGACTATCTGCATTTTAACAGAGAACTCTGAAAGGTTAACAAAGGCTTTGGTGACAAAGAAGGAATGAATCCCTAATGGTTTCAGACATCAGGAGGGAGTTCTTTCATGGCTGGGGACACCTCCCTGCCTGAATCTACCTTCTCCTTGCCTACCTCACACAGGCCCCGCCTTCAAGGCCCACCAAAGGGAATTTGGAAGGACACACACTCCCTCTCCCAATGACAAAAGAGGTCCGCTGAGTGCCATTCCATAGTATCTTATGCCACAACAAGAAGAACCTGGGCACACCTGAAGCGGGTCCTCTGGAGAAATACTAACTTCTAGAGCCAATAAGCAACCCCTTCTCACCAGCCTCTGCCAGCTCATTTAGAGGGAGATGGGCTTTAGGGCCAACCAATTCAGAGGTATGTATTCTTATAAATAGGAATAGAGGAAGTTGCATATATTCTTTAACCACTATCAAGAGAGGCTGGATCACTTCAGAGCACCATGTGGGAAGTCAGGCAAGGAGCTTCAATGGAGAAGATAGTTCTGTTTTTAGCCCTATTTGCAGCTGACATGATTCTATACTTGTAAGACCCTATAGCATCTACTAAAAACTCTTAGATCTAATAAACACCGTAAAATCGCAAGACACAAAAATTGATTTTTGAAAAACCAGTAGCTTTTATATATACCAATAATATACTTTGAAAGAAAGAAATTAGGATAAATATCCCATTCATAGTTGCTTTAAAAAAATTAAACATCTAAGAATACACCTAACCAAACGGGGGAAAAAGACCTCAGCAATAAAAATGTCAAGATTTTGGAAAAGGAAGTTAAAATGATGTTAGGAGCTAGAAAGGTCTTCCTTCCATGCTTTTTTGGGTTGGCAGAATTAATATTGCGAAGACGGCTATACTAAAAAGACAGTCTTTAAAACCAAGTTAGTTAGGACTGTCGCCTCAACAGCTTCTGTTTAATGGTAGAAATAACCAGATGCCCAGAAGGATCTGCTGCTCGAGTTAAATGTTATGTGTCTAAACACTCTAGGGGCTGAGAAAAGTGGAGAGTCATTTGGAAGGCTGTCCAGAGAAGACTAAAGGACAATGGACCTGAGTCCTGAAGAGTGTGCCCAAAGGACCAGGGGCAGTTGATATAGAGCCAGTCAGCATCAAGGACAAATACACAGAGCAGAATCTACCCGCCCCCCAGGGAACCCGGGGAAAGATGAAGAATTCCCTTAGCTAGAGGGATCATCTGTGGGTGGGTCTCTTCTCTCTCCAGGTAGATGTTGTGATAGTCACAGAGCTGGTCCAAGAAACCAGCTCCATGTTAGCCAGCCTCCAGTCCTGGACTAGGGATGGACATGGAAGACCCCACATTCTGCGCTGAGAGTCTCAGAGCTGAAGTTTCTCCTCCTTAATTGCTGTCACCAGCCTATGACAAACAGTGCTGAAAGGATGGATGGAGCCACACCAGTAGCAGTCTAAGAAAGCATTGCTGAAAGAGAATGTTCCAGAAGTCTTGGTTTTATCTTTTAAATCCATATCAATCTTTATGGCATATGTTATCTATGTTTCTTTTTCTATAAAATTAGCATTTGTAACCACTTCCTAGTGTCACCCTAAAATTCCCTGTGTCCTCCTGTGGTTTCTTTAATTCCCACATACTACCAAGCCTCCTGTGATGCACTCCTCTATGTTGAGAGGTGTGAGCGCTAAGGGGGAGGGTACATGGCTCTGCTCTGAGCCCCAGCAAGGAGGCAATGGGAAGTGTGTGATGGGGAGGGGCAAGTACAGTTACAGAAGGTCCAGGCAGAAGGTGGCATTGGCTAAGAAGGGCAAATAGAAAGAAACAAGGGGGCATCGGCACAGATTTGCCAAGGCTTGATGACTGTGGACCACCAAGTAGGAAGAAAAGTCCCAGGGGACTTTGAGTTTCTCCCACACTGCTTATTAGAGACACCTTGCTACCTAATAAGTGAGCCCCCAATTTAGCAACTTCCAACATCCAAGTTAAGCTGAGAATCTGTGAGTTAGGACCAGGGGTGGTTCATCTCTGCTCTGTGATGTCTAAGCCCCAGTAGGAAGGAAGCAGGTTAGATGATTCACTGAAACCATGGCTGGGACAGGAATCACCTGGAGGCATACACATTGGTATAGCTAGTGGTTGTTGCTGGCTATCTGCCTGGACCTCAGGTGAGTTGGGGTCTGCAGCCACATAGCCCAGGCAGGCTTCAGCTTCATAGAGCTCATGGTTGGCTTCCAAGAACAAGCACTTTGAGGGATTGAGGCACATGGAATCTCCCCGTGGCCTGTATCACTTCCGCTATGCACTCTATATCACTTCCACTATGCACTCTTTACTAGCGTGGTCACAAAAATCTGCCTGGGTTCAATGGACTCTGCCACTACATGGGAGAAGGGTCAAGATAACAGGATAAAAAGGATCTGTAGAACTAGGCTTTTGTTGTTGGGGCCATCCTTAGAAAAGATAATCTGCCACAATTCTCTCCCGAGAACCTTCATCAAGGTGCTGATTTATTTATTTTTACTATAAAAGCCCATTGTGTCACTGTGCCATCTGAGAGCTCTTCACCTTTGCCTTCTCCAGAAACGTATTAGCATCCTATCTTATTTCTAAATGGGTTTTTTTTTTGTAGCTTTTTTTTTTTTGAGACAGGATTTCTCTGTAGCTTTGGAGCCTGTCCTGGAACT
>LOEQ01001341.1:211403-223113 GCA_001685075.1 Bramus lutescens
ATAAGCTAGCCGTGCGGGAGCCAGGCGGGACAAAAAGCAGGGCCCGCTCCCCTAATCACTACATGATGATGTAAATTTACTCTACAAAAGTTGGTTATTTTCGGGGTTTGGCATTGATGGAAGGGCTTTTGTGCCCCTTATGAATTGAACCGGCCACACCCCCACTCCAGGCCCCTCTTTCCTTGCTGACTGGAGGCCCTTGCTCCTAGGCTGCCAGGATGCATCTATATGTTTTCTACCATTGGGCTGGGATGTAAGGTCCAGCGCTCTGCTTGTAACCACGTCTACAAACCCCTCTTCTGATCACTCTCTCTCCATCCTTCCCTCCTTCTCCGCACTTGTTCTGGTTGCTTTATCACAGTCTATCATTTGGCTTTGTCTGATTGTATCTCCGAGGGCAAGCCAAGCTGGTGGGGGCACCTAGGGAGATGCACAAAGACCCTTAGGGACTTTACTAGTTATCATTTTTGTTTGTTTCTGTGACCATACCTGACAAAAAGCAAATTAAAGAAAGGGGGGGTGGAGATGGAGGCTCATGTGGGCTTACAGCTTAAAGTAATACCGTCTGTCATGGTAGGGAAAGCCTGGTCACAGGAGCACTAGGTCACCTTGCATCTGCAGCCAGGAACCAGAACTGACAGGAAGTGAGGTCAGACTATAAAAATCTTCAGTTTTGCTCCCACTGACCCACTTCCTCTGTTGAGGCGCCTATTAAAGATTTTCACCATCTTCCAAAAACGGCAGTGTCTGTGGGGAGCAAATGTCTAAACACACGAGCTCATGGACCATTTCACCTCTGAACCACAACAGGGAAAAAGTTACACACATCTTCTGTTGGACCAAGGAAAATTCTTCCAAGGGATGGGGGACTGGAAGAGAAAGAGCATAGCTCACTGCTGTGAGTCAAGGGAAAGACAGGAGGGATACAGAAGTGTCAGGAAGTCCAGGGGCCGGGTCCTTCAGGGAGATGTAGGCTTCCAGTCAAACCTCATAGAATCTTAGGTTCCTGGCTCCCAAAGACCCCTACTCATTCCCCAGGGCTATAAATACCTCTAGTGTCCTGCAAATGACTTAACCCACACTCTGGACACCAGAAACTTCAGCCCAAACTTGTTTTCACTGCCACCAACTACTTACCACACCGTGATCTTGTACATTAGCAGAGAAAGCTTACTACCCCAGTGTCTGGTCCATCTCAGTTATTTTAACTCATGGCTTTTCCAGGCCTGCTCTAACTTACAAGTCATGCTCTCCTAACTTTGAGGTGCAATTTAAGATGGTCTTGAAGGGACAGATTGACACACCAAGGATGAACCACAAAATAGTGGTGAAAGGTTTTGATATCAGAAAGCTCAACAAAGAAATCCCAGCTCTACTGCCTGCCTGCTGTACCATCTTAAACAAGTGGGTGGATTTGTCTTGGTCTCCTCATCTGTATGATGAGCATCTTCAGACCTATTTTGCAGAATGGCTGTGAAATATAAATTAAAGCATAATGCATGTATATTTGATTTCTATACCTCATATATAGGAGGCAGTGAATTTTTGATAGCTTATGTTAAATAAGTAAATTTGCCCAGTGGTTTACCGTGGATGTGACAATGTGTAAAGTTTGAGCAGGTTGACTTTGCATTGACTCATTTTCATTTTGCATACCTTCCAAGTGGTCTCGTCTCCTCTGCCACACTCAGAAGACACATGCAGTCCTAGGGTTCAGGGCCTTATCAGTCTCTAAGAATTTGCACTCACCTTCATTCCTTCTTAGAATATTCTCAACCTTTCTTCACTCAACTAGTTCCTGCTCTGAACGCAATAGGAAGCTCCACAGCCAAACCCTAACCCACTACCTATGAGGTAAGCTTCCCTTCTACAGAAGCAGTAAGTAGTTTCTGCAGGACTACTACTCAGAACTCCTTGAGAGCAGGGCTGTGGAACTCTGTGTTCCCACGGACCTAATGTAGAAATAAAACCAAAACCAAATAATAGTTAACAATAAAACCAAGTATGTGGCAGCTGGGGAGATGGCTCAGTAAAGTGTTTTCTATGCAAGCCCGAGGACTAGAGTTTGAATCCCTAGCACCCACATAAACAGCTAGTCATGGTGACACCTGCCTGTCATTCCAGGGCTTGGCAGGCAGAGACAGGAGAATACCCAGAGTTTGCTAGCTGGCCACATAGTTTTTTCAAATGGGTGAGCTCTAGTTTAAGTGACTCAAAACAAAACAATAAGTTGGAGATCAACAGAGGAAGGTACCTAATGTCTACCTCTGAGCTCCACAGACACACACACACACACAAATTCATGCAACAGACATACATGCATGCACACACACATGCATGCACATATAAGGCTTTCTAGGAAGTATGTATCATTATGTACATTGTCTCACTTAATCCTCAGTTAATGAGATGGTAGTCACTGGCTTTGCTTTACAAATGAACAGCCCGTGACTTGAATGTGCTAAACAACATGTCCCAATAAAACTGGGCAAGTGACATGACTGAAAATCCAATACAGCGTCATAGACTTTACATTTCTGAGAAGGACAGTAGTGGATAAGGAAGTCTGTGCCACAAACAACCATTTGGGGTCTATTATTGTGCATTTATAATTTATGATAGCGGTCATCAAACTAAAGGTTGGAACATTTTTAGAACAAAGACTTGACCAGAAGGAAGATGTTAGATGGTACTCCACCCAGTTTCAGCTCAGCACCAGGATGGCCACTCAGCTACCCCTGGAGGACAATTCTGTGCTTAGCTCCTTGTTACTTCTTGATCTTGTGAATAGACACTCCCCATTGTGCCACTGAAGAAGGAACTGAAGGCTTCACAAGGTCCAGGATAAAGAGAAGGGCATACTGGCTGACCATCCCTACCTTCTGAGGAGAGGATGCGAGGAAGGGAAGAAACATCTGGAAGCAGTGGCATTTTGTTCTGGACCTTGCACCCATGAATGATGTGCTAAGACAATTCTCTGCCTTATCATAAATTCTGCAAACTCATGAACTTTGCAATCTCTGAAGCTCAGCGCTGTGTGGGAACCACTTATCTTGTGCTGAAAGCAATATAAAAACAGATGGCAAAGAGTGCATCAGGAGATAAATCAGCGACTGGGCTGCCAGGAGTTGTGGACAAACTCAACATGGCCAGGCTCTGGACTCTTGGACATGGGGACTCTTTAGCAGGGGTCTCTCAGGGTGAGGCAGCCAGGCTGGCAGAGAAGGCAGCTGGTTGGAGGGGACAGAACAGAGTCTTTCGGGAGGACAAGGGGAAAAGGGCACCTTCATAAGCAGCTTTGGGAGTGTGGCCAGCCCTTCCCAAAGGGGAGATGGTGGATGGGGGAGCAGTGCAGCTGAGGGGAAGAGCTGCAGCGGAGACCAGAGATTCTCCTTTATAAGGCATTTTTCAACCATCGCCTCACTGAATCCTTGCTGTACACCGGAAGTTGTTCATTTTCACAAGGAGGGAACTGAAGTTCTAAGCTTGCTAGTTGGTGAAGGTCACATGACAGATCTAGAAGTCCATCGAAGCATCAGGAGACCTGTCTGTGTTACTCCCATCTCAGGGCCTAGTTAGCTAGTTGTTGACTGTCTCTGGAGCGCCACCAGGAAGGGGAAGAAAAATGAAGATCAAGTTCGAAAATGCAAAGCTTTGCCAGAACCCATGGGGCTGGCAGGCAGCTGGACCAGAGAAGCATGACCATGACTGGCCAGGTGCTTCTTCTACCTCTCTGGGCTCTAGGCCAGTCCTGGATGGCAGCTAATGGCTGCACCATCATGTGAGAACAAGAGCCGGAGCCTGAAATGTGCAACAATGTCTGTAGTTTTGGGGAGCAGGCTCAGCAGATAGGTGGGAGTAATCACAAGGAAACAGACTGAGAAAGCAGAAGGAAAGATAAACCGCCATTTGCCACCCTTTGAGGTATATGCACTTTTGGTACGCTGCTGTGGGTAGAAGGGATGTGGGCAAGGGGTCCCACTCTGCCCTGTCCATCCAGCCCCTCCTAGGAAAGGCCAGTACTGATTTGGAAGCAAAGCAGAGAAAGACCAGATGTGGAGAGGGGCTGAGCTGAGGCTGCCTTTCTGTCGGGCAATGAGATGCCTGCTGCTGTATTTTCAAAGCATCCTTTTCCTCCCTAAAATGAGCTGGCTCACAGGCACGGCTGCATGGAGACAATGATCTCTAATCAAGTCCAAGTTGTCTTCTAATCAGTTCAGTTGTTGGAGGAAGCCATACAGCCGGGCCTGGACCGGGAGGGTGACTATTCGTTAACACCACGTGCCGAGAGGGTCACCCAGAGGTTGAGTTCAATGCTGGTTACACAGCCTGAGTCACAGCCTTTCTTGGCAGTGCTGGACAGTTGGCCCCGCAGCTTCTTTTTGAGATGAGACTTCCCCAGGTGCTTTGTCTTCTAACTGCCCCCCAATGAAGAGTCTTTCATCTCAGAGCTGGAAATGAAAAGAATGCAGTTAACAGGGAGAGCATTGCCTCTACGCTCAGGGTCCAGGGTTCAAGCCTGGCTCTACCATTGGCAGCCTAGATCCTTGGAACCGTGACGGAATGAAGACTCCCTGACCTCCACTCCAAAGTAATGTTTCTCTGGAAAATCCTGCTCGCCCTTCAAATATACCTCCCACATCACTTTCCCTACCCATATTGTATCTAAATCCCTGAATTAATTACCCCCTTTCTGCATTTCCCAAAACATGCCCCTCAAATGTCTCCCAAGCACTTATTGCTCTGAGCAGTTGCTTTCTCATTTTCAATACTATTTTCTCGACTAAGAACACTTGAGTGGGAGAAACGGCAACATATTCATAGCCATGACCCCATGCCTGCCCACCACAAAGCCAGGCACATAACTGTTGCTTATGAAAGGTTTGCTGAGCACATTGCGGATAAGGAATAAACAAATGGCATGTACACTTGAACTTGCCATTTGAATTCAAACAGGGATGTTTTCCATCTTATCCAGTGCTGTTATCAAATGCAAAGCCCTTTGCAGACTCTGCCACTTGGCAACAGTCATCTACAGGACCAGAGATAGAAAGAATATAAGAAAACGGGATGATCCCCAGTTCCTGAAAGAGTTCATCAAGTTGTCCTGTTGCAGCAGGTGCGCAGATTCGACTTCATTCAATCTAGATTAAACTCCTTGTTGAGAAGACCTGAAATTGCAACTGAATTAGTGCCGTTAATTTCCCCTCCCCTTGGATGAGCTAATCTCTGAAAAGGAGCTGTCCTCCTCCACTGATCGGTTTCTTCTGTGATGCTGCGATTGATCGCTATCTCCTGGGATATTGAGTGGCCATTGGCTCCCGCAGAGAGAGATATAGAGCGTGCTGATAGAACTGGGTGCTGTGCGTTCCGATTCCCCTGCGGAGGGCTGTTGAGCACTCGGTGAGCCGGGACAATAGGTAGAGTTCTTGTGAACCACTATCGCTAATGGTAATCTGTGCACTTGGATGAGCTCATGCCTGCAAAACCTCATTTCATAAAACTGAGATGCCATGAGTCAGGGCGGCCCAAAGCCTTTTAAAATACTGACTCTGCTCAAGGGCAGCCAAGGGCAGAAGGGCCCTTGGGTTGTGCCTCCCTGGCTGTTATTCCCAACCCCACTCCTCAAGAAAGACCCTCTCCTGGCTACTCCCAAGGTCCTATGCCTGGAGTTCAAAACACCTAAACATCAGGACAGGAAGACAAGAAAGCCAGATAGGGCAGGGGTAGGTGTTTGCGTGGGGTGCGAGCAGGGAAGCAAGCTTAGGAAACAAGGCAGGTGTCAGGAATGGCAGACAGACTACAGGCAGGGCAGGCATATGTGGAGGAGCCTATGAGGAAGCTGATTACAAGTTTAGCTGAGTCTCCCCACAGAGATACTGAAGCCTTGACTCCAGCACTGGTGAATTGGACTCTACTGGTGTAGCTGTCATTGCTGGCTAGACTGGACTTAGAATTAACATGGAAGCACACCTCTGGTGTGTCTATGACGATGTTTCCAGAAAAGCTTGACCTGAAGGTGGGCGATCCCATGCCATGAGCTGGGGTGCCAGATGAAAGAAATAGAAGAAGGCAAGCTGAAGACATCGTTTCTCTCTGCCTGCATCCTGACTATGGGTGCCATGGAATCAGCTCAAGCTCGTGGCCCACGATGTCCCTGCTACGAAGAACTTTATACCCCTCAAATGGTGAGCAAGTTCCTTAAATTGCTTTGGTTCTGCTATTTGTCACAACAGTGAGGGAAGGAAACTAATACGCTGGCCTTATTTGGAAATAAGATCAAGTCATCATAAGGGGCCTTAGTCCTCAGCGACTCATCTCATTATCTGGACAAAGCAGCCTGCACGCAGGGAGAAAAGCCATACAAAGATGGGAACTGAAGCTGGGCCTGGTTGCACAGGCTTGTCATCCCAGCTACTACAGGAACTGAGGCACAAAGGTCACATGTTCAAGGCCTAACTGGGCAACAGAGTGAGTCAATGCCAGCATAGGCAACTTAGTAAGACCTGGTTTCAAAGTCAAAAGAGGGTTGAGGATACAGTTCAGTATTAGGGGCCTTGCCTAGTGTGCACAAGGTCCTATATTCAATCCTAAACAAGAGAGAGAGAGAGTCTCTCTCTCTCTCTCTCTCTCTCTATCAACAACATTGGAGTGGTGCTGCTGGCAGCAGAGGACCCACCTGGCACTGGAGAGAGGGCCACACTGACCTCTTTTAGTGCCTTTGGGGAGCATGGCCTTGACACCCCCTTAATCTTGAACTCTGAGACTCTGGAACTGTAAGACAAACAATTTCTGCAGTTTAATCAGCCCAGCTGGTGAGGCACTGATAGAGCAGCCCCAATAATAAACTTAATTCCGTGTCTGGAATACAGGGCCAATGAAAGCCAGTATACGGGGAGCCTTCCCCAGGGACAGAAAGAACCCGGGACAGACGGAATTTCTCTTCCCATAATGTTCACTTCCACGACTACAACCAACCAGTGTGGGCTCAGAATCCGAATCACATCCCTACGCTATGTGCCGCTCACTCTGCTTCTGTTTTCCTAACCCTGAGATGGACGATGCCGAAAAGCCAGTCTGCAAGCTTCCCAAGGAGACAAAACTGAAACAACGCATGGACAGGTTGGATTAAGAGCCTGATTCAGTAATCCCGGGCTGTTGTTATTGTTGCTGGTGTGATTAAATTAATGGCAGAGAGAAGGCGGGCAGAGCAGAGAGCACGGAGACCACGAAGTAGTCCGGATCCACAGCTGCAGGGCCCTGCCGGCCACTCCTCATGGCCACAGGCCCAGTGTCCGGCCAGCAGGAGTAATTCCATCGCCCGCCCACGCTCAAGGGTGTCCTTCGGGTCCTGTTTGGTGGGAGTCGAGCGATGTGGCATTTATGATTCATGACAAGGCGACAGCGGCGCAAGGACTTTGGGCAGGTTATGAAGCCATCAATCTTGAGCGGAGATTTTCTGGAATGTTACAGCCAGAGAGGAAAGGTTGCCAGGGCCTGTAGGGGTGGGGGGTGGGGGAGGGCCTTGCTGAGCTGCCCAGGGAATGCGCAGGAAGCAAAGGGCTCAAGCAGAGGGCTCCTGTCAAGCTGGAGCCATTGAAAAGAGTTTTTCTCCTGCGGTCCTCTTCAGCCCCAGAAGAGCCGCCACCCCGGAATAAACCTAGCTGGGTTCCTTTATTCCACACATGGCAGAGTAATCCTTGGGACCCTGTCATACTCGCTAATGCAGAGTCATCTAGTTTGGGTTCTTTGACAGCAAGGAAAGTCTTGGGACTCCTCAGCCCCACTATAAACAGGGTCGCTCTTTTTTCCTGTTCTTTGCTACCTAGGCGTTGCCATTGTCAGACCCATGGCTCATTCCCAGCCCCTGTGCTCCTACCCACGGGGTTTGGGAAAGTGTTGTTTTTATTTATTTATAAAAGGGTGACAGCCTTGTGGGTTGACAGGAAGCATTGACCAGCCGGTGGAGGGTGGGGGGATGGGGGGTTGGGGTGACATGGGCAGAAAGGCAATAGCAGAAGGGACCAGGACTTTTTGTTTTTGTTTGTTTGTTTGTTTGTTTTGATTTGCTTTTGTTTTTTCGAGACAGAGTTTTCTCTGCATAGCCCTGAATCCCTTGTAACTAGCTCTGTAGACCAGGCTGGTCTTGAACTCGAGACTGGCCTGCCTCTGCCTCCTGAGTGCTGGGATTAAAGATGTGTGCCACCACAGCCCACTAGATGTGAAAGAGAAGGGAAAGAAAGGTGTGAACGAGGAGGATGACCAGATAAACAATGAGGATTTTGAAATGGCATAAAAATGCAGGTAGACACCCAAGGGGAAGGAAGCTGGGGGAATAAACAGCTTGTTCTCTCTCCTGCCAGCAAGGCCCATTGGCAAAGTTCAGCAGGAAACAGAAGGCTGGGAGAGTTCACAGCAAAACTTCTAAGAGTCACTTCCTTTTGGGTGAGAACAGGGTGGAGAGAGGTCTGCCCCGACAGAGAAGATAGCCAGTTAGAGGCATGTGACCAAATCCCAGCTCCTGCATCTACCAGCTGGGTGTCTTAACTACCCTGAGCTCAGGTTCACTTATTTATTTATTTTTAACAGAACAGGAATTTAACTGGGAGCATAGCCTTGCTAAAATGAATGACGCGGTATGTGCACAGTGCTTCTTACAGCGAGACACCCTGTCCGTGTTTAGTAAACGACACCCAGGGTTTTCAGTACTCCCTCACTCAGTCACCTACTGCCCACGACACTTTCTTAGACTTTTCTTTTCTTGCTCCTCTGCAGGATTCCTGCAGCCTCTGCCACACAGCCATGTTTCTGGGGCTGGGCCATTGTCACAATTAGAATCACCTTTTCTTCCCTCAAGGTAAGAATAAACCTTCACGTTTCCGTTGGAAGCTGCTGGTGTCCTGAGGTTTACTCTGTGGTAAGGTAATGGGTGTAGATATTAAAGTCCAGGGAGATTGCAATGGATCACCAACGAGAAGGAGAAAAGAAGATTCTCTGGGGTCAAGGTTATGGTGCTGGTTGAGCAAACAAACTGGTTCCCAAGAAGGGCTAACTGCTCTTGGGCCCAAACTGCTTGCTCATGTCAGACAGTCTTTTCTCCTAGATTAGTATTTCTAAAATTGCAGCAAAATACACATAAATAACATAAATTACCATCTTAGCCACTTTATGATAATTTTTTAAAATACTAATCAGATTAAATCACACCACCAGCAGCAGCTGACTGCCCACAAAGGCCTTCTCAATGCACTTAAGAATAAAATACAGTCCTTGCTGTGGCCTGTGGCCCTACCAGATCTGACTGGTGCCTGCCTCCTCCACTCATTCCCTGAGCTGCTTCTGCCCTCCTCCTCTCCAGGCTCCGTCCTGTCTGGGCCCCTCCTGGACTTCCTGCTTCCTTTCCCTGGCACCAGTCACCTTGCAGGTTGATAGCTTGATTTCTGTGCCTCCTTGCTGAGACACCTACAGACAAGGCAATTGTGAATGTCAGCTCTCCCAGAGTTGAAAGGCAGAAGGGAATCCATCATCTCTACTGCCAGCTTGCAAAAAACGAGCCACTGCCAAGTCAGGTTACCAGTCTAGGGCTGTGTTCTCCCTTTCCCACACACCCCCACCAAAGCACCTAGCCAGGAGCCCAATACTATTTCATTTCTCAAACATTCCACCATGACTTCATTGAAATGCCTGTTCAATATCACCATACATTTGAGTTTATTTTTGGACTCTTGTTTTTCTGCTCTTCCTCTAGCTCCTAAATATTTAATTTCTTCAGCTTCTTGATACACCCATTTCTGACAGTGTTGTGCAGTCCAGCTTTCTAGCCATGGCATTTTGTCCTCACCCTCACCTTTCCCAGCTATTTCACACCATTTTTTTTCTCTAGAAGAACACAAGTATTGTTTTGTCAAATTATTTGTTTGGGGCCAAAGTGAGTTTATAGATTGTTGTAGTTGGTTTTAACTGTCAGTTTTACATGACCTAGACTCCTCTGAGAAGAGCGTCTTGATGAGAAATTATCCAAATCAGGTTGACCTGTGGGTATGCCTGTGGGGAAGGGTTTTGATTATTAACTGATGTAGAAAGATCCAGCGCACTGTGAGGAACATAGACTTGGCATGGAACTGAACCCTGTAAGAGTAAGGAAAGCAAGTATCTTAGTGAGGGTTTCTCTTGCTATGTAGAGACATCATGAGCACAGCAACTCTTGTAAAGGAAAATGTGACTTCCCTAACCCAAAGTACCAAAGTCCAAATTCTTCCAAACAAAAACATGGTCCAGCCTATCCCGGTAATACCTCAGATTTTGGCACCAACTACTGTCTTAGTTTCTACTGCTGTGAAGAAACACCATGACCACAGCAACTCTTATAAAAGGAAACATTTAATTGGGTGGCTTACAGTTCAGAAGTTCAGTTCATCATGGCAGAACATGGTGACATGCAGAAAGACATGGTGCTGGAGAGGTAGCTAAGAGTTCTACATCTTGCAGGCAATAGGAAGTGAACTATCTCACTGGGTGCAATTTGAACATAGGAGACCTCAAAGCCCACCCCCACAATGAGACACTTCCTCCTACAAGGCCACATGCACTCCAACTAGGCCATGCTTCCCATTAGTGGCAGTCCCTTTGCAGGCCATTTTCTTTCAAACCACAACAGCTAGCAAGCAAACTAGTGAGAATCTATGTATACACTTCTCTCTGCTCATGACTGTGGATGTGATATGACCAGCTGCTTTAAGCCCCTGCTGCTTGATCTTCCCTGTTATGATGCACTATAACCTGCTCTCATGAGCTACAATAAACCCTTCTCCTCTAAGTTACTTTATATCCTGGTAGCTTCTCACAGCAACAGAAATGAAACTAGAACCTAGATTAATTTCTTAAATGACATAAATGGCCAAGCTATAATCATCCTATTCAAGAGCAATATATCTTTCTACTTATTTAAACTTTGTTCAATAATTCTCCCTAGAATTTTAAGTTTTTCTTCTTGAGGTCCTACGTATCTCTCTGGCCACACTGAGTGCATTATTTTATCTGTTGTTATTACAAATGAGAGTTTTTGTTTTTCCCAAATCATCCCCTAACTGGTTACTGTATAACCAGTTATACAATAAAAAGGTAGCTACTGGTTTTTATTTCTTTACATTTTTAACCAACTTTTTAAACTCAATTCTTTCTTAGTTAATAGTTTTTTAAATGCTTTTTAGTTTCTCCAGATTTATACTCATATCTAAAGATAGTTATATTCCTACTTACTTCTTTGCTTTTTTTCCCCAACCCATATGTTGTCTCTAAAACAATTTGGAATAATGGTGATGATGGAGGACTCTTTCCTTATTCATGACATTAAGAAGAATGCTTTCTAAACTTTCAAACATTATTTTTATGTTAAGGTCCTATCTGTCTATTCTAAATTTAAATGAGGAATAGGTTTGACTTTGTGTGATATGTTTTGTCTACACATCTGTTGAGATGACCTCCTGAAGGACTATTCTGGGTTGTCTACCCTTGTTGTAGCACCCTGGGTTTCCATATCGCACAGATAATGTACGTACCCACTGTTTAATTCCCCCAGGGATATGATAGTCTCCTAGAGCTTCATCCACCCATAGTGCAACATCTGCCACTACTGTGGGAACAGTGCCTAGGAAGTCAGTATCATGTAGCACTAATGGCCTGTCTCTCTCTCTCTCTCTCTCTCTCTCTC
>LOEQ01001341.1:226601-241029 GCA_001685075.1 Bramus lutescens
CTATCTATCTATCTATCTATCTATCTATCTATCTATCTATCTATCATCTACCTCATCGATTGGAGAGAATCTAGACTCCCCAAAGAGAGAAACCTTTGGTATTTCTGTAAAGTAAAATGTAAGTTAAGCTAGCTGAGGTGGGAGGGACCCACCCTAAATATGGGTAGTATCATTCTATGGGCTTAGGTCTCAGGCTGCACAAAAAGGAGAAAGCCAGACAAACACTACTATTCATTATTCATTGCTGCCTGCCCATGAATGCAATGTGACCAGCTGCCTCAAGCTTCTGCCACCATGTTTTCTCCGCCATGATGGGATGTGTCCCCTTGAAGTGTAAGCCAGGATAAACCCTTCCTCCATTAAATTGCTCTCGTCAGATGATCTGTGACAACATCCAGAAGAGTCACTGCTCTGTACCTGTCCAACTCCTAGCAACATACACAGGTAGCTTTCTACTGCCTCCACAAACAGTGTTGCCATGGTTACCTCCCCTTGTCATCTGGGGATCTGTGTGGGGAAATATCTAGATGCATTCAGGAAGCATCGCTGCTGGATGTTCTACTTGTAGGATTGCCTCAGTATGTGTAGAACGTCTCCCAGAATGGCTGTAGTGGCGGCCATCTCGTCGTCAGTGCCCAACGGCTCTGTGAACCCCGCATCTCACCAGGATTTGGTACAATCCTAATAGTGATGTTCTAATAGGTATAAAATAATGTGTCACTGCCTGCCTGATTTGCATTTCTTTGATCTCTAATTAATTTCCACATCTCTTCATGTGCTTATTAACCCCCAGGGCTTCTTCCTCTTTACACTGGCTGCTCATTTCTTTATAAACAGCACCTTTTTTTCATATTTTCTATTTGATAACATCTTAAGTGCTTTATGTGCATATCATTCGATTCTCATGGCAACACCATGAAGCAAGAAATATTGTTGATCCATCGTTTGTGCTAAGGCCCAAACTACCACTAAGAAAGTCTGGGACTGGGTGATAGGACAGCCAGTAAAAGCGCTTTCCACCAAGCATGATGACCTGAGTTCAGTTCCCAGAGCCCATGCTCATGGAAGGAGAGAACCAACACCTGAAAGTTGCCCTCTGACCTCCACACATGCACACACACACACACACACACACACACACACACAATAAATGAGTTTTCTAATTAAAGGAAGTATTAGATATATTTAGAAATTTGCTAATCTTTGACTCAAACTTTGTGAGTCTTTCTGGCTCCCAAACTCCTATTACAAACCACAGCCCTCTACTGATGGTATGCTGACCAACAAAGACACTCCATGTTGATGGGTGACTGGGAGAGACAGGTGGGATCTGATTTAGGTTGCTTCTGTGCATTTATTTCTTGAACAACTACCTGTCAACCACCACATGTGATACTGAGAATATAAATATAAATTAAGCAGAAAGACTATTCTCTTGCATAGTTTAGAGTCTAACTGGGAAAACGATTATTAAACAAACAATCATTTTTGAGTTGCAATTATGGTAGGAGATGCTTAAAAAAGTACAGGTGGACTTAACATTAAGGTCTTCCAAAAGACTTTTTTTTAATTGATTTTTAGGCTAGCATATAATATAATGGATATCATTGTGTCATTTTCCTACTTACTTTGTTCTCATTGGTTCCCCATCCCTACTCCTATGCTATGTACCTCTGACACGGCTCCATTGCTCATCCCTTCCCTCCCTCCAGTATTCTCTTCTGCTCACATGAAATCCACTGTCTTCTTGTCAGAAGAATTCTATTGCTCTCTTTTTTCTTATGCTTTTCCTCTCTTAAGACTGTATCTTTCTTCTCATGGTTCCATTTCTAGTTTTATGAACTACACCCCCACATACATGCATGTTCATACATACATACACATGTAGATATTCTTAAAATTAGGAAATCAGTATTTGAGAGAAACTATACAGTATTTATCTTTCTTAGTCTTTGTCTTAGTTACGGTTTCTATTGCTGTGAAGAGACACCATGATGACAGCAACTTTTATAAAGGAAAACTTTAATTGAGGTGGTGGCTTACATTTCAGAGGTTCAGTCCATCATCACCATGGCAGGGAGCATGGCGGCATACAGGTAGTCATGGTGCTGGAGAAGTAGCTAAGAGTTCTACATCTTGCAGGCAACAGGAAGTCAATTGAGACACTGGGTGGTATCCTGAGCATAGGAAACCTCAAAGCCCTCCCCCCACAGTGACACAGTGCCTCCAACAAAGCCATACCCACTCCAATAAAGACACAACCCTGATAGTGCCACTCCCTATGAACTTATGGGGGGCAATTACATTTAAACTACCATAGTCTTCCTTATTTCACTTTACATAATGGTTTCTGGAGATTTCTATCTTCCCGTGTATGTCATGACTTTGTTTTCTATTCTGTAGGTTGCCTCTTCAGTCATTGTTTCCTTTGCAGTACAGAAGTTTTTAAATTTCATGTAATCCCATTTGTCATTTCTTGGTGTTGACAATACTAACTGTTAAAGTCCTTTCCAGAAAGTTCTTACCTATTTCTTGAAGTGTTTTCCTTTTGGCAGTTTCAAAATTTCAGGTCTTATCTTAGATCCATCTTGAAATGATTTGTGTAGGGTGAGAGATATAAATTTAATTTTACTCTTCTGCATGTGCTTATCCAGTTTTCCCAGCACTATTTGTTGAACAGGTCATCTTTCTCTTTCAAATGTATGTTTTTGACAACTTCATAAAAACTAGGTGGTGATGGCTGTTTGGGGGTATTTATAAGATCTTTTGAACTATCCTATTGCTCTATATATTTACTTTTATGTCAGTACTGTGTGATCTTTGTCCCTATGGCTCTGTAGTATAATTTGAGGCTAAGTACTGTGATATCTCCAGTATTGTTTTGATTCTTCCAAGTTGTTTGTGTTTCTATATGAATTTTAGTGTTTATTTTTCTGGTTATCTAAAGTATGTCATTAGAAATTTTATGGCAATTATATTGGATCTATGGTAGACTGCTTGTTTTAATATAATCACTTTTGCAATCTCTACCAATTGATGAGCATAGAAATTTTTCTAACTTCTCGTGTCTTCCTCAATTTATTTATTCAGTGTCTTACAGTTTTCATTATATGGGTCTTTCACCTTCTTAGTTCTATTCCTAGGTATTTTTGATGATGTTGTAAATGTGGTTTTTCCTAATATTTCCTTGGCAATTTTATTATTGGTGTATAGAAAAGTTGCTTGTTTTGTACGCCGATTTTGTATCTTGTCACTTTGCTGGAAGTATTTATTAGGTCTATAAATTGTCTTATAAAATTTATAGGGCCTTCTAAGTGTAGGGTCATGTCAACTGCTAATAGGGATAATTTGATTTCTTCTGTTCCTATTGTATGTCCTTTATTTCCTTCTCTTGTCTTATTACTACAGCAAGGATCTTGAGCATTATATTAAATAATAATTGAGAGAGTAGTCACTATTGCTCCAGATTTTGAGGATTTGTTCTCAGTATATATTCTCAAGTCCACTTAATAAACTGTTGTATGTGTATTTGTTGTGTTTAGCTCTTACTTTGTTGAGGAGTATTCCTTCTATTTCTAATTTTTTCAAAACTTTTTATCACAAAAGGATATTAAACCATGTCAAATTCTTTTTCTGCTTTCATTGAGATGATTATTCCATTTCTGCCACTAAATCTATTTATATAGCATATTCTAAAGATTTGAATATGTAGAAACAAGTTGGTCATCATGCATAATCATCTTAATATATTCTTGAGCTTGTTTAGCAAATATTGTTGAGAATCTTTGTGCCTACATTCATCAAGTAAATTAGTCTATCATTTTGCTGTTGTATCCATATCCAGGTTGAGTATCAAGGAAATACTGGCTTTATATTGTTGAGTTGATAGTGTTCTTCCCTTCTATTTTGTAGAACAGTTTAAGAAATATCAGTGTTAGCACTTCTGTAAAATTTTTGTAGAATTCAGCTGACTTTTTCTTTGAAGGCATATTTTAAATTACTGTTTTAGTCACATTGTGTTTAAGTTGCTTATATCGTCTTTGTTTAATTTTGGTAGATCGCATGTGTTTATGAATTTATCCATTTATTCTAGATTTCTAGCTTTATAGACTGTAATTTTTCAAACTATTTTCTAATGAACCTTCAGATTTCACTGAAGTCTGTTGCATCATCTCCCTTTCCGCCTCTATTTTATTAAGCTGAACTTTCTTTGGGTTAGTATGGCTAGGGAGCTGTTGGTCTTGTTCATTTTCACAAAGATTCAACTCTTCAGTTATGTGTGTTATTTTTTAGTCTCTTTCATTAATTTATGCCATAACCTTTATTATTACTTCCCAACTACTGCATTTGGTTTTGACTTGCTCTTGTTTTCTAGAACCTTGACATGCAAAATTAGTTTATTTGTTTAAGATTTCTCTCTGTTATATGATATGGCTTTTGGTTTTTTTGTTTGTTCTCGAGGTGTGGTTTTGGATAGTTCAGACTGACTTTGATCTTAATATGTCACTGAGGCTGGTTTTGAGCTCTTAGTCCTCCTGCCTCCATCTCTCAAGAGCTAGAATTACAGACGTGCATCACTTTACAAGCTTCTCTGTCATCTTTAAATTCAGCACTCTGCAACTGTGCACTTTCCTCTTAGAACTGTCCTTCTTATGGGCCAGAGGATCAGCTAAGTTGTACTGTTATTTTCATTTGGCTCTTGGAATTTTTAAATTACTCCTTGATTTTGTTAATGACTCACATTTATATTTAAAATATACCTTGTTCAATCAGGTATTTGTGGGGTTTGTCTTGTTGTTGATTTCTCATGTTATTCCAATATGAGACAATGGGGATTATTTCAGTTCCTTTGTATTTGTTAAGGCTTCCTATGTATCTTACGAAGTAATCAATCTCAGAGAAGTTTCTAAGACCACTGAGAAGAATACATATTCTATATTGAGCACAATGAACAGAAAGTTCAATGGCTACCTGTTAAATCCAGTTGATCTATGGTGTAATTAAGTTCCAGAGCTTCTTTGTTGATTTTTAGTTGAAAGTACTCTCTAAATGTACGACAAGATCTTGAAGTCTCCCACTACTAGTATTAGGACATCTTTAGCTTTTCATGCTTTGTACTGTGGTTTCTTGCTGTTTGCGCTGGTATTTTGTGTTCTTTGTTCATGCATGTGTGTGCATGTGTGTGTGTGTAATTGAGAATGCCAATATTTACTGCATAAATATCAAAAATTGTTATATCTCATTGATGAGCTGTTCTCTTATCAATATATAGTATCCTCATTTATAATATATAGTGTCCTCATTTATCTCTCCTGAATAATTTTGCTTAAATTCATTTTATTAGAAGTCAGAACAGCTACTCCTGCTTGGTTTCTGTCTCCATCCACTTAGTAGGTTGATTTCCATAATTAGACTCTTGATCTGTGGCTTTCTATGTGAGTAAGATGAATTTCTTGGAGAAAACAGATAGTTGGATCTTTTTTTAATAAAAATAAAGCTAACCTGTGAGCTTTAAATGGTGAATTGAATGCTGATTGTAATTAATGTTTTTACTGAGAGGGACTTGCTATTTCCTACGGTTTTGTTGGTTGCTCTGGTCAGTTGGATACTATTAGTTACTGTACTTTCCTCTTTATTTGTATCATGCCTTGATGGTTTATCATGTTGGATGTGATAGATTCCTTCTAGGCTCTCATTTATTCATTCATTCTTCTCCTGAAATGTACTCTCTTCTATGCTTTCACGAATGAGACTATATTTCTTTTCCCCCTTGCACAGTGCTCCTTTAAATAATTTCTGAAGTGTTGTTTATCTACTCATGGATTGTCTTATTGTTTGTGGGGGGCTTACACAATTCTTTGTTCTCTATTTTAAGAAATAACTTTGCTGGGCATAGCAGTTTCGGTTGATAGTCATTTACCTTCGGGGCTTGAAAACTATCACGCCATTCTTTCCTTTCCTGAATGTTGGAGTTGCTGAGAGAACAGATGTTTATGATGTGCTTGACTTTGAAAAAGCATTTAATTAACTAGGTGATTTACTCATTGTGTGTGTGTGTGTGTGCGCGTGCGTGTGTGTGTGTGTGTGTGTGTGTGTGTGCACATGCCACTTCATGTGTGGAGAACAGAGAACAGTTTGTGGAAAGCAGCTCCCCTCTTCCACCATGTGGGTAGGTTCTTGGGATCTAACTCAGGTAGCCATGGTGGGCAAGAAGCATCTTTACTCCCTGAGCCATCTCCCTTCTCCTACCTTACAACTTTCCACATTGTTTCTTTGTTTGTATGTTTGCTATTTGGACTATGATATGTCTGGCGATCCTCTCTGACCGTGTCTATTTGGGATTCGAAATGCTTCTTGTGTGTAAACAACCATTTCTTTCTCTGGCTTGGGAAAACTTTCACTTTAATTGCCTTGAATAATTGTTGTGGGTGTAGACTTAATTCTCAGTTCCTTCTGATATACTGTGCAGTCTAGGATTTGGTCTCTTAAAATGTTTATTGTCCTAGACTCTTTCTCTAGCCTGAAACTTATTCTTCTGTTTGGTCTCGTCTGTTAATAGTGCTTTCTACTTTGTCTTTACTTGATTGATTGACTCTTTTACTTACATCATGTGTCTGGTTATTTTTTTAGTCTGATTTTCCCCCTACATGTTTTTAAATGTCTCCTTCAAATTCTTAACCATTTCATGGACATTTGTAGGCTATTTTTTTCTGTATTTTATTTTACATACCAACCAGTTTCCCCTCCCTCCTCTCCTCACATTCCCTCCCCCCAACAAACATGGCATATCAAGTTGAGGCAGGACCAAGCTTCTCCCCTCTGCGTTAAGGCTAAATAAGGCATCCAATCAGCTAGGGGCCCCACAAACAAAAAAAAAAATCAAGTTGACTTTATTCCTTCTTATAAGCAAAGCCCTTAAGTTATTTTCTCCCTAGGGTGTTGGCTGTTTTGTTGTCTTTGGTTTCTGGTGCTGAGGAATACTGATGTGTAGGGATGTCATTGTGACTTGTTGGCTCACATAGCTGTTTTACACACCGTTACAGTGGAAATGTCTGTCTGCTTTTACATTCCTTTTTTCCCACTCTCATTGTTTGGTTTAGCTTATGATAGACTTCCTGGTTAGTTGTCTTCACTTGGAGTCCTGATTGTTCTGTTCTATTTGTCAACTCGGTATAGGTTGGGGTCATTCTAGAAGAGCAACCTCAGTTGGGAAAACACCTCCATAAGATTGGCCAGTAAGGTAAACCCGTGGAGCATTTCTTGCCCGAAGACTGATGGGCAGTGCTAAGGTGGATAAGAAAGCAAACTGAATAAGCCTGTAAGCAACATTTCTCCCTGGCCTCTGCATCAGTTCCTGCCTCCAGGTTCCTTCCTTGAGTTCCTCTCACTTCCCTGGATGATGGACAATAGGCTGCAAGATGAACCTTTCCTCTCCAAGTTGCTTTTTTTTTTTTTTAATCACAGCAATAGGAACCCTGGGAGACTTGGATGTATGTCCCCTACTGCAGTTTAAGGGGAAAGCCACCTGCATTAGCAGTCCTAATGATCTCTCAGCAGTTTCAGTATTAGCTTGCATTAACAAGACAATTGTGTGACTCTCTTGTGTCCCTGATAAGGTTTGGAGACAGAAACACTAAGATATTGATTGGGGTAAGTGTAGTTTATAGGCTTTTAGAGCTAAGATTATTAATAATTAAGAAGCGAACTGAGAGAGAATTGGAAAGTGGAAGTAAGGGTGAGAAGGAAAGTGTATGGCTTGGTGGTGTGAGAAACAGCAGGAAGATATCAGTGAGGAGGTGCAAAGAGCCACAAAAGCCTTCTCAGTGAGACAGGATCTAAAACAGGACAATTAAAGCACAAAAGTATGAAATCTGCCGGGCATGGTCATGCCTGCATTTAATTCTAGCACTTGGGGTGCAAAAGCAGGCAGGTCTCTGGGTTCAAGACCAGATTGTTCGACAGAGTGAGTTCAAAGTCAGACTGGACCAGTTATCAAAATCTTGTCTCAAGCTGGGTATGGTGGCATGTGTGTTTAATCCTAGTACTCTCAGGACAGCGGCAGGCAGAGGTCTGTGAGTTCAAAATTAGCCTGGTCTATGTAATGAGTTCCAGGCCATCTGAGGCTACACAGAGACCCTGTCTCGAACAAACAAACAAACAAACAAACAAATGATATAGTCTCTGTTCCTGTGGGTAGGGGTGGGACTGCCAATAATGGCAGCACAGACAAGTTGCTATGTCTTTCCTATTGAGAGGCAGTTCTGTGTGGAAACTCCACTTTATACTATTATTCCTCCTATGTCTAGGATCCCCAGGCATGGGCCACACACAGCAACGCACCTTTCAGGTTCCTGTCCTGCTCGTACAGGCTATTAACTCCACCCAGGACCTCCATGGAACATCTCAGACCCAGGTCCTAAATCCACCACTCTGCCCCTCCCTCTTCAGTCGGCTGTGCTCCAGCACCCGTTGCAATGCTGGTTGCATGTCTGCAGTCTAGGCTGTCTCTCTGCAGCTCATTATCTTCATAGTGTCAATACATGAGAGGGAAGAGCAGGTCCCTGACAGCTATTGACCAGGCTCAGCATCATCATTAGGTGTGTGCAGCAGACCCTTGTGGTTCTTAGAGACCACCCCACTTAGGCTGAATTCTTTTTCTTCCTTTGGTTCTTTCTCATGAAAGAAATGGAGTCTATTGGTTCTTAATCTTCACTTGTCTTTTACTTGGGAACCCAGGGAAGCTTCTAATTCATCATTTCGCCTGAAAGTCTCCCTGGAAGGGAGGTTTCTAAGCTAAGATGCAACAAGACAGAATGTGGTACACTCATAATTTATGAGGTGGGAGAAGCCTTCCGTCAACAGAACCCATCAAGAATGGAGATGTGAACCGCTGAGGGTGGGCAGCAGAGTCAGAGCCTTGGCAGGACCACTGCTGGGGGTAGCCAATTAAGACAATGACTTTGTGTGTGGGAAATGTGACAATATCTAGGGCATCTGAGAAGTATCTTTTCCATAACAACACAATTTATTGTCCAACTATAAACCCTGAAGATGCTGTCGCAGGTACACCAGTACTTATAACAATGAAAGATCAGGGAAAATTCAGTGTCCAACCAACACAAGATTGACTAAAGACGTGCATCAAAGGACAATACAAAAGCTAATAGAAGTTAGATCTGCATGCATTGAAGTCAACAGGTGCTAAAGGCATAACACAGACACACGTAATGTTAAAGATGTTAAATATTACAGGTATTAAAAACACAAAGCAACATCTATCTCTTTGCCTGTTTGTCTGTCTATCTACTTTTAAAAGGTTGGTGATTGAACCTAGGGTGTTCTGCATGCAAGAAATACTCTACAATCGAGATACACCACAGTATACACACACACACACACACACACACACTGTATTATATATATTATAATACAAACAAGGGCTTGAAGAACATAGAAAAAAACTCACAAGAGATGTTTTCTCTGAAAATGAAGCCAAGGGATTAAACCAAGATGAGAGAAAAAACTTTGAATCCTTTTTGCTTAAAAAAGTGAAGTAAATATATTAAACTTGCCATTTTAAAATCTGAGTGATGGATACACAGACAATGACTAGTCTTGTTTTTTGAGAATTAAAGATATTTAATAGTTTGAAGTGAAAACTTAGGAAGTGGAAGAAAGATTCAAAGTTCAAAGTTATGCTCAGCTACGTGGCCAGCTCAAGGCCAGCCTGCACTACATGAGACCCTGTTTCAAAAAAAAAAAATACAAAAACAAAAATCCAAAACAACAAACAAAAGGACTAAACAATAGCTTGTCATTATTGCAGAGGTGGTTCTTGGTTAAGGGTACTCATTCCCATGCTCATGATATGAGCTAGTAAGAAAGTGTCTCTATAGAGGAGCCCTGAATGTTAGAATTTCAAGTTTCCAGACCAAGATCCAAAGAAATGTCTAGAGTGCTCTATTAAAGTTTCCTAAAACAGTCCAGTTCTACTAATAAAGGTCTGTTAGAAATGACTACCTTTCAACAAATAATCTTTGCCATTCATTAAGTTCTTCTAGTTTCTAGAACACATGATATTCCGGCTAGCCTGGTGACTGTAGTTAAGTATATCAGAAGGTCATGAACTAGAGATAAATTGGTTGGTCTAGAGAAAGCAGCTTCACTCTGTTACTGCAGGGTCGTCCTCTGGAGCCCGCCTGCTACTCTCTCTTCTGCTAACTTCACACTGGTGAACTGTTGTGGCAACTGTGATCCACTTGTCTGCTAGAATTAGCTCTTGAGATGCTATACTTAAACAGCAACAGTGAGAAGCACTTGCCCGAGTTTAAAGAAATTGTTATGTTCAGGAGCCACATTTCCTGCATAAATGTAGCTCCCACCCCTTGTCAAAGTCAGAGACTGTCACAGAAAAACAGAACTGGACACAATGCAGACATCAACAGTCTGTGGGGAGCACAGGCCCAAACAGGTACATCTATATCACAGCTCCTGCATGTATAGCTCAGACAACATAGCAGAAGAGGGGGTGGAAAGGTTGTAAGAGCCAGAATACCAGAATGTCTGTGGTTAAAACGGCTTCTCCTAGAAATGGCTACATAAACAAGGCCAGAACAATAATAAATATCAATAGACACATTGCTGTGGAAGGGGGGAAATCTCATAGGGTCCCACCACTACATAAGGAACCACAGGTTGCTAATAACTGTTGAGAGAATTAGCGTCCCATTCATGGTTGCCCATTGTAGAGTGATCAGCCTTGAAACTAGCACTCTAGCAATAAACTCAACAGATTGTATGAGTATGATGTGTATGTATATATGTGCATACATGTATATACACACATGGATAGAACAACAATCAAAGAAAAAGAGGCTTTCAGTTTGAGAGTTGGGGATGCATGGGGGTGTCAAGGAAAGGTTTCTTGGGAGAGAAGAAAGGGAAGTAGAGAAAATGACGTAATTCTATTTCAATTAAAAATATTTTAAAATTGTGTCACTTTGCAGGGCCACTGGCGGAGGCACCAGGATTTATCTTTACTGCTTGTACTAGCTTTTCGGGAACCCATTCTCTTTGGATGGAGACCTTGCTCAGCCTAGATATAGTAGAAAGGGCCTTAATCCTTCCCCAAAGCAATGTGCCTCACCCTCTCTGAAAAGTGCATGGGGGATGGGGTGAAGGGGAAGGTGGAGGGAATGGGGGAGGGGAGGGAGTGGGAACTAAAAAAGATAGTTTGTTTGATTTCTTTTTTAAACAAGAAAAAAAATGTGTCAATCATGAGGTTCACAATGTTGAGAGAGTTGAACAGAAATGAAGACTAATTTGAATTCAAAAGGGGGGAAATTAAGAGTGATTTTAAACTTTGAATATTCTAGTGCTTCCTGCGGTTTCCTTCCTGTGAAGTATCTCTGCATACACGATATGGAGCATTATCTTTGTGCTTAACTCTAATTATCAACTTGCCGGCAGCCTAGAGTCACCTAGTATACAAGTGTCCACGAGGAATTGTCTATCTTGGGTTGTTCTGTGGACATGTCAAAGGGGGGATTATCTTAACTAAGCTGATTTATGTAGGAAGATCTAGCCCACTGTGGGTGGCACCATTCCCTATGCAGAAGGGCCTGAACTGTGTAAGAGTAGAGAAATCAAACTAAACACAAGAAAGAAAGGGAGCATGTATATTCATGCGTGTATTCATCTCTCTCTGCTCTTGATCAAAGAAGTGATAAAACTAACCGTTTTTAGTTCTGGCTTTGACTTTCCCACAATAATTGGTTGTAACCTGGAACCATAAACTGAAATAAGTCCCTTTCTCCCCTAAGTTACATTTTGTGACATTATTTTATCACAGTGACAGAAATGAAACTAGAAAGGCACACATCTGTGTGAGGGGCAGAGGGCCACCTCAGGTGTCGTCTTCAGGAACATCATCCACAGGCTCTGAGACGGGGATCTCACTGGCCTACCACTGGGTCCCAGGAATCCAGCTGCTTCTGTCTTCCTGGTGTTCACATGACTGCTACACCCAGCTTTTCATGCAGGAGCTGTGGATTAAACGCCAGTCTCTACTCTCATGAGGCAAACTCTTTACCAACTGATCTATCTCCTCGGCCCCTAAAAATTTTTTTATTGGAAGGATCTTGAATTATTGATTCAGTCTCCTTACTCATCATTGGTTCTCTAAAAATTTTGTTTGTGTGTGTGTGTGTGTGTGTGTGTGTGTGTGATGCTGTCATGACTACAGCACGCTTTCTTCCGGGACTTTACCCATTTCATTTCGTTCCATAATTTGTTGGGATATAATTGTGAGTCCATACTTGATCCTAGAGGCCTCTTGGGATCCCTTACAGCCCTGCAGCCTAGAATGCAATGCTCTTGCTCTCATTTATAGCTGTCTTTTAGTCACCCCTCCCCATCACAGTCCAGCCAAAAGTTTGGTTTCTCTTGAAAACCATCAACATCTTCCACCTTTTCTACTGTTTTCCTATTCTCTATTTTATTTCCTTTTGCTCTGGTTTTCTTTTCTTTCTATTGCTGCCTCTGGGTTTGGCTCACCCTTCTTTTACTTCCTTTGATTGTAGAGTTAGGTTGTTTGAGATCTGATTGCTTCTGCAAAGGTTGGCACGCGCAATATAAACATTCCCTTTTAAAACCCATTTTTGTGCTCATACGTTTTGGAACATTGTATCCATTTTTGTTTGTCTTGTAAGATGAGCCTTAACTTCCGTTTTGATTTTTTGACTGACCTGCTGGTGTTGTAGCATTTCACTGTGCTTGTGAACTTCCCGGTTTTCCTGCATTGATTTCTAGTCTAATATCCCTGTGCTCAGAAGACACACACGCCCGATGTTATTTGAGTCTACTTGAATCTGTTAAGCTTTGTTTTCTGCCCTGACGTGTGATCTATCCTGGGGAATATTCTGTTGGAGCTTGAAAAGAATGAGTATTTTGTACTTGTTTAATATATTTCAATTGTTCAACAAGTCAACCAAAATATTGTTTTCTCAGAAATAAAGGTTCTCAAACAAGACTTTTACAGTGTATATTTTCAACTTTGAAGAAACACATCATCTGTGTGCTATATAAATTGTCCTGGAACATCAAAATTGATCAATAACTCTATCTAATTCACTTTATAAGGCGATTGAGGGACAACTGCCATCCTGCATGTTGGCAGTGCCTTTAGAGTTTAGGGGTAGAAATTGAGTTTCAGGATCAAATTTTTGTCATCTCAATTTTCTGCCACCCACATAACTTCTCAGAATGAAATATCTATGAATGACCATATATTTGATAATCATCTTTCTTTTTATTTTTAAATCTATACCTGATTGTTTTAGAGAAATCAGTGACTTTTTCATTTCCTCCAGTAGGAATCCTGGTGGAGGCCTTACAAACTTTAAATAAATTGAGGTGTTCAGAGGACATTTCCAAATGACATATCAAAAATGGGTCAGACATATACAACAATAATAGACAAAGAAAATAAGGTCATCAACTTGAGAGGTGGGCAGATGTAGGAGGGGTTGGAGGGAGGGAACCTAGGAGGGGTTAGCAGGACGAAAGGGAGATGGGGGAAAAGATGCAATTCCATTAAATTAAAAATGGAATCAATCCTGAGATTCCCCATGCTGAGAGAGTTGGACAGAAATGAATTGTTGCACACACACACACACACACACACAATCCTATGCCAAAATATTTTCACTTATTAATTCTATCAAGTATTCAAATATTTAAAGAGAGATTAACACAATGCCTCAAAATTTTCCAGCATAGGTGAAAAAAAAATCAAAAACCAACTAACAGACTGAATTTAACAAAACAGTAAAAAGTATCATTCAGCACTCAGCAGGTGAAGGTACTCACTGCCAATCCCAATAGCCTGAGTCCAATTTCCAGAACACACATAATGGCTAGAGAAAATGATTCTCTTAAGTTTCCGGTTACCTTCACATGTTCTTGGTGGCATGTGTACACATACATACACAATTCAATAAACATAAAGAAAAGAAGAAGAGGAGGAGGAGAAAGAGGAGGAGGAGGAATAAAAGGAAGAAAAAAGAGCCTTGTTTACCATGATCAAGGAGGGTTTGTCCTTGCGATACAGCAAAGGTTTGATATACCTAAAGTCCACAGCCAGCACCGTTCCTTGCTGTAAAGTTACAAGTGTTCCTCAAACATGGGGTACACTCCCCTTGCTTCTGTGTAACATGGTCCTGGAAGCCCTAGGCACATCAACTGGCAAGAAAAAAGGAAAGTGAACCCAGATCCAGAAGGGAGAAGAACAGTGTGCCCTTTGCTGATGACGTGTAGGAAACTCGAAAATAATAGTGTTCACCCTTGCTAATGCCATGGCCCTTTAATACAGCTCCTCATGCGTTGACCCCACAACCATAACATTCTTTAATACAGCTCCTCATGTGCT
>LOEQ01001342.1:12141-23788 GCA_001685075.1 Bramus lutescens
AGAAGAAGAAGAAGAAGAAGAAGAAGAAGAAGAAGAAGAAGAAGAAACATCCCACATTCCATTCCATCAAGGGGGGAAAAATAATCTCTTCTAAATTTACTTTTCTTATTCAACATCCCTTAGATTGTTGATTGCTTATTCAAAAAAGATATATCAAGTTACACTTATCAGTTCCAAAACCTTTCTTTCTTCATTAACAGGGCACCGTGACCAAAGATACTTGTTTAACAAATATTTCTTTGGGATTCTATATAGGCTAAGTACCAGGGAAACAAACAAAAAACAAATAAACACCATTCCTGTTCTCATGGTGCTGACATTGGAAACTATGATCAGCTTAAAGAGCAGAGCAGAAAGTATCCAAATAACCTGGTGATAAAATCTATTTGGGGCAAGTGGTGGGGGTGAGGTCTCTTCAGTACATGTTTTTCACCAGAGGCCAGGGAAGTCTGGCTTCCTCGCAAATTGGAAAAGACATAAACCAAAAATATCTTCAATTTTTTTTTAGTCTAAAAAAATGTGTGTGCATGTTTGTTTTGCCTGAATGCATGTTGTTCACTACATGCCTGCCGGGTGCTTGTAGAGACGAGAAGAGGATGTCAGATACAACCCCTGCCCCAAGTCCCCCAGAACTGCAGTTATAGACAGTTAGGAGCTGCCTGTGGGTGCTAGCAATCAAACCCAGGTCCTCTGGAAAGGCAACAAGTGCTCTTAACCAATGAGCTTTCTCCAGCCAAGACCCACTGATAAATTCTCTCTCTCGAGAGAGAGAGAGAGACTCTCTCTCTCTCTCTCTCTCTCTCCTCTCCCTCTTTTCTCTCCCATTTTACATATATATATATATATTGTCTATATGCATGCATGGTACTCCATGTGTGTTTGGTGCCAGCAGAGGTCAAAAGAGGATTTTGCATCCTCTGGAACTGCAGTTAGAGACACTTGGGAGCTGCCACGTGAGTGAGTGCTGGGAATTACACCCAGGTCCTAAGCAAGAACAAGTGTTCCCAGCCACTGAGCCGACTCTCCAACTCCCTTTAAAGACATTGTTCTAAAGCCCAGAGCTGGACATATTCTTGTCATTTGTCTTGGTTCTGGAACTTTTGCACTTAAAAAAAATGACTACAGGCAAAACATAGTTCAGCAGTAGAGCACTCATCGAGGAGGCCTGAAGTTCAATCCCACCCGGCCCCAGGACTGGCCCCACCCCGAATACATACATAGGCATGCGCACGCATGTGCATATGCACGTGCACACAAATACATACACACATACACAGAGAGAAAGAGAGTCACACACACATGGACAAAGGCACATGCATGTATGCGTGCACACACAGACACCCCTAGTTAAATGTAATAACCTTTGTTAAGCACACATCAAGCATACTAACACACTGGGAGGGAGCCTCTGGAATCCAAAGAATAAACCAACATCCCCCACGAAGGTGCAGAAGTCTGGGAAGATAAAAACTTATTTTAAAAAATTACCATTCAGAGTAGAAAGATGTATGGTCCAAAAACAAAGAGTGAGCCCTTAGCTGTCAGGCTAAACCCCAGAATTCACTAGGCTTTAATGACACAGGAGAACCTGCATACCTGATGTATCCCTGAAATTATGAAGCACAGGAGAATTAAAGAGAGGGAACTTAGAAGCCCCTCCACATACGTTGGAACTTCCCTCTAAGATTACCACCTCACCTGCTCCATGTGGACAGAGAAACACTTAATAGAAGCTTCACTAGACGAAGGCGGTCATTAGCAAGGAACGCCCGGGCTGAAGCCTAAGCCAAATGGCCTGCTGACTTGTGTTCTGCTATCTCAAAAATCACTAGGCCATTTTTACACCCCCCAAGGGGGCCTGAAATGACAGGCTTCAAATGATAGTCCTTAAGCCATGTCCTGAATAGAGCAAACTGATAAAGTGCCCAGGCCATGGTGCCTACGAGTTCCAAAAATAAGAGTTTTTTACTTCTAGAGATAAGTCCAAAAATTCTAATTATTGTACCTCATCGAATTAAAAGAGTTTACTGGAAATACAATGTAGCATTTTATAACACTGCTCCTTGTCTCTATAAGTCAGCTTACTAGAAGAAAGGCCATTTCTATTTTGAAAAGACATCAAGAGAACAGGACAGACTTGAGTTCAAACATACAGCACCCATACCAAAAAACCGGGCATGACCCCAACAATGAGGGACAGAGACAAGTGGATCCCAGGAGCTCACTGGCTAGCCCGCCTAGCCAANACAGAGACAAGTGGATCCCAGGAGCTCACTGGCTAACCCGCCTAGCCAACCAGTGAGCTTGGAACTCAGAGAGACACCCTGTCTTTCAGGTTTGTTTTTGAGACAGGATTGCACTGTGTAGCTCTGGCTATCCTGTATCTCACTTTGTAGAAAAGGTTGGCCTTGGACTCACAGAGTTCTGCAGGCCTTCTGAGTACTGGAATTAAAGGTGTGAGCCACCACCACCCTGCTGAGACATCCGGTCTTAAAGGATTAGGAGAGACAGTGTGATAGAACACACCCTACAGTGCTATTCAGGACAATGAACCAACAGGTATTAGCGTGCATACCCCATATAACCATACGCTCCCACAAACACACTTCCAAATACACTATACAATTATAGAAACACACCAAAAGAGAAAGAGAGGAGAGGAAAGGGGGGAAGAAGGAAGGGGAGAGGGAGAAGGGAGGTGGAAGAAAAAGATGTGAGCAATCACAAGACAAGAAAGGGAGAACCATCTCTTCAAACAAGAAGTCCTTTGGAGAGCATCGTTCTTGAGTCTTTATTTTCAATGTTGAACAACAAGCCAGGCTCGGCGGTTTACATCTTTAATCCCAGCTCTTAAAAAATAGAGGCAGGTGGATCTCTGTGAGTGAGAGGCCACCCTGTTCTTTAGAGAGATCAGGTCAGCCAGAGCTACATAGTGGAGCGTTAAAAAAAAAAGTTCAACATCACTCTTGTGATATTCTCAGAGATGGGCGAAAAATAAAAAGATATTGATTGGGTTATATGCTCTTTATACAAAATGCTGTTCCCAAATTATCATTATATATATATATATATATATATAATTATAAAACACACACAATGCCTTTCCCGAGCAGTATCAAATTTGGGGTGACGGCAAGAAGATACCATTCTTACACATCGGGCACCAATCACCAGTCACTTTTCACAAAGCATATGCCAGCTACACAGCACACGAGCGTCCAGCTGAAATAAGAACACAATCCCATCCCAACCCAGTTCCCACCCTACTCCCATTCTGGATATGGTAAGGTTCCATGGCACACAGCTGACCCAATGACAGCAAAAACCTCTTTAATGTGGGCTCCAATAGGAATCACATCACAACCCTGACAGTGTGTTTGTTGGAGACCACAGCTGTGTGGCCCAGGAGAGAATGAAAAGTGGAGCTCCAGGGTGTCTGAGTGCACCCAGATCTTCAAAACACAGTCTAAAATCTCCTCCCTGACTTCACCATGGCTGCAAGTTCCAAGTTCATTGCCAAGGACAGGTGCACACTGCTTAAATATAACATGCAGAAACAGCACAGAGGTCTTGGTCCTGCCGCTGGAGAGTGACGCCATCCTAAAGGAAGTGTCGCTGCTCTTTAATAAACACCCAAATTCTTCAAAGCACCAGGTTATTCCCCGCTATGGCTTTCAGGTTTGCTAACGCCACTGCAGGATGGGAATCTCTCGCTGGGCTACTTGAATTGCGGGAGAGAAACAAAAATTTAGTTTTACCTTCTGAGTCCCATACAGGTTTTTCTCTGAGAGTCACTTCAGGGGGATCTCATGGTCATGTCTGCCATCACATTTTGATGGTTCTGCAAGAAGCAGGAATGAGGCCCATGCACTGATCGGTATCACAGAACCAGTGAGAAAAAAATACTTCCATAAAAGAAGCTTTTTTTTTTTAAAGAAACAATATCATACTGATGATTGGCATGCTTGGCTGAACCATTGCAGGAAAATAAAAATCTTCTGTGTTTCAGCAACGGTTCCAACAGGTGGTTGGAATTCTGGGCACTTGCCAAGCCACCAGGAGTTTCTCCACAACTGGCAGGCTACCGTATCACATTGTACATTACAGCTGTAATGAGCTGTCAACAGATAGGTCAAATGAAAGAAACAAAATTAAAGGAACGATGCGCACACACAAACGGTGAGTCTGAAATCCTGAGTCTCATGTGGTCTTAATGAGGCAGGTGAAGAATGGCAGGGGCTAGGGTTTCTCACCGAGTGTTTACGATGCAGCAAGGCCTGGTCTAAGCATGTGTCATGTATGTCACCCCTAGTCACCCCTCACCACAACAACCCTACAATGTGGAAACTATCACCATCCTATCTTAAAAGTGAAGACGCACAGAGAGGTTGCCCTACGTCTCACAGAGGATGACAGAGACCCCACTGGAACTCAAATCGCCATCTTCAGAGCCTACACACATGACTTGCATGGGCCTCTGAGCTCCAAGTTGAGAAATGAGTGCTCCCTTACTGCCGACATGCTGAGCAAGCTGCCCTGTCTCCCTGGTCCTCTATTTGCTCACCTACACCACGCGAGACTTCCACGACATAGGAAGAGCAGGTCTGTGACCCTTTTCCCCCCCTTGGAGTGGGGGGGTGAGGGGTTAGATTAATAGTTGTGGTTCTTATAGCCTAGGATGACCCTAAACTTCAGATCCTCCTGCCTCCACCCCCTGGGTGCTGGGATTAGAGTGATTCAACCCTGCCCATCTGCTTCCATAATCTCACTGTTCATCTCTCTAAAGGAGACTGCCTGACCCCAAGGACTTAGAGTAAACTGAACACAGGTGTTGCCCACCCCCCCACACACACACACAAACACACTTCCAGCTACAGACAGATACTGTGTGCAGACCTGACACCCCCATTCACCAGGGAGCTCAAGGAAACTCTAGGGGAAGAAACAGAGAGCCACCTGAAGAAACACCACCCTGAGGACACCTCACGTTACCTTCTCCTCTCCGACTCCTGCTTCTTTGACTTACAGGTAACGACTTCTTCACTTATCTTTACTGAAGCCTATCATTTATTTTGACATTTAATCCTTTCTGCCCTCTATTATCCTTACTTGAGTTTCTCCTTAGACATGGCAACACATAAAATAAATTCATTAAAATACTACTGGAATCTTTTACCTGTACTAAACGCTGAGGTAGTTAAATTTTATCTTAACATAAACTACTGCTCATTTTTAAAAAATGTACTATAACTCTACAATCCAAGTATAAAGAAATTTGCACATTTCTACTCCTTGAATCAATAAAAGACCACCGCTCTGCATTTAAAGGTTTGCTACATTGCACCACACTCAAAAATGTGGTCATCATAAAACACACTGTTGCAAGGTAGCTATTTTAACGTGAATTTTATATGTGCCTGTAGCACATAAGAAGCAGTGTTTTCACACACAAATTTCTCTGCCTCTCAGAGAAGCAAAAGCACTTTGGTGTCAGATTCCCCACTGATTGGATTTTCCAATTACTTTGGATATACAAAGCTAGCCATAATTTTGGAAAATAGTATTACCAACCTTTGGAGGAACAGAAAAACATAATTCATACTTAATCAAGTGTCATATGATCGTCAGCAAACACATGTTTAAGACCTACTAAGAACAAGTCACTGCACCGCAGCGCATCATCCAAGCTAGACACCCCAGCATTGCCATGCCACATGCCGAGCGCAGGCCCTCGGGAGCCACGGCAGATTCTAAAGGCAGGAAATAGAAGCCAGCAGGAGGAATAACAGTACACCTTCCGCTCACCCCCTCCCCTTGCTTTTTAATTGAATGAAAAATCTCCACATGAATTCATTAGAAGCTTGATAGCTTTATTAAGCACCATGTTGCTGTGTGCTTAGCAGCAACACTTCAAGTACCAGTTAACAGAGCTCAGATGAAAGGGAGAGAAAAAAAGAACACCAAAATTTTTATTCCTCCAACCTTTGGGGGACAGAGGAAATCTCAGAAAGAAATAAACTGCTTGCTCTCCCATATGCAGGATGGAGCCATGTACATATAGGTAGAGAGTAACATGAAGGATAAAAGCAAGGAAGGCTGAACACAGGAGGGGAGGAAGGCTCAAGTGCAGAAATGGACACGGGTTATGCCAGCGGATAGACAGCTGCTTTTCGCTCCAGTTCTAATTCTGAATGGCCTGTTTAGCTTGTGTAACGGACAGCTACACAACACACAACTAACACGAAAAGGGTCAAATTTAATGTGAAATTCCACAGCTTCCATTTCGAATGCATTTCTAAGTGTAATAAGTTCTTAAGTTGTATAGACTTTTGGTCTAGTTAATTTGGGTTATGATGTTTTTTATCTATTTGTAAGGTTTTTTGTAATAGTTTATTTAAAAAAAATGAAGGCGGGGAGTTAGTAGCTGGAGTCTATTAAAATTAAATGATAAAGTGGACCCTCGTACTTTTCATTGAGTCCTCTTGGGTTTGTGTACAGCAAACCCTCTTGGTTCATTTGCATTTGATTTAGCTACTTTTCACACCAACACGAGAGTTGTTTTTAAAAAAGGAACAAGGAGAAAGTACCTCTCAAAAAATACTAGAAGAAATTTCCTATTTGAAAACAAAAAGAGAGCCAGGTAGAATTGCCAAAAGAACAAAATGAACGTGGAGCAGAGACTGGAAAGCCTGTCCTATAAATCAAAGGGTGTGAGGCCTAACAGACCTCATGCTTGGAATCTACGGTCAACAGTGGCCACACTCTAGGTGGTTCAATAAAAATGACCAATTTTGATGATACGGCCAGGGCTAGAGAGATGGCTAGGTGGATTCAGTGTTTGCCATACAAGCATGAGGACTTGCATTCACATCTCCAGAACACAAATAAGAAGGACAGACTCCATAACAGATGTCTCTAATAACAGTTATCCTACAGCGAGATGGGGTTAGAGACAGGAGACTCACTAGGTGCTCAGGAGCCAGCAAGGCTGAGGTTCACAGCAACAAGCAGCAATGAGACACTGCCTGGAACAAAGCAGACAGGCACCTGAGGTTGTCCTCCGAACCCCACAAGGGCTTTCCCAGAACTACAGTGGGAAAGTCCCCAGCCATGTGCCCAGGGAGGCTTTCTTCCCTCCATAGTTAAAAACCCCAAAAGCATCTCTCAGTCTTACTTTCACTGGGCTTCCAAAACGTTGGCTGATGCATGTTTTTCACAAACCCACAACTTCATCGCTAGGGTGCCTGGAGCCAAGACCTGGTCTCAGAAGCTCCAAGGACATCCAACCACATCGTGGGGCCACTGTACTTTCCATGACCTTGCTCTTCTTCAAGGAGCCTGGCATCTTCTAACATGTGATACCATTTGCATGAAATCAGAGGGCAGGATGCACGTCACCGCTGAATAGCTAGTGTATATGCATCTGATAGGCAGCAAAGGCTGTTTTGTGGACATTGATTGCAATAAACTAAACCAAATTAAAAATAAAAGCATTAATGGATCCATGGCTCCTGCCTTCGGCATACAGGCAATATACTGGAAAGAGAGAAACAAAAAGTTAAATAAACAGAAACCCAAAGCTACAGTAACCATGAAATGTTCTAAGAAAGCACAGACCATGGGTCCAAGACGTGACTCTGGAAGTGAGAAAGAGCAGGGCGGCAGCTTTCCAGGAAGCTGCTGGGAAAGGAAGTAGGAAGAGAGGCGTGGCTCTCACTTGAGGATGGGATGAAGTTGAGGAGGCAGGCACAGCTGGACCAGCAGCCACAAGGTGTCACCTCCCCGTGAGGAGCCCTGGGGCATATTCACACAAGGCAGGGCTTTGACAGCCGGTTTCATGAGTTCTCAGGGCGCTGGAACGCGCACAGGTGCATGATGGAATCCATTCTGCCTTTCCACTCGTCAGTTCTTATCGCTAAGAGCGTGGCTGTTGTGTACCTGGGCATACCTACCAGGGACAATGCAAGGTCTCCTCATCCCCTCCCGGGCACCATCTTTCCCTGCATCTCAATTCCTCATGCCCAATCATCACTTAGTACCCTGGGCATGCAGGCAACGTGCTAAGGTTAGCCTGATGGACATGTTCTCTAAGGGACAGCTTAGTCTTAAGAGCACCCAAATATTCTTATATCACCCATATGCTGAAGCAAGCGATAAAAATGCACTGTTTTCTCCACTTTACCAAAGAAGAGTACACACAAATGATGCCTTGGGGGCAGCACTAAACTACAGTGTAGCTTATCAAATATTTGTCAAAGCTCTACCGGGTGAAAAGCAAGGTACTTACTACCCAGGACTCAGAGGCACAGTAGCTGCTGTGCAGTGTAGAGCACTGGGCGAGCCATCCACACACTGCCCGGCAACTGCTCCCGAGTGTCTTGGCCCCCAAGCATACTGTCTTATGTTTGTCTTGTCGGCAGTCCCATCTTCCCACATCAATTTGCAAGAATCCAGCTCTTGTCCTTAGAGTTACTGCTTCAAATCCGTCACATCTGGGCAATCAGATTTCCAAAAATGGTTAGAATTCTCTCTTTAAACTTAGTGAAATCAATTCTAGGTGAAAACCCAAGTGATGGGTGGAGACTCATCAATCAAACCTGACAACTGGTGAGAGTGTGGTCCTGTGGCTGGCAGAGAGGACTATGCATTCAAAAGCACCAAGGTTACTATAGTGGACAGCACAGGCCTGGAAATCAGAAGCCCTGCATTTGCATAGTCTGCGTGCTCTTATGTAGGTCAACTTAAAGGTTCTCTGCCTCTGTTTCTTCATTTGAGCAAATGGTACTTTCCTGCTAAGAGCTCAGCAAGATGACGAATACGCAACCCAGTTACCAACACACAGTCGAAGTTCTAAAATATTAGTGGCTGTTCCCATCAACTGGGTTCCAACACACAAGTGCCAACAGGATATGGCTTCAATAGTCCCTGCCACAGTTAATTTACCTAACCACAGTGCCCTGTTCCAGGGAACAACTTCAAAATGTGCTTTGCAAAAGGATGTCCACCTGTTCTAGAGCCTAAGGCCCTGCGAGCAACTGGTGTCCTGTGTCCCAGAAGCAGAATCTCCCAATATTATTGGATCACACAACTACCTGGGGTAACTATCATTTCGGTCCCCAGCCCATGGAGGTTCATTTATAATTGCCTTTTGCAATCACCTACTTGTTAAATGATCTTTGCAAAAACAAACAAACAAAAACAGTCAATTTGCAAAATAGAGACTGTTCAGTAAGTCAACAGTGAAGGTGTGATAGGGCAACCCCTCCACTGCTCAGGTCTCTACCACACCCAAGTCATGGCCTAACATGACTCCTCCCTGCAAGAGTGAGGATCACTGGAAAAGTCAACCAGCCTTGGTTTCCCGCCAGACACCTTTGAGAAGAGACTAACTGGTGGCGGCTGACAGACACAGAGAAACAGAAGAGCTGGCCCAGGCAGGAACAAAGCTCCCTGTTCACGTCTATAGTGTGAATCCCGAGCACTCAGCGGCTTCAGTTTAGTTTCTGTCTCATGCCTCCTTAAAACAAATCCTGCGACTTACAGTGGCCTGAGAGATTTTTGTGCTTGTCACTGCAGCCTAAGAACCTGCTGAGCCAGCTAAGGAGATGGCTAATGGCTCAGTTCCATTCACACAAGGTGGCTCTCCACGTGTCATTCTTGGCTGGTAATGGCAAGATGCAAGAGGAATAACCTGCATTCTCGAAGAAGGGAACATGGGATCAAGGAAATACTGGACTACCCCTGAGGCCACCCTCTCCCCCCTGCCATCTGCCACCTCTAGCCTGAAGACCCCCCACAGGTCAGGTCTTTCTACATCCTACAGAGGAATGACTAAACACCAGAGCACCAATTACCTGGGAATTCAGTTTCAGGGAAGAGATGAGCAGAGTTACTTCAGGGGCGCAGTTAGTTTTATAACTAACTGGGCCACTATATAGCTGCTTAGACCATGACAGGAAGATGGTTTTAATAACACCACCACCCTAGAGCGTATATTAGCATTTACAAGGTACATTCACATACACTCCAGCTCTTTTGATCTTCTTCATGACCCTGCAAGGCTGGTAATCTAATCTCTGTTTCCAAATACAACAACCGAGGCTGAGAGGTTAAAAACCTAGTCCGGGAATCCTGTGAGTCAGTTATTCCCTGGCTCGGAATCCCAGGCTCTGCTTTCTAAGGCTTCATAAAAGACAAAAAGGTACAAAGGAAAACAGAAGTATGCATTGCTTCAAATACCTCAAGCTATTAAAAGGAGCGACATTACCAAAAAATAAAAAAGCTTGAAAATAAGGACATAAACTGTTGACTCTGTGCGTGTGCGCGTGTGTGTGCATGTGTGGTTTTAAAAACACTTAAAACAATGCAATTAGGTTTAAGAATTCCTTACTTGGCTATCCAAAGGTGAAGAACCTGCCCAAATTCACTTCCCATGAGTCATGGAGTCTACAATCAAAGGGAAAATAGAAGCAAAGGTCTCGTCTGATACAAGATGCTAGAAGAAAGGTATATTCCCCAAGTAAGGTCAACAGACCCTGAGATTCCCCCAGAAAGCTAGCATTGTGTTTGTTGAGAGAAGTCTAGGGCTGCCAGCACAATAAAGAGACCAGAGAGGTTTTTGGCTGGAGCCAAAACAAAACTTCAAAGGGAAAAGAGCCCGGAGCTTCAAAGACCCCCTGCAGGACCAATTACCACCTACAATGTTTATCTAAGCTGTCATTTAATGATGGCTACTTCCCTAACTGGGTGCTCACCCTCACCTTAAAAACACCTACCATCCTAGAGGGATGAGGGGTGGGGGGAGAGTGGGCACATGAGTTCTCCGTTGTTTTTGAAAAAGAGATGTTGATCAGGAAGCAGGCACTGGTGAAATTCATCCTCTAAACTGAGAAAATATAAAAGGTTAAATTATAACATGAATTAAAGGCGAAAAAAAGTGCTTTCAAAAATCTCACTTTCAAAGTCATGTTGGTAGGACAGTAGAATGCTCGTAAATTATGGGAAGGGAAAAAGTCCAAAAGTACACTTAGACCTGATTTCAACTTTCCAAAGCAGACAAAGTAGCCTGTGGAAGGCTGGGAGGCATGCTTACCAAAGCAGCAGCCCCAGCTTCAGCTCGTGGGCAGCTTGGACAAACAATGAAGTTAAGATTTATTTACCACTGACTAAATAAGTCACATAGCTGGACAAAGTGCTAGGCTAGGCAGAGATAAACAATACAAATAGAAAATTAGGTGGCTAAGTCAAACTTTAACGCTTTAACGTGACCTAGCTCTCACAACGGGATAAGAAATGAACTATAATGTCGCTTTGCTGTGTTCTGTACCATTGCCGTTTCTCACAAAAAGCTGCTACACAGCTTTTATGGCGCGTGTGCTAATGTGTGTGCACACATGCGGCAGTCGTGTGTACAAGTTATTTGGAGGACAGAGGTCAGTGCCTGGTTCAATCACGTCACCTTATTTTCTGACCCTGAAGCTTACCAACTAAACCAGACTAGGTATCCAGCAAGCATCAAACATCCTCCAGTCTCCAACTCCGCAGTACTGAAATTACAACCATGAATATCTGGCTTTTGACACGGTAATCCAGACTCAAGCCTTCGTGTTCACTGAGCCACAGGGCCACTTGTGTTACTTCCAAAAAA
>LOEQ01001342.1:49303-63839 GCA_001685075.1 Bramus lutescens
GTGCCCTCTTCTGGCATGCAAGCATACATGGAAGGAATGTTGTATACATAATAACTAAATAAATCTTTAAAAAAAAAAAAGAAAAAAAAGTCAGACTCAGTAGCGCATGTTCATAATCCCATAGCAAGGTGAATACCCCCAAGGCTGAGAAACAGTTAGCCTGGACTACTCAATAGAGCCACAAACAAATTAGAAGGTGAAGACTGAGACCTGAGGTTGTCCTCAGACCTTCATATCCTTGCCATGACACATGTGGGCCCTCACAAATACACACACACACACACACACACACACAAGCATGCACACATGCATGCATGTACACATACTGTACACATACACAAAGTAACTTCAAAAATACTTTAAAATTACATATCATGCAAAATAAAACAACAACATAATAAGAAGAACAGAATAACAACAACAACAATAATGATAGAAATTTTAGAGGGAACAATAGCTTTTGGGGGATCAGGATCATCTACTTGGTAGAGTGTGTCCTTCATATGAAGTGTTTGTTGAATAGATGATGAACAAAGAAAGGAATACGTCATTGAACTGTTTTAGTAATGTAACAATACCATAGAAACAGGATTTGGAGAAGAAAGTTTGGGAAAGAAAAAGGAAATTTTTAAGGTAAAAGTTTGGGAACAAATAACTACCTGAAAATTAATCATCTTGATAAATCATCTTTGAAACACACCGTCCAATAGGCAAATGGAGTTTCTTTCCGCTAAATTGGTTTCATTTCTAGTTCAGCACTGCCTGTAATCAGTAAAAGGGAGACATGCATTGAGAATTGCCGTATTATTTCTCTAAGCACATTTGCTTTATTCTCAATAGGTTTCTAGAGGCTGGAGCTCGTTTTCAAGGTGAGATCTTTCACCAACATATACTGCTTGTCTGGCGCGAGGGAGAGGTCATTAGCTTTCCTGGAGTATGTGTCCCTCAAGTCACAAGGTGGACCCTGGCCAAGAAGCAAACATTAAGTCATGTATCCCAGCAATTTGGAAGCGTGTCCCAGGCTGCCTGAGGTTTGGGACTCACAGGTCAGAGACCCTGTACGCACGGCTGTCTCTGTGTGTGCCTCCTTTGGCTGAATGGCCATGACCTTAATAAAGTGTTTCTTACTTCAGACATTTCAAAATAAATAAGAACAGGTGAAATTTGCTATATAATGATACTGCCCAAAACATCTCCAATTTTTCCCTTTACTCGGGAGCTGAGAGGCTTGTTTTCCTTTGATAAATAAGCCTGAAGTTTGAGAATGATTCAGTAGCATCCATACACTGGGCAGCAGAAAAAGCTGACTGCCCAGATTCTCCCTCTGAAAGCTACAGGTTGGCTTGTTGTAGTCATTTGAATGAGAATGGCCCCCAGAAGCTCATATATTTAAATGCTCGGCCCCCATTCGTGGAACTGTTTGGGAAGGATTAGGAGATGCGCCTTGTTGGAGGAGGTCTGTCATTGAGGTGGGTTTTGAGGTTTCAAGAAGCTCAAAGGCCACACCCTCCCAGTTAGCTCTCTCAGCCTCCTACTCGCTGATGAGGCTATAAGCTCTCAATGAGTGTGAAGCCTGTCAGCCTGCTGTCCTGCTTTCCCCCGTGATGGTCATGGATTCTAACCCTTTGACACTGGAAGAAGCCCCAGATCCACTCTTTCTTCTCTAAGTGGCCCTGGTTATACCATCTTCATGGCAATAGAAAAGTAGCTAAGACACTTGCTAATGTATGATGAGTAAGCGATCGTTAGCAGAAGGCATTCCCGTTACCTAATACCTCTTGTCCTCTCACAGAGATGACTTTTGGTATCTTATGGCAAGCAAGACACAAAATATTTTTAAAGTTTTAAATTTGGGAGCTGGTATGTTTATAAGGAGCAAACTTTTAAAAGCTGATTAATAAAATATGGGGGGAAAAGAATTATACTTCTTTCCTTTAGTGGGGAGCTGGTTTCTGATAGAAATAACACATCTACATTAAACATTACTTAAACAAAGTTATTTTCGTGAGCTGGTACTTAAGAGATAGTCCAGAGATCAGCATTTGTCAGTGAAACAGATCAACAGCATCATTAAGAATTCTGGTTTTTGTCCCAGCACCAGGCATGAGAAACCTGTTTGATCAAGGGAGTCCAAGAGACTTCCAAACCAATACAGGCTGCTGGTGTTGCCTTTGATTTAAAAAGTAAGTCCCAATGGCTGAAGGCATCATACACTTTGAGCACGGAATTCAGAGGATTCCACCTGAGTCTTGCCTGAGAGCATCCTCTCCAAGGCCTAGTAGCTTCAGGTGGTTGCTGGGAATTGAATTCAGGGTCTCTGGAAGAGTAGCCAGGGCTCTGAACCTCTGAGCCATCTCTCCAGCCCTAAAGGAGAGACAACTTTAATGCTGACACTTCCAACTATACCAACTATATATGCTTCCAATGTTCCCCGTTCATATTTGTGCATCCATAAGTAACACTGAAGTCATACTGAACAATACTTTTTCTTTTTCTAACTGAAATAGTCTCATTGCACTGTGTTACAATCATTTCAGACTTTCTCACACCCGGGTGGTTGTTCCCAGTGTCCAGTAGCTGACCCAGGTCCTGGCAATTGTGCCATCTGAGAGTATTCTTTCCATTTCCTCGAACGAATGTTATTAGTTGAATGCTGAACCACTCTCGCCCCAATTCAAGTTCCCACAATGGTTCCACAGTTACTATGAGCTGTCTTCAGGGAACCTGGCAGAAGTGACATTATCATCATTGTTCATAGAGGGTTCCTAGAGCAAGTGCCTTAAATCCTGATCAGAGTACCCTGAACTAGTTCAAAGCCATAGCCACACTTACTACGTCCTTTGGCCCTAATTCCTTGAACACTAAATTCTTGAGAGTTATTCTATACTCCTCATCCATCCTAACCACTGGAGTCTAATGCAGATTTTTAACTCCAGGAGGCTTGGTAAACTGGATTTCCTTGTTACCTCTTATTACTTCAAAGTTATGTTGTCTGCTTGAGAGATTTCACAATCTGACTACTTATTAGACAAACAAATATCCATTATATGTTCTGGGGTGAGAGAAGATGCTCACAGTGTACGTAGAACACCATGTCATAATACTTAGCAGCACAAAGCATCTTATTTTAGTTGAATGCAGTTTTCATATCAAACAAAACTGGCATTGTCACTGCTTCTTGTAGTATCCTTTTGATGTTCTTATTTCTCTTCCTAAAGTTCCTTCTATTAAAATATGATCATATGAGACAGATACCTAACTAGGTACAGCAGACGTGCAGCAAATGGTACCTCTCTTTCCCTTCCTGCTTGTATAGGGTGCATGGTCAGCAAACTATTTTGAAGGAATGTCCATCATTTATTTGGTCTTCTTGACTCTGTGATGGAGTAAGTCTACATTATAAGCATTCTACGTAAAATCAAGTATTTAATATACTGCAGCAGTCCTAGCTTCTTACGCACACCATGGATTCATTCACATCAAATACTTCCTGTGCGTTTCCTTTTCTAAAGCTTTTTAACATTGCAGGGGTCAATTATTTGTATGTGGCAATGGTGAGAATGTTTTGCTACTGAGGTGAGGTCCATTTTAAATAAAGGCCATGGTTGCTTTTTGATTCAAAGAGTTTTAAATTTTGCTGATTGAAGACTAAGTACCATTTCCAACATGAATTTATGGAACAATTGTCTGCAAAAAATTATCTTTAAGCCTGGAGCAATTAAAACAGCCTCTCTCCTCCTCAAATTAATGTAATTAATACTATAGTCTTGGTTGTTTACCATGTCTTGATAGTATCACAAGGGAATGAAAATATTGGCTCTTTTATCCCCTTAAATAGCCGAGATGAAACTGTTCAGGCTGTAATGCTATAGCAGCTGTTTCTCAAGGCCCAGACTATAATTGGTTCGTACTGAGGTTACTAAATTGTAAGAAATTGACTTTGGTTTTAAGCTCGCCTACTTTTGGTGGAAGGGGAGTTGGGAAACGCTAGCTTTCTCTTATAATGAAAAGGCAAAATCTTCCCCCGATGAAACGGCAGCCTCTGGGTCTCATCTGTGTCATTTCCTGCCACAACCCACTGTCTCTGCATTTGCTGAATAACACGCCTGGGAAAGCAGGCCCATTCTAGCTTCCCTCCTAATTAGCGCTCAGGACAACCCAGCTGCCCGGAATGCATCTGGGCTTCCCCACCAGGGGCTCTTTCTGGAAGCCACTGTAAAGTGGTCTGGTCTCCAATGACAAATTCAACAGGGGATTTGAGACCATAATTATCCCAAATGATTTGTAGGAGTGAGATTCTTTTATGTGAATATCTTTATTGCTTTGGGGAGTTTTCTCAACATGTCGTCACTGGGCCAGCACCATCGACATCACCTAGTGACGGGTTAGACAGAAGATAGTCAGGTCCATTCTAGATCGGCTGAACCAGAGCCGCTGAAGAAGATAGGGTCCTGTGCTTAATAAACTCTCCAGGTGACAGTGTGCACACAACACTTCAAGAGACACTAGGTTATGGATGAGTAGGCTTTTCTTGTTCGTGATAGTGCAGCATTAATTCATTGACCACTAGTTCCTTCTTGCTTAATTTCATTATTCTCCCTAAGAATAAAGTACGCAGTCACCTTCATACCAACCCCTCGGAGCAAACCCTTTCATTCACTGCCACGCTCCTTTGCTTGTCTATTTCTCTGGTTGCAGGGCAGGGCCTCTAATTTCTTAATATTCATATAAGTCGCTGGAATTCTCATTAAAATGTAAACTCTGAAACAGCATGACCAGAATGGGGCACTGGGTTCTGCATTTCTAAAGAGATTGTAGGTGACACACTTGTTGTTGCTGCTGCTCTAGAGATGACACAGAGGGACCAGAATGGCTGGTGTTTGTGAAGTCCAATATCCAATGGGACAAATGAAACATGATTATAAAACACTGACTCCTTGACCAGTACAGAATAAGAGCTCTGAGTAATGAGTGTTATGAGTTTATGTAGCTGGTTGCTACAGAGGGACCATGAGCACCAATCTTTCTGTTGGAGAAACACTCTTTCTCTTCTTTTTTTTTTATATCTGTTTAGTACATTTTGTACATTTGCGTGTGTGCACGCATGCGCTATGTGCATACCTTGCCATTCATGCTGAGATCAGAAGATAACTTATGAAGGCAGTTCTGTTCTTTTACTGTGTGGGTTCTGAGGATCAGCAGACGTCCCTCTAGCCATTAAGCCATCTTACCAGCTCTTGTAGACACAGTCCTTGTCTGTCTTCCTTCCTGGGTTTCTTTTTGTTTTTAAATTCTTTTCTTTTATATATATGAATGGGTTGCCTACATGTACATTTGTGCGTATGCATACAGTGTTTGCAGAGATCAGAAGAATCCATCGAGTGTCCTGAACTGGAGTTACAGATGGTTGTTGATCCACCATGTCTGTACTGGGTATCAAACTGGTCCTTTGGAAGAGCAGCTCAGACTTTTAACCTCTGAGCCACCTTCCCAGTCCTTTTCTGTGTTTTTTTTTTGTTCCTTTCTTTTTGAAAATTTCCTCTCATGTGACATTCTCTTCATTCTTTTCTTCCTTTCCATGCATCCATCCATGCATATCTCTCTCTCTCTCTCTCTTTCTCTCTGTTTTTCCCTCCAGGCTGGCCTCTAATTCATAGAGATCTGCCTGCCTTTACCTTCCCAAAGATGGGATTAAAGGCATGTACCACCACCATCTGGCTTTCCTCCCTCCCTTCCTCCCTCCCTCCCTNCTCCCTCCCTCCCTTTTCTCTTTCTTATGGGGGGAAACACTCTTGCTGGGGCAATGCAGAGGTGAGAGGTCAGCGCTGTGGGATTGCTTCTTTCCTTGCACCTCTGCTTGGCCTCTAGAGGTTGGACTCAGGTCATCCGGCTTGCATGACAAGTACCTTTAGCTGCTGTGCCCTTGTCACCCCGCTTCTATTTTGTGACCACATGGTCTTTTCCTTTGCTGCCTGCTTTGTTGCTTCATTTCTCATGAATCAAAAAAGCAAAACAAAGCAAAGCAAAACAAACAAACAAACAAACAAACAAAAAAAACCCTGGAACCAAAGCTCAAACTTTGGAGAGGTCCGGGGAAGATTTATAAAGAAGAATTTAAGGAAAAGAATTAATTTTTCCTTCTAAAAAGATTTTCCAGTTACAGATCTAGACACCGACTGATGAATTCTCTGTCCAATGAACAGTAGCCTTTCCAGCTTCCAGTCCCTCTTCTTTAGATGGGAAACAAGTCAACTATGTGTTGGATTCTTCCAGCAGCTTCCAGACCGGCCAGTTTCCCTTAGCCTTTGAAATCTCCTTTGAAGTCCCCCCTTGCTGAATGCTGGCAGTGTCCACAGCTAATAACTTTGCTCCTGGATTTGGCTCCCTCAGCCCTGCTGCACATGTGGAAATCGGAAGGGGTGGAGAGTCGCTTGGATGTCTGCTGTAAGATGATGGCAGGAAGAAGCTTTAGGAGACATGGAAGACAAGAAGTCTACCAAGAAGGGGACCTACATCTTCCCCAGGAAGAAAAGTCCTAGATGGTTTCTTCCTAGTTCCTTAGCCTTTTTTTTTTTTTTTCCTGTGGCAAGAAAATTTTCTTCTGCTAGCATCAACTCAGCTACTAATTATAAAGGTCCTGCTTTTTTGCCTTGTTTGGCTTTAAGTTAACATTTGCACATTTTCCTCCTGAAAGCTCTTCAGATTAACAACACGGTGCCCCCCTACAAACAGGAAGTACACATAAGAAGGTGCCTTAACATCATGACAGATAACTTTCTTTTTCTTCATTTTTTCCTTTTTTTAAGATTTATTTATTTTTTTATTATATCTACATATAAGACAGACGTACATAGGGACACCCGGTCTTCTCCCGTGGTCTAGAGATTATAGATGGTTATGAGCCACCATGTGGTTGCTGGGAATTGAACTCAGGACCTCTGAATTCAGGACCTCTGGAAGAGCAGCCAGTGCTCTCAACCTCTGAACCATCTCGCCAGCACCTATTTTTTTTTCTTTCTTTAGTGAGACTGAGACTAGAGGAAGAAATTTATTATCAGCCATAGATGGGAGGAGTCAGAGGAGTCAATAGAGCTGTAGGATTGACAAAGGTCAGAATTGCAGGGAAACTTCATTTGGGTCTTAAAAGAATGAGGAAGGAGCTGGACTGGGCAGTGGTGGTGCACACCTTTAATTCCAGCACTCTCTGTGAGTTCAAGGCCTGCCTGGTCTACAAAGTGCCATCTGGAAAACTAAGACTGTAACACAGAAGAACCCTGTCTCAAAAAAATTAAAATACAAAAAGAGGAAGGCAGTAATGTAGAGACAGATAAGAATGGGGGACATTCATCTTTACTGTACCTTTTACTGAGGGCGTGGTTTTGAACAATATAAACCTGCTAGTCTATATTGCAGGAGCAATTCCTGTTGGATGAAGTCAGCCCAGAGAGCTGAGCCATGCCTCACATTTTGGTAAACATTGAAATAATCTCTCCTTTAAGCTGGAGAGACACGCAGAGATGCAGGAAGCAACTTCTCATAAGACACCAGGTCAAGAAGGAAACGCAACTGCCCAGGTTCCCCTCTGACCCAGTGGAGCTAATCACAGGTTTCTTTCTTTCTCTCTCCCTGGGAGGAGGAAGAGATAGCTATCTGAGTGAGGTCTCCCGAGGAGAGGCATAAGTCAGGCAGTAAGTTCAGGAAACAGACATCACTCTGGTGTTTGTCATGGTCTTAATGTTGAATTCTCACCTCAACTTGATGATGTTAGGAGGTAGGGTCTTTGTGACATGACTCCATCATGGAGACAAAGACTTAGGAGTTGGGTTAGGAAGGAAACAGAGACCCTTCCTTGTGTGAAGACACTCCTAGAAAGCACGGCTTCTAGGACATAAGCCCTCACCAGACGCTCAGTCTGCAGGTATTTTGATTTGGGCCTTTCCAGCTTCTGGTGCTATGAGAAATAAACTTTGTGTAATTTATTGAATTTTTGGGGTTTTGTTTTAGCAACCTGAACACATTTGACAGCGTTTCAAACACCGTACTATTTAAAGCAGAGAAACGAATGGTTACAAATCACAGGAAGAATTAAAACTACCAGTAGGTTCCAGGGCTTCCGTTGCAGCTGACACTCTGTTTATGAAGTTTCAGGAAACCCCATTTAGCTTCGCTCCGCCTCCAGCCTCCGGTCGGTCCTTAGAATAAGCTCCCCATTTGACAAGCATGTGCATCAGCCAATAGCATCACTGAAGAAGCATGCCCCCGCCCACCGCCTTGCTAGTCTCCTAAGAGAATATCTAATGGACTCCTATGTGAAACAGCAAGGCAGATCCTAGGAATGAGCTTTGTGACCCAAAGAGGAGACCAAACAGGAGATAGAAAAGGATGCTAATGACATTTAGCCCTAGTATCAAGCGCAGTCACAAGAATCAAGACATTCTAATCTCCAGGAGGGGCAGTTCCTGTTGGATAAAGTCAGCCCAGAGAGCTTAGTCATCAAGTTCTGGCAAACATTAACAACCTCTTCCTCCAGCTGGAGAGAAACCCAATGATAGAGGGAAGAAACTCCCTGTAAGAAAATGATGAGGAAGGAAACGGGATTGTGGGTTTTTCCTCTCACCCGATGAAAACTATACATATTTTCCATTCTATCCGGCTGAAAGTATGACACAGTGTGCTCATACAGCCTAGATCCTGTATCTTCCTGGTCACCTACAAAAATCTTCAGCCCTGCTTTTCCATTAGCTTTCATCCGGAGTCTATCAGCTGGGACCTGCCCTTCCTACTACTCCATCCCGTAGGACGATAAGCAAAATTTCCAGCAGCCCTTCTTTGGGAGACGGTGCCAACCCAAACAAGTCTGGCTGCCACGTGCTAAAGTCCTCGCCCTGACCTCCCTATGGGCTGAACCGCAGGGGTTTTGAACATCGTGGTCAACAGACATGAGCGGATCAAAGAGACAAGAGAGAGAGGTCTCACTTCCTTACTGGGACCACAGAACTGAGAGAAGGGTCCCAGGCTGATCCTTTCACAACATGTTGGCACCCTCACAAATGGCACAGTCGGTGTAACAGGAGAGCGAAAGAGATGGTGGACATGACTCCTGGAAGGTAGCCAGGCATCCTCAGTTTTGAGAGTTTTTTTTTATTAAATTTATTTTATTGATGTGTGTGCATACGCACATGCTCACACTCGTGTTACTACATACATGTGAAGGTCAGAGGACAGTTTGAGGAAGTCAGTGCTTTCCTTCCACCGTGCCCTTAGGCTTGATAGCAAATGCCTTTACCCACTGAGCCACGCCCTCAGGAGCCTGCTATCTCACGCAATCGCCACAGAATCAGTCAGTTTGTGTGTCTTCTGTATTTTGTATTTTCCTCTGCCGGGAACACAGCAGGCAAGGGCTCCTGCAGAGGTAGTGGCCCATTGTATCCCAGGAAAGTCAGTGCTAAACAAGTATTTCATTGTTCCCCTACATTTTCTGGCTTCTTTTGCATTTTGGTTGGGCTCTGTAATTAGTTCCAGCCAATAGACTGTAAATGGAAATAATGTGTTACTTCTAGGCCAGAACAGATACACACTGAATTTCTCTCTTTTATTTTTTTTAATCCCATGCAACAACTTTGGAATCCGTGTCTTGATGCATAAGACAGAGGTTGCTGGATACCAGAGTCATGAGGAGCCTTTCCAATTCTGAGTCTCAAAAACTTTTAAGAAAGTTTTGTTACGCTAAGGCACTTAGATTTTGGGGTCTACCCATTATCGCCCTGGAGCATAGATACCCTAAAAAGTAATCCTTGAATTATTCATGCATTAATCTCACATTTACAGAGCACACCAGAGTGTTAGTCACAAGGACAAGAATATTTTTTAAAACAATTTTCTTCTTTTTTATGTACATTGGTGTTTTGCCAACATGTATGTCTGTGTGAGGGTTCTTGACTTCTTGGAACTGAAGTTATAGACAGTTGTGAGCTACATGTCAGTACTGGGGATTGAACATGGGTCCTCTGGAAGAGCAGACAATGTTTTTAACCTCTGAGTCATCTCTCCAGACAAGAATATTTTGAAACTAACAAAAAGACAGAAAGTGATTAAGTGATTAAGACATTACTGACCCTTTCTTTCCTAGGGCATTCTCAATGGTCTAGGAATTTAGTAGTTTTTTTCTGTACTCAGTAATGTCAACAGTCATATACTTATAGAGGACTCAAAAGTGAAAGCAGTTCTTTATGTTTACACAACTTAACATTTACAAAGGCTCTTCCAGCATAGAAACTCATTAACCTCTCCTCCATAGTCCTGTAAAGCTGAGGATCACAGCTACAGGTTTGGTGTGGTCGCTCCCACTCCACCAGAGCCGGGTCAGATCATTGACAGATGACACAGGTTCGCATTTCTAAACCCAAGTCTTCTGTTTTGTGGTTAATGTCTAAGCCTATAACTGCCTGACAGTCTGGTGTTTGACTTTTCCTGATAAGAGGTACAAAGTTAAGAGAGAGACAGAGCCTTCAGAAGCTATAATATATATTCAAAGTACCTGTAAGGCAAATTCCTTAAAAAGTTAAATTTAAATAAAATAAAAACTAACATAGAGTTTAAGTGGGCAGGGGTCTGACATAATATAACAAACCAAAGAATTTCCAAAGATGCCCTTGAGTTCATTTTCCCTTGGCCATCTACTGCGGGCCATGCAGTCTACATTAAGAGCAGTTTGTTTCCTACAGTGAGTGACCCTTAGAGAAAACTAGCTTTTCATTTGCAAGTGGTTATCAATTGGAGATACTTTCTTGGTTAGGAATTAGGATGCGAGATCACTTCTTTCAGCTCTTGGACACCATCTGGTGCAGACCTGTCCAGGTCCTGTGCATGCTGTCTTAGTCTCTGTGAGTCCAGGTCAGTCAGTCTTGCTGATATACAGAAACTTACTTTCTTGGTCTCCTCCATCTCCTCTGACTCTTACATTTTTTTTTATGCCTCCTCTTCTGCAGGGTTTCCTTAACCCTAAGGGGAGGGATTTGATGGAGACAGCTCATTTAGGGCAAAGTGTTCCAAGGTTTCTCACTCTCTGCATGTTATCTGCCTGTGTCTGTATTTTTCCCCATCTGTTGCAGGAGGAGGTTCCTCTGATGATAGCTGAGCAAGACACTGATCTATGAGTAGTATATCAGAATGTCGTTAGAAGTCATTTGATTGCTATATTACTTAGAACGTAGTATTTGGTCTTACCCTAGATCCCTAGACTATCTAGTCTCAGGTTCTTGGTCACCCAGGCAGTTTTGGGTATGGGTTCCATCTCAGGGAGTGAGATAGTGGTTGGTTACTCCCACAAGCGTGTGCCATTATCGCACCCCCATATTTTGCAGGCTGTTCACTTGCACATAGGTGAGTTTGTTATTGGGGTGGTGTTTACCGTTCTCCTTTGGTAACATGAAGAATAACTTCCTGCACCAAAGATGCTAGTATGTAGGGGTAAAGGCTCCATGTAGGCACCAGCTCAGCCTGACTTTTGCACATTCAGTTAGTTGTGTAAGTGTTATCTTCAGCAATGGGCCTTGCTACCAGTTTTTTGGAGAGAAACCTAAAATGTTGGTAACAGCCAATATTTGGGGTTATCATGGAGCCCCTTCTACCAACAACTCAATTAGATGTCACCTATTCCTGGTACTGGAAGTTTCATTTGACAATGAGATGGCCAGTTTGGGCTCTGTCTCCTCCATTATTTGGCAATTTAATTTAGATTGCCTTTATATATGTATTTTTTTTTCTTAAGGAAACTGTTGCAGTGGTTCTCAATCCTCCTAAAACTGCAGCCCTTTAATACAGTTCCTCATGTTGTGGTGACCTCGACCATAAAATTAGTTTGCTACTACTTTATAATTGTAATTTTGCTACTGTTATGAATCATAATGTAGATATATAATATGCTGCATGGTCTCAGGTACTCTCTGTGAAAGAGCTCTTCGACTCCCAAAGGGTCATGGCCCATGGGCTGAGAATTGTTATTCTACTGTAGGCAGTCTCCATACTACCACTCAAATGGACCTGAATTTTAGCTCCCTTTTTCCATATTCCCTCTCCAACAGCAACTCCCATTTCCCTCGCTATTAGATCCTCCTCTTCCAGTCCCCACAACACCCATCCTTAACTATCCATTTTTATCTTTTTCCTAAAAAAATATATGTGTCATCCTTAGCTATAACTAGCCTCTGTGGGTCTAGGGACTATAGCTTGGTTGCCACTGGCTTAGCAGTTAGTATCCACATATAAGCGAATACATACCCTATTTATCTTTCTGGATCTGGATTACCTCACTCAGGATGATTTATTTTTCTAGTTCCATCCATTTACTTGTAGATTCCATAAAAAAAAACTGTTGAGTAATATTCCATTGTGTAAACGTACTACATTTTCTTTATCCATTCATCTGTTGATGAACATCTAGGTTGTTTCCAAGTCATAGTTTTGATGAATAGAGCAGCAGCAAACATGACTGAGCAAATGTCTCTGCGGGAGGATGAAGCACGCTTTGGGTAGATGCCCAAGGGTGGTAGAGCTGGATCTTGAGGTAGGTTGATTCCCATATTCTAGAGAAACTGCCACGCTGATTTGCATAGTATCTGCATGAGTTTTTGCTCACACCAGCAATGGGTGAGTGTTCCTTGTATTCCACATCCTTACCAGCGTGGGCTGCCGCTTATGTTACTAGTATGAGCCATTCTTACAGGTTTAAGATGGAATCTTAAAGTAGTTTTGATGCACATTTCCCTGATGGCTAAAGATGTCAAACACTTCTTTAAATGTTTTTCGGTCATTTGAGTCTCTCTCTCTCTCTCTCTCTTTCTCTCTCTCTCTCTCCCTCCCCTCTCTCTCTTTTCTTTTTTGAAAAAAATTCTGTTTAGATCTGTAACCCATTTTTTAAAATTGGGTTATTTGATATCTAGTTTTCTGAGTTCTTTGTATATTTTGGATATTAGCCCTCTAAAAGATATTGTAATTGACAAAAATCTTTTTCCATTCTGTAGGCAGCTGTTTTGTCTGAAAGATGGTGTTCTTTGCTACAAAGAAAACTTTTACTTTTCTGAGGTCTCATTTATTAATTGTAATTCTTAGTGTTGGTGCCACTGGTATTCTGTTTAGAAAGTCTTTTCTTGTGCCAATAAATCCAAGGCTATTCTTTTTTTTTCTTTTTCTTTCTTTTTTTTCTTCGAGACAGGGTCTCTCTGTAACTTTGGAACCTAGAACTAGCTCTTGTAGTCAAGGCTGGCCTCGAACTCACAGAGATCTGCCTACCTCTGCCTCCTGAGTGCTGGGATTAAAGGCGTGTGCACCACCACCGGGTTCTCCTCTTTTTCTTATATCACATTCAGTGTACCTGGTTTTATGTGGCGGTCTTTGAATCATTTGGAGTTGAGTTTTGTACAGGGTGATAAGTACGGATATATTTGGATTGTTCTGTGTGCAACCATCCACTCTGACCAGCACCATTTGTTGAAGATGCTATCTCTTTTCCAGGGTGTATTTCTGGCTTTTTTAAAAATCAAAAGTCAGGTGTCTATAGGTGTGTGGAATTGCTTCTAGTCTTCAGGTTTATTCCATTGGTCAACATATCTGTTTTTGTCCTGATACCATGCTGTTGCTATTACAATTGTGCTGTAATACAATTTGAGATAGGGTATGCCTGAGCTTTTTTTTTTTTTTTAAATCAGGGTTGCTATAGCTATCCTGAGATTTTTTGTGTGTGTGATTCCATATCAAACTGAAAATACTGCCTTATTATTTGTAAAGAATTGTGTTGGAATTTTGATGGAATTATGTAGATTCTGTAGATTGCTTTTGGTAGGATGGCCATTTTTACTATAGTAACTTTATGATATATATATAAATATCATAAATGCTTATATATGATATATATAAGCAGCCACCTCAGAGACAAATCTCACAATGAAAGAGATGGAAGAGAGAATCTTAGCCATCAAAGACATGGTAAAAGAAATGTATAGCTTGGTTAAAGAAAATGTTAAACCTGAAAAAAGAAAACAGGCACATAACATCCAGAAAATCTAGAATACTATGAAAAGACCAAGTCTAGAATAATTGGAATAAAGAAAGGAGAAGAAATTCAGGTCAAAGGCACAGAAAATATTTTCAGAAAAATATAGAAAAAAAATCTTCCTAACTTAAATAAGGAGATGCCTATCAAGGTATAAGCATACAGAATATCAAATAGACCTAACTAGAAAAGAAATGCCCCATATCACATAATAATCAAAACACTAGCCATATAGAACAAAGAAAGAATACCAAACGTTAAAAGGGAAGAGGACCAAATAACATAAAGGCAGACCTCTTAGAATAATGCCTGTTTTCTCAGTGGATTCTCTAAAAGTCAGAATGGGCTGGACAGATGTTCTACAAATTCTAAAACACCATCAACTTAGACTGTAGTGAAAGGGCAGCGGGCCTGCTTTTCATCCCTCCCGGCTCCCACATGACTAGCTTAGCCCCAGAAATAATAACACACAAATTGTATTCATTT
>LOEQ01001342.1:96729-107457 GCA_001685075.1 Bramus lutescens
TCCTTCCTTCCTTCCTTCCTTCCTTCCTTCCTTCCTTCCTTCCTTTCATTCTTCTTTTTCTTTCTCTTTGTCTCTGACTCTGTCTTTGTCTGACTCTCTCTATATATACACACAAGCACACACAAGAATGCACGCATGTGCACAAACACAGAATCTTTGTTAAATAGTCCTACTTGACCTCAAATTTGCAGCAGTTCTGTCCAGTTTCCCCAACTCCAGGATTACAGGTGTATTCTCCATCATGCCTAGCTTTGCTCTGAAACAATGTCTCCCCATGTATTTTACTCTTCGTTTTCAGTCCACAATCCACCTGCTTGCCCGCTTTGGAGTGCCAGGGTTACAGATCTACCACCACCACACACTCTTCTCTAGTGCCGTGTGTCTTTAATCTATAAAATAGAATTAGGTCATGCACTTTTTGTGTTCGTACATGAAAACTAGAGACAGCCCTCCATATAGACATACTAACACCTATGCACACATCCCTTCTTCCTTCTGATAATCTCACTCATTTTTCACACTTTGATCCTGAGGCATTTTGGTCTTTTCCTATGTATAAGTTCTCTCCAGACACTAACCAGGTATTTTATAACTCAAACACTATCTATCTGGCAACAGCTTGAGTTTAAGGGCTCATTCCCATGAGATTGCCTCCAATCCAGATGCTAATCCCAAATCCCAAATTGTGACTTGTGCTTTTGGCTGACTGACTGGATATAAATTGGTGGCACCCATGACCTTTTTTTACAGTGTAGATAATTTGTTATAGTGGCTTCAGAGCTCATGCTAACACTTATCTGTCTCTACTGAATTTTAAAGGTTTTATTAGCATATATATGTAAAAATGGGCTTCATTATGACATGAGTGTTGCCACACATGTTCATAATGTATTTTGATCATATTAACCTCTCGAGCTCCTCCCAATCCTGCTGATTTCTTCCCCCTTTCCAGCTAACACCCCATTCTACTTTCATGTCTATTTTTGGAGGAGGTGCCACCCAATGAGTTTCGATAGAGTTGCTTGCAGAAGCATGGGTGAAGGGATTTTGTATGTGGTCCCTGTTGCCATCTGAAACCTTGTTGATGTGCATGGCCTGTGCAGCCACCTGAGGCCATGGCCTGTGCTTCCACCAGGGGCCATTTTGGGGACTGTGGTCCTGCTTCACCTTGGGCCCATGTGAATATCCATGGCTTTGTTACCATCAAAGGTCAAGGGGATGTCCCTGGTCTGTGTTGCCACCTGAAGCTGAATTGTCGTCTGCAGACTCCATTGCTGTAAGAGGCTATGTTGATACCTGAGACTGTATTGCTGCCGAGGGCCACGATGGTGTTTGTGGTCTGTGCTGTGGCCAGGGGCATGTGGATGTCTGTGGTCTGTACTCCCACCAGAAACCATGTGGAAGTTCATGATCTGTGTTGCTGCTGACTATAAAGGGCAAGGAAGCTCCTTTTGTAGTGGTGTTGATGACTGCAGACTTAACAGTTAACAATGAGAGCTGTAGAAGGCTTCTGTGATGGATTGTCCCCCTCCGTGTCCCTCCCAAAAGAATCAATCTAGATAGGAATTAATAAAAATTGTGATAAGAGATCCTGAAGTGCTGACGGCTTCTTGTGAGAGTGGGGGTGGGGGAGGGCTGTTCTTTAAGGTGCTGGCCACTAGGAATTTGGCCAGGTTCCAGTGAGCAATGGGCAACACAAATTGGACTTTGATATTTTCTTTTTTCTTTCTTTTTTTTTTGAGGTTGAATATTTATCCAGGGGGTTATGGAGGGGGAAGGGAGAAGGGGGGCAGAGAGAGAGAGGAGAGGAGAAAGAGACAGAGAAGGGGGAAAGTGGAGAGAGAAAAGAGAGAGACGCCATGCCAAGAGAGAAGACAGTGAGAAATCAAGATGGTGAGAGCAGGGCAGGGGTCGCAGGGAGTGGGCGTGGCTTGTCTCTTAAAGAGACGAAAACCATAACATTCCCAGCTCTTTTTTATAATAAAAAGCAGGAGACTAGACACCACAGTTTGATGGAATTGGGGCGTTGATATTTTCTTTTCTTCTTTTCTTTGGTGGAGGTGACAAAGGAGAGGGGTGGACCAGGCAAGACTGGGAAGTGAGTGTGATCAAGGTGCATTATGTGTAACTCCTGAATAATCAATGAAAATATTATGTTGGGAAAAATATGCTCCTCCCTCTTCTAATAACCATAAGCTACTTCTAAGTCTTCAAAGAGGGATGAGTCCTCATGGACCTCTTTGGCAGCACATTGACAGGCTCAATCTTATGTGGATTGTGGAAGGGATCATATTTGTTGTGTCTTCTGAGTGCAGTGGTTGTATTCTGCCTGGGATACAGCATTTCACGACAGTTCACGCCTTCCTCTACATTTTAACTTTTTCCATTCCTCTTTTGTGATGCTTTCTGAGCCCAAGAAGGGGTGCTAGAAATGCCCCATTTATGGGGGAGCATTCACTAGCCAAATATTCTCAGTACCTTGATGCAGTTCCTACCTCCTGTTATGGGAAGGGGGTTGTCTGATCAAAGCAAACAATAGTACGTATCTATGAGGCTAAGCATAGCTGTTTACAGGGCAATTTGATGGACACCTTATGTCAATTTAGCAAAACAATAGCTCTAACTTTTCTACTAGGGACTATGACCTACCAGGTCATGTGAAAAGGTCTATCAAGCTAGATATAAAACTACTCCTGTTGAGCAAGCCTCAGTTACAATCAAAAAGTAGTTGGTTGTCCGTATAATAAACTTTCCACTATTGATCCAGTGGGCACATTATGCCTGGATGCTTGACAACATAACATCGATACTAATTTATTATAAAAGAATACAATTCAGGAACAGCTAGGAAGAAGAGCTACATGGGGCAAGGCATGGAGAAAGGCATGCAGAGCTTCCAGACCCTCTAGTATGCTGCATCTTTGGCAACCAAGTAGAAGGATCTTTACGTAGACTTTTCACATGGGCATAATCATGAACTAATTCCGTCTCTAGCTCTTCTTCCACTTCCTAGATGGTGGATATAGAGTGGACAGTTGCAAGATACTAAAAAGCTTCTAATTATTATCCGGTGTTCCTAGTGGCCAACCTCCTCCTGTAGCCCGTTTAGAGTCACTCATTAGAACAACAGTCTTTCTATTATCCCTCTAAGAGCCTGGGTGCCCTGTGTCAAGGCGTAGAGTTACAGGCCAAATATTAGAACAACAGATTCTCCTAACAAACTTGTTTCTCATAAATTTCTGGAGCTTTAGGAGCTCCATGCAGTAGACAAAGGCCCAAATCTGTATTGTTTATTTATTTCTCATTATAAATCAAAGTGTTCCCGCCCATCCCCACTGCGTGTGGATGTGTTTTCTAAGAGATGATTTGAAGCACACTGGTACAATCTAGGGAAAGCAAGTGTTGCCTGTTAGCGTTCCCTTTCCCAGTTTTAAATTTAGTCATGCTAACATTTTAGAGCAGAGATCCTCAACATAGGCTCGACAGCCCTGGAATCAATTGAATACATGCTTGCAATATGAATTCTCTTCTCCAGACCTAATAGGTTAAAATTTCTGTCGTGGGTCCTAGTGATTTGTGCTGTGGGAACTTCTTCAGGTAAATCTGAAGCACTCTTCAGTGTAAGAAACATGTTCTTGACTCTCACACTTGCTAAAGAAAATAGGTTATGGGGAAGGCTTTATGTGGATTGCAACTCTCAGCTGGGTTTTAGAGATCTGAGATTTTCATCAACTTGAATGAATTCTAATCATATATAGCCAGCAATAACTATGCATGTAGTATACACTATGGGTATGGTTCTTTGCTACTTGGCTAGCATGAGTTGCTTGTTTCATTCTGGACATTGGTTTTAACTGGTGAGTTTTAATGCCTTGTGTAATTATTCTATGGCTATTCTCCTCATATTCCCTACCTGTATCCTAACGACTTTCCACGCTGTTTTAGGACAAGGACACAGGTTTCACAGAGATGAAACCAGTGTCTCATAGATGACTACCCCTTACTATTTAATTGACATATACTGATAGAACTATCTTTTTTTTTTCATAGGAGAGAGACTTTTGGATATGGCATGAATACTTTTTCCTTCCTTCTTTAATGATTTGAACCATCTTAAGTGATACAGTTAAGCCCAGATTGCTCTACTTTGCATCCTTTCCATTCACCTTCTAAACACCACTCGTCTTTAGGTTTGTCCTTGAAATATGTATGCGCTGAGAGACATCTTGTCTTCTGGGTTGAGACACTGGGTTTCTTAAACTTCACCCTATTTCAGTTCCATGCAATAAATAATACCCATTTAAGATAGAGTTTTAGCTATGAATAGCTTCTTTCCTCATAACTTCATCTTATATTTATTGCCCTAAATGATAGATTGAAAATCATCACCTAGCAACTGGCACGTTTTTCTCTTGTGGTATGGTTGCTTGCAGTGATTGACTCTCTGAGCACTTCACGTGCTTGTCCTGGCCAAAAATGAATATAAGGGGTTTATAAACAGAACACCACTTACATGCGCTTCACAATTATCAGTACAACCTACTGAAATAAGTTCATTTAGACAGAATACTTTGTAATATATTTCTCACCTCCTCAAAGGGAGTAGCCGATTCATGCCTACCTAGTATAGCAGACATACGGTCCCTTTATGAGCTCTCTTATCTCCAGTCCTGACCTCCTGTTGGATACTGAATTTTGTGGGTCTGTAAAGAAAGCAACTAAAAACTTAAAGTGAGAAAGAATACAAAGGTATTTTTTTACATTACTTCATTTCCTGTCACAAAAATTAATGCTTTGTACTTTAAAGGAGTCTTTCATCCCCAAACCTCAAAGAACTTTATAAATAAGTAAGTACGATTATCTGCATTTACAGGTTAGGAATGATACGCAAGCTGCTAAAAGTGCAGTGTGCACTCTTACTAAGCTGAGGGAGAAGTTCATTTTAACTGCATGTAAACTGAGTTGATTTGTTTTTGCTAGTTAAATTACATATATATGGAAAGAGGAGAGGAGAGAGATATGTATAGCAGTTATATAAAAAAATAACAGCAGTAAACTTAGATTTCCCTGGATCTTCCTCTTTTCATAATTCCAGACCTCAGCTTCCTTCAAAGTCCCCCGTGGGGCTCTTGATATCTCGAGGGAGCATCTCCCCTGTGCTCAACAACTGTCCATTCCTAATGGGGCTTCTCTGCTTCACTGAGCATCAACGTTCTCAATCGGGTGCTGAAATGCAGGGCTTCCTAGGGCTCTGCTAGACAACCTCACAGTGCTAATCATGCCCTCAGGTGTCAGAGATGCACAGTATCCAAAGATTGCAGTGCTGTGGGTGAGTGTCTCTTCCTACCATGTATTATCTTCTCTTTGGAGGCAGTACAAGAAAAGCATTTTAAGCTCCAGTCTTTTGAAAGTTGATTATCTTTTCAAAACAAATAGTTCTATCACTTCTTTTTGCTTTAGGCATATTTATTAAGGATGATCATTCCCATACTATGGGTCTTTTCGGTCACATGTATTTATTTATTTTTGACTGAGAGTGGAAGGAATAGCCTTCTCCAGGGAAGAGCACACCAATTGGTTATAAGATACCAAATGGTTAGCACTGAAAACATACATACAACATTTTACAGACTGAGCAGGTTGTATCTATGTATTTAGCATTGAATATATGTATACACACATGTGTATGTAACAATAATTAATGAAAAGGAAGGCCATGAATTTGAAAGAAAGAAAGGAAGGCCCTATGAGGAGATTTGGAGGGAGGAAAGGGAAGGGGAAAATGATGTAATTATATTATAATCTCAGAAACTAAAATAAGTAATCTATGACTTCTTAGTTTCCCCCTTTGAGGTTCTGAGCTCTACAATGTTGCTTGATGATGTATATCATGTTCTATTCAGAAATTAGTGACATCTACATGATAGATATAATGTCCAACTCCTTCACTTGTTCATGGTCTTCATCTGAGTCCTACAAACTGTTTGTCCTCTTGGTGACTTTGGCTCTTTTTTTTTTTTGTCAAAAATGATTTACTCAGCTTCAAAATGACATGTTGTGGATGTAGATGTTTTTGCCCATGGGACTGTCTTTTTACTTGTATAATGTAAATCAGTATGGAAATTGGATTTGCTTAAAGGAGACTGTTTTGTAACAATGCTTGAGGACATGTGTAGTTCATCCGTTACCATCACACAGCAAGGCTTTGCTTGAAGTCTTAGGACTCGGCAGCTTCCTAAATGAAAGGCATATGGCCAATTATAGATATATTAAAAAGAGGTACAATGAGGTTGTCACCATAGCTCAGTAGATAGAATACTTGCCTAGCAGGTCTGAAGCCCTGGGTTCAATCCTCAAACTGCATAAAGTCACACAAGGTAGCACATATCTTCAATTTCAACAATGGGGAATTGGCATCAGGAGGAGGGCAAGTTCAAGGTCATCTATCAGATAGATAGCTGGTTTGAAATTGGGGAAGGCATATGAACCTAATAAACCTGCAGAAACCAGATACACAGGTTTAGAAAAGTAGTAATGTGTCTACTCTCTGCAACATTTGGTTTATAACTGAAGAAAGAGATAACCAGGTAATTCAGAAACTCCAACCTTTTTCTTTGTGTTGGGAATTAAATCCAGGCCTTTTACACGGGTCAGGCAAGAATTCTCCCACTAAGCTGCACCCTAGGCGGAATCTTTTTCTAATTTGTTACCCAGGAGACCAAAAAGCTGCCTGACAACTCCCCTATGGGCCTAATTATCTTCAAATACTGAAGAACACAGTCTTTCCCCTTACATGTTCAATCTTTTCATATAAAATGATAATTTCAAATGAGTACACCTGGGCTCTGTGGTCCAATGACTAGCACACTGGGCTTCTAAAAACACATCTCAGAGATGGAAAGTTTTGTATGTATTTGAGGATTAAACTAGAGCATTCAAAGAAATTTCAGCATTGTGGGAGATTGCACTGGGTCCTGGACTCAGATTTTAAGTGAAGACTTGGACTTTTATGTCCACGAGTAGGCAGCATCTCTAAGATCCCTGCTCCATCTAGAAGACAAGCATTTTGTTTCAGACTTGGAGATGTTCATGTGATTTATTACCCGTGTGAGCAGGTTGCAGAGCATCTCCTGACCTCAGTCTCCTTGTCTGGAAACGGACACAACTGAACTCACAGACCTCTTGTGGAAATTCAGTGCTTCTAAGGCTTGACAACTTCTGCATGGTCCCAGGCCTGATGCAGATTAGCTATCATCAAGTTTGCACTTATTGCAGATGTAATACTTTGATATTTTATTTGAAAATTAGCATGTTTTATGAAAGAAATAGCTCCCAAGCAACTTTAAGATGTCATGTTCTAACTTTTATGGACCTGGGACTTTTTTTCTCCAAATTTCTAAGACAACATCCTCTGTAATCAATACAACAAATCAATTTCACTAAATTGTGACTTTTCGAGGTTTATATAGTACATGCCAATATAAATGTAAACCCAATTATTTATTTTTTCCTGAGATAAGGTTTCTTTGTGCAGTCCTGGCTGTCTTGGAACTAGCTCTATAGAGGAGACTGCCTTAGAACTCACTGAGAGCCACCTGCCTCTGCCTCCCAAGTGCTGGGATTAAAGGCACGAGTCACCACTGCCCAGCTTCAAACCTAATTCTTACATTTATGATTAATTGATTTTGATGTGGGTGCCAAGAGTGGGGGCAAATGGTCACTTAAAAATATTTTTGGAACACTAAATGTGCAAAATATAACTCGACTCTCCACTTATTCTTTAGATAAAAATTGACTCAACTTGGGTTGGAGTTGATTTAGATGTAAAAAACTGAAAACTATGAATGCCAGAAAAAGTGACCTAAGAAGAGTAAATCTTTCTTTTCAAGGGTCAGGTTCTTTTCTTTTTTAAGATGTCAAAACACAGATGACAAGCAGAGGTGGGGGACAGACAAATTGGATTACACAAATTGGGATTATAACAAATTCAAAACTTCAGTGTCACAAATGAAACTCTCAAAAAGACAAAAGAAACCTGACACAATGGGAGAAAATATTCACATATATCTCATAAGTGACTCGGATCCAAAATATATAAGTACTTTCGCAAAATTAAAGACAACTGATCATATGAAAATATGGTCAAATGATATCAAGAGACCATCTCTCCAAGGAGTATATAAATAACCAATAAGTACATGAAAGAAACCCACTCTCGTTAATCAGTTTGGTGGTACAAAGGGAAACAATACTGAAATTCTGTCTCTCACTAGGGTGGCTATAACCAGAGTGTTGTGAAACAATTGTTAGAGAGGATGGAGAGACCACAAGACTCACATATTGCTGGCAGAATGGGAAGTGGTTCAGTCATCCAAGAAAATGGTCTGAAGGTCCTTAGTAGTGAAGGGTACGGTTCCTCTAAGACTGAACAATTCTACTCCTTGGCATATTTTCAAGAAAAAGGAAATCTGTTTGTTCTGTGATACTTCCTGGGGAGACACGGACAAATGCCTCTGCACCCCAGACAGGGAGCCTACGATAGACTAAAATATGGATACCTCTAAAGGCCAATTTGGTAAACCAATGAATTTTATTGGGGTTATTTACGGAAAGTTGGGTGAGGGGTTACTTACAGGAGGAGAAATGATTTAAAGATAGTTGTTATCAGCCATGTTGACCCCTGTATGGGGACAGCTCATGAATCCTGAAAACTTGGAGCCCGCCAGCAGCTCAACAAGTTGAAGAGTGTTCTTTTCCAGGTAGGTCAGTTGATTTTAGACCCTTTCAGGCAGCGCAACTGGCTATTGGCTCTTCTAGGCACTGTGACTGGTCTCTACTTCTTTCAAGCTGCTTGTTTTGTCTTTGCTTGTCCAGGCAGCTGATCTGAGTCTTTTCTAGGAAACTCAGCTTGTCTGAGAGGGACTCTCAGAAGTTTTTACTTCTTTTATACTCTTGAGGAGGTAGGGGCCTAGAGAATCTGGTCAGTTTTAGGGTCTTCCTGAAACTAATTTGAGTTGCTTCTTTCTATCTTAATGAGTTTTGGTGCAGAGCGGAGTGTCTAACCTCTCCTGTTTCACCTCTCTGTAAAAATCCTGTCTTAAAATATTCCATTGTTGGAAACTTCCAGAAACCCATAGGGGTGAATCTAGTGAAGATGCCTAGTAATGGGGGATACCAAGCCTGAACTGGCCATCTTTTGTAACTAGGCAAGGCTTCCAGTGGAGGGACTGTCTTTGTTAGCGTTTCTACTGCTGTGAAGAGACACTATGATCACAGCGACTCTTATAAGGAAAACATTTGACTGAGGGGGCTTACTTAACAGTTTCAGAGGTTCCGTCCATTATCATCATGGCAGGGAGCATGGTGGCATGCAGGCAGAGAAGGCGCTGGAGGAATAGCTGAGAATCCTATATCTTTTTTTTTAAAATAAACTTTCTTTTTATTCATTCTTTGTGTTTACACATTATGTATCTCTATCCCATTCATTTTCTGTCCCTTCACATCTGCCCTCTGATCTTGCAACCTCCCCCCAAAATAAAATAAAGTAAAATTTAAGAGAAAAAAAGAAAACTATATAAAAGGGAAAAAATCTCATTATGGAAGCTGTAGTATGACATAATGAGTCATGTAGTAAACCCTTTTGTCCGTATATCTTTATGTGCAAGTGCTCATTGCAGAGAGTCATTGGTCTGGCTTGAGGGAGAGTCCTTCCATCTCACAGGCAACAGGAAGTCAACTGAGACATCGGGTGGTATTCTGAGCTTAGGAAACCTCAAAGCCCGCCCCCACAGTGACACTCTTCCTCCAACATAGCCATACCCACTCCAACAAAGCCACACCTCTTAATAGTACCTGTCCCTATGAGATTATGGGGGTCAATTATATTCAAATTATCATACCAACTCAGTCACAAAACCTTTGTCTTATAATTTGTCCTGCTTGCAAGATGTGATGGGATAAAGGTGACACAGAATGGTGGGAGTCGCCAACCAATGGCTGATCCAGCTTGAGGTCTGTGCTATGAGAAGGAGCCTATGCCTGGCATTGCCTAGAGGGTCAGAAACCAGAGGAAGGATAGCCCAAAGACATAGAACCAAACATGACTGGAAGAGGAGGAAAGAGAATGACGTCAATGAAAGGATTCCTAATGATATTCTGCCTAATAGGGAAGGCTTCTGAGATCCTGCCAGGTTTGGTTACTGGTTGTCCTGGTTAGAATGTGTTTCTTGTTATCTGACAGCTGGCACTTAGGGATGGATTTGAGGTAGAAGAGGGTGAGGAGTTTATTATGTTGACAGGAGGGAGGTAAACAGGGTGAGCTACCAGGATCTTCTCAGTCCCCTAGGAATGAAGGCAGAGTGAGGGAGAAGATGTCATAGCTAGTAGTTTACTACAGAGCTTAGGATAAGGTCAGGACACTGAATTTAGAGGAAAGGAAGGAGAGTGTATGTCCAAAGACCATATACCCATTTCCCTGGTCTGTCTGATAGGGATGGATGACACGTTCCTAGAGAATACCTGAAGAAGTTGGCATCTGTGGCAGAAGGGAGGCTGTAGAAGGTCTGTGTGATTATATGGAGATGGCTACATGATGTGGGATTCCCCTCTGTATTCTGTGAATGCCACTCATGAATAAAGAAACTGCCGTGGCCAGTCAGTAGGGCAGAACTTAGCTAGGCAGGGAAAACTAAATTGAATGCTGGGAGAAAGGAGGCAGAGTCAGAGAGA
>LOEQ01001342.1:120065-143628 GCA_001685075.1 Bramus lutescens
TATTAACCAATGAAAGTAACACATAGACAGATGACCCTCCTACATCATTATAGGCTTTTGATCAAGTTTATAGTACTGAATATATATTCCCTCCAGTGGAGTTGACCTTAGGGAATGTAAGCCCTTATAATAAGAACATGTCACTTACCTCTGAGTTACCTAACGCCTACCCCAGTGCCATGGATATCGTTCCTGGTTCATAGTGCAATGTCCAACTATGTTCATTAAATGAATCCACATAAAAACTTGCAAAACTTGTTTGGCTTACTTTCTACACGTAGAATTGGAGCTACCGTTGGCATCCACATCAATCTATCCACTTTTTAATCAATGATCTTGAAGTCACGAGGCAAGAATTTCTATGAAAAATGCAAGTAAAATTGATAATAAATTTTAAGAGAAATGTGTTATGATGGGCTTTTCATTCCATTGATACCTGAAGAAAGTTCAGTGTTTATTAGCTCTGTATGATTTGGCGGGGCAGAATCTGGACAACAGATAAGACTGGAGAAGGAAAATAATGGGGCAATTATATGGGAAAAAAAACCCCTGAGATTTAGAAGGACTTTCCTAAAAGAAAATTGGAAATAAGAGAAGCAGCTGTCTTTGGGTGGAGGATAAACGAGATACTTTCTGTGTAACACATAACCATACTCACACCCACTGAGAAGCCCTACATTTTCTGAAGGTGACTTTGAACTTGCGATCTTCCTGCCTTCTGCTCCAAAGTGCCATGGTTATACATGTGCGCCCCTATGATTCCTACACCTGCCTCCTCTATGCTTTCAAAGATTGATGAAGCATTAAGAAACATCGGGCGATGCTTTTCTATGTATTTCATCCCCGACTTGGATATCTCAGCAAAGACTGAGTTATGGGGGCACAGCAGGGTTTGAGTTCCAAACAAAAATGAAAAGATGAGAGAAACCCAGATTCTTGGCAAGTCTGTATGCGAGTCTTCTGAGAATGAGACCATCTTTCCTTGAGAAACAACAGCATACAGCTTTATCTACTCCTATTTTATATCATCCCGGGCTGAACAAAAAGAGAAGCATATGATTGTCTTTATTCCAACTTCTCTAGGGGTTATTTTTTCAATATTTACACACTAGTCACAAAAGATAATGGAAAGTTATTTGACAAGGTGCATACATCTCTGTACACTGAAGAAAGCTATCTGAAAAACAGAATGTGCAGCAACTTCAGTGCTTTCAGAATCCTAACAAACCTCTGTAACCAGGGACATATCTTGGCAAAATGAGTCAACAGGAACCTGGAATGCATTTTAGATTTCTTTAGTAAAAGGTAGCACCGGGAGAAAAAGAAATGTGGGAGCTAATAGCAAAAGAGCCGAGATCTACAAGGGATCTTCTGAAGGCAGGACTGGAAATAGAAAGATGCAGATGCCTTTGGGTAGACTTTACTGCATCTCACGAAAGGATTTTCTAGGATTCTGAATAATCTTATGTCAACAAATTATTTTGATGGTCTCAACTGAACTTCTCACAGGCATCCCTGCTCTTGAGTCACATATAGCTGCCTTGTTTATCTAGAGAAGCAGGAAGCTCCAAGTTCTGAGATGACCCAAATGCTTTGAATTGCACCTGCAAAGTGGTATCGATGAGAATTTGCCCATTCCAAGTCTAGGGAGAACTTGGTGCCTAGCACCTTCCCCTTGCTCAGATAACACACCTGATTTTGTTCTTTATTATAAGGAGATTTTCTTAATAAAGAATAGAAGGGTTGTGAGATCCAGTTAGGGAGAAAGAAAATGAGTTGGGAAGAACATGACCAAATTTTAAAATTTGATTCAGCTCACCTGACATTTCTTTTCAACTTCCTATTAGTAAATATTTGTATATAATGGGTTGATTGTGCCATTTCCACGCATATGTACAGGGTATGTTAACCAATCCTCATACCTTCCGTTATCCTCATTGATCTTCTCGCCGCATCCACCCATCTGCGTCCTCTTCTCAGTCCCTCCTCCTTTCCCGTCTTTGGAGGTGTATGTGACTTCATGGTTTTCATTAGGGTTGATTTTAGAAGCATGAATGAAAGGATTTTCACAGGAGCAGGGGCACTGCTCATCACTGAAGAAATTCTATCTCTCCTCCAGCAACCACAAACTGCCTCTAAATCTTCACACAGGGCAGGGACCTTATGAATCCCTCTTCTCTCCCTGGCAGCATGGTGACAGGCCCTGTCTTGTCTAGGTCTTGTACAAAGGATCATAGGAGCTGTGAGTCCAAGAGTGCAGTGGCCAAGTCATGTCTGGGATGCAGCATTCCACAACACTCTGCCCTTCCTCTGCCCTTCTATCTGCCCACCTCTTCTTCTGTAGTGCTCTCTGAGCTTTGGAGGGCATGGTTGGCATACTCCACTTAGAGCTGAGCGTCCAACAACAATTCTTCTCAACATTATGGCTAGTTTAGAGACTTTGAAGTTGATGCTGCTCACTGTAAAAAAGAAGTCATTCTGACCAAAGCTAACAGTAGCATTAATACATAAGGATAGACAGAATTCTATATAATGCAGTCTGAGGAATGCATCGTATCCATTTAGCAAAGCAACAGATGAAGCTTCCCCACCAGGACCCATGATGCTCCCAGTCACAGAATTTTGACAAGGTTTACAGGTTTATAGTACCAGATATGCAGCGGGCTTAAAGTCCAAATCAGGAAGTGATGGGCTATTCTCATAACACACTTGCCACCACTGTACCAGTGATGATCTCCCTCAGGTTTTCCTCAGCATCCAGGAAAGAAGTACGTTGCAGGGTCCACAGTTGCCATTTGGCATTTCTTAGGCAGCTATGATGGGCCAAGAAGTGAGGTTAAAAATATAAATGAGTGTTTCACCCTAAAGGAAAAGGATAAATGGAAAAGAAGAGAAAGAGAGAGAGAGAGAGAAAGAGAGAGAGAGAGAGAGAAGAGACGAGAACAGAAAGATTATGTGTGGTAGAAGGGACAGCAGAAAAATGTATCCAGGCAAACAAACAGAGAGAGACCAATTTAATGGAGGGAAAGGAAGAAACAAGAGAAGGGGGCAAGAAGAGAAGATGCAACGGTCAGGAGTGATCCAAGAAATGACAAGATGAGAATATCTTTTGGAAGGTAGGAGTATGGTTTCACTACCTTCTAAAGAGACTACATAAACAAGACTGCCGCATTAACTGTCCTAAAGCTGTGTACGGAGGAGCAGAGAAAATTGTGTGCTTGGGCTCAGAAGGTATGGAGAGTTCCGAGGACTTCTGCATCCACTCAGTGAGTTAACCTCAAATGTTGTCGTGAGACTTTGTTCTGGGAAATAAAAGCAAAACCAAACACTGGTGTCTTCTTGTGATGCAGGATCTTTCTTGTCTGGAAAAGATGCCTTTCTTCAGCTCTTGTTGAGTCAGTCCACAATTGGTCACGTCCTGGTGTCTACATGTGTTTATTAAAATAAACGAGGAGGTGGAAAGCAGTAATTTAGAGCAGGAACAGGTAAACCACCTCATTCATATGTGGTGCATCTTAGTATTCTGAAAGTTAAGTTTAAAAAAAAATTTGGAATATATATATATATATATGGTAATATGTATAAATGAACAAGAAAGGTATCTAGATGTTTGCTGAGCTATGCCAAGGCTTATGCTGTATGTGTCTAACAGCATTGGCTCCTAACTCCAGGGGTCTGAGTTAGGTGTTATTTGAAAGTCTGTATCTATTGATAAAAAGACAGATTTCTTATACTTGGTCACCACTTGAAAGAAATGCAGACAGGAGGTGTTGGGAAATGTCATTGTCCATGCTACCATGGGCATTTAAGACTCCTGTCTACAAGAGCAAATTGAGCCAAGATCTTTAGTCCCCTCTTTTCTCTGATATGTTACCATGTCTGAGGATGAAGGGCCTTGTGCTTTTGCCCAGCTGTGCCCAATACTCAAGCATTCAACAGAAAGAGAAATCTCATTGGTGGGCTTCATTACTGGGGGGATTCTGGGTTCTGGGAGGAAGGCCGCCCATTCATCTCATATACATTATTTCTCCAGGAAACACAGCATAATTGAGGACAATTTTCCGCCATGAATTGCATCATTAGCTAACATAGGGAAAGTGAAATGCTGTTAACTTTCCTTTTCCTTCTACAAAGCTGATGAGCTGAAGAAAATAGAAAGGAAAAGTTTAATGCTATTTTTCCCCATTCACCAAGGATATATGTTGAAAATCAAAATCAAAACACTTTTACACGGTAATAGAAATCCCACATTTTAATACATTGCCATGCACATAAGGAATCAAATAACGCCGAATACAAAATAGTCAAATATCCAAAATGATAAAGCCGATTTTCAAGCCTGAGAGAGATCATGCTTGCAGATACAAGTGGTCAGAAATCTTTACAGTTTTATTTTTATTAATTTAAAAAGACTCATGCCCCATCCTCGTCTTCATGAAGAAAACCCCAAATAGAAAGAAATAGTCTAAGAAAATATAAAGGAGACTCAAAGGGAATTGGCAAGTTGGTAGCTGCTCAAGATACATAAGTCAGTGGCTCAAAATTGTGGTGCACAATGAATCTTTTGTTTAGAGAAGAAATGTTTTCTAAACATCGGATGCCGTGGAGCTCAGGAATGTGGCCATCCAGCAGAAAAGGCACTCTTGTTTTTGCCACATAACCTAATTGTGTCTTCCTAAGTCTGGGCCTGGAACCCTTTCTGGAGTGAAAAAGAAAAGAAAAAAGTGAACAAAGGAAAGAAAAAAAAGCAGAACAATTGTGGGTAATGGATAAAGGAAATTCCAATTTAATGAACCAATCTTGGGAGCCCAACACAATTAAGACCACTGCTTTAACTAACTGTGCACTTAAGAAAGCTTTAATGTCTACAGTCTCTATGGACTACTATGGTAGGAGATGTGCTTTTTAGTCTTGCTGTTCAAAGAATGAACCAGTCTTTTTTCTTTTTTTCTTAATTGGATTTCTTCCCTCCGACTTTGTTATTTCAGTCCTTCCGTCTTCTGCAGTGCTGGAGATTGAACCCGGGTCCTTCCATACATTAGGCAAGCACTCCACCATGGAGCTACAACCTCCACTCCCTCAGACTCTGTAGAGCTCACTGCTGTTCTCTTTAATATTTGATTTTTTCCTTATTTCTTTACTAGAGCAAATACTAACATGCAATAACACCTGATGAAGGAAATCTGCCGTGACTATCTGATTCTTGATGCCCTCAGCTTGCCAACTGCACATGCTCTGTGGCCTTGTTCAGTCTGAAGTTTAGGAGTCTTTGCCTGTCCCCGTCTCTGTGTAGGTCACTGTTCTCTGAACCTTGGAGAGAGGGAGTGATGATATGTGGGTACCCTCACTGAAGGCGCTGAAAACCATCTCCTGTATCTAAGAAAAAGCTTGTGTGTGTGTGTGTGTGTGTGTGTGTGTATGTGTAACTGTGTGTGTCGGTATCATTATGTCTGTGTGTATATCTGTGTGTGTCAGTGTCATTATGTTTGTGTGTGTATGGTGTATCTGTGTTTGTCGGTGTCTTTATGTCTGTGTATTGGTGTCTGTATGGGTCTGTGTGTTGGTGTTTGTATGTCTGTGTGTGTATATGTGTGTGTCAGTGCCTGTATGTCTGTATGTGTATCTCTGTGTGTTTGTTTGTCCAACCATTAATGTGTATGTGTGTTCACACACACACACGTAAAATACCATGTATTACTTTCTCATTCTTCCTTTCCTTCTTTTAATCCCAGAGTGGAGGCTTGGTAATAATAGTTTTTGAAGAAAAAATAAAACCAAAGACAAGGAACAGTATCATTAACCAAGCCCATAATCCAGTTTGCCACGACAATTATCTGTAAATATGTGGTATGGGAAAACTTTACCCTTTAGACCTTTCTAGTCCTCAAACAACCCTGTCTGCCAAGGGACAGAGAACATCCCAGAAAGGTTAAGGTCCAAAGCCCCCAGCAATTGCTATTTCTCCACCATTCTTGAATTCAAAACAGTTTCTTTCCCTTTATCAGTGAAGTGCCAATCTCTACAAAGCCCTAAGAATAACCCAAGTATATAAACCACAGCAGATCAATAGTTTCTTTTCTCAGGTGCTTAATCTATGATTTTGTTACAATATTGATCTTTTCTAAAATTTCATGTAAAGCTATTTAACTCAGTGCCTAATAATATTAAATAGTTGGATTAACTAGACCTACAGTAGTGAGATTCAGGGGCGCAAGACTTTCAGTAGAATGAGCTTCAAAACATCTGCACTGCTTTGGCTGTTCAGCAGGCCAGCTTCTGTTCTCATCATCACTAAGTTGCACAATGCAAATTAAAGGGCCTGGTCTCAGTTCTCGGCAGTGTGAGCTTCTTCTACCAGCCAAACCCCAGTCTCATCCAGCACAGCATTTATAGGACATAGCTTTCGGCTAGGAGAGGAGAGATGGAAGCAGGTAAATTAGGCAGAGCCCCACCATTGCCCAGTGCAAGCATGGGGTCAACACCCTTGTAGAAGCTAAGGTTTCAGTTGCTGGTGATCTGAGGTAGGAGTGGGATAAGTGTGAAAAAGATGGCCTGGGGATGTGGCTCATTGGTTGAACACTTGGCTAGCACGCCAGAGGCCCTGGATTCAATTCCCAGAGCTGCAAAACAAAATGAAACAAAACACAAACAAACAAGACCTGATAGCCATCAAGGTTTCCGTTAGTACCAGGGGTCTTTTCAATTGATTTTTTGAGATAGGATCTCATGCAGCCCAGAATAGTTTCAAAATTGCTATGCAGTCCAGGATGACCTTGAACTCTTGAGCTCCCCTTTCCTCTTTCTCCCAAGTGCTGGCATTACAGGCGTGTACCACTCTACCTGGTTTAGGGCTTTGTGCATGCTATCAAGTTAGTAACATTCCCACCTCCAGCAGAGGCCTTTTTAGAAGAATTGGAACATCTTCACCTCTGATGTGCGAGGAAACACACGCCCATTTTGAGTTAACTGCATGGGATTCAGACAAGGAATTGCCCCAAACTTTCTGAGTTTGTGGTCAGCTCCCAATGTGGTTGGATTAGGTGTGTGTGTGTGTGTGTGTGTGTGTGTGTGTATTTGATTTAACAATCTTCAACACTCAAATTCCAACTATTTTTTTGTATTTATCCTTGAACATGGAGTTTACCTAGTGTGCTTAATATGTCTTTTCAGGGTCTTTGTGCTGTTTCAGAAGCTGGGGTCACTTCTCAGGAGCTGGCAGCAGAGCTTGCTCAGTTTATAGGTGGCACAGAAGCAACTTCTAAAGTGCCCAAGGTATTGAACTGGAGGCAAAATTGGTTTCTCCTTACCAGGTGAAATAATGATCTATCATAACAAGAAGTTTTGTTATAGAATTCTGTGTCAGCACAAAGGATTTTAAAATATATTTTTATAGAAGGTTATGAGAAGGTTTTGGTAACACTAACCAAAGAAGGGAAAGACCTGTATGACAAGAACTTTAAATCTTTGAAGAAAGAAATTGCAGAAGATGTCAGAAAATAGAACTTGAGAAGGTGTGGTGTGATAAAATACAATTCCAAAAAATGGATTTTGTGCTCTTTCAAAGGCAAAACAGGAACCCTACATTTGATAACTACATCGATGCAAATATGGAGAAACATCATGTGATTCAGCCATTTATTTCTTTTGATCCGAATGATTGAATTCTAGAAGGTTGTGAAGCTGATGAGAGTGCAAACAGTACTCTCCAGGGTTTTGGTTAGCTCAGGTGTGTGGGCCTCCAAGTCAGGTGAAATATTTTTCTTTCTTCTTTTGATTTTTTGAGACAGAGTTTCTCTGGGTAGCTCTGGCTGTCCTGGCCTCAAACTCAGAGCTCCAACTGCTTCTGCCTCCCAAGGGCTGGAATTAAAGGCGCACATCCCCACTGGCCAGTTCAGGAGATTTCTTAGCATTTCAGCTTCTATGCAAACACAAGATATTTGGGGCAGAAAGTCCCAGTTATAAGATCCATGCTGAGGCGACTGAAAATTTCTGAGGTTTGGAAAACAATACAACAATTGATCAAGCCAACCCCCCCACACCATTAGTTCCAAAATTTGAAAAAGCTATGTGATCAGTAGGAATGTAGAAAGACCAACAGTGTTTGGTGTTCTTGTGTCAGCTGACTTGGGATTCAGCCTGAGTCCCGTCACCAGTAACATTTAGATGGCAGTCAGTGTAGATTGCTGGTGTCTTTTACTGCTTGGAAATAAGTACGGAAGGGGGCTCTAATGGGAGAATTCTTGGGTGTTTAAGGTTCTTTAGTAGCCTTATATGGCAAATGAAACAGCTTTATAATACCTTGAACGGCCAGATCTCCCTGTTCGGCAGGAGGCATCTCTTTGTCATTTGATGCGAAGCAGAGGACCAGCAGTGGTCTCAGCCTCATGGTCTTTATCCACCTAAATTTCACGCTACACATTTTAGAGTTTAGAAATAGTGCTTGCCCCTTCCCACTTCCTCATCTAGGATTTTGCCTCTGAAACTAACATGATGGACAGAAGGCGCCAGCATTGATACTGACCCTGTAGCCACCTTCACAAAGGCATACTTGGTCATTTTTTTCCACCTCACTCAGAGCTTTCAGAAGTCTATTCCAGTGTATGCCAGCTAACAGACATCACCATAGGAACGTAACTGAATCAGCCTTCTTCTACTTTTAAGCTCCCAGAAATTCTGTCTGTTGACACACCAGAGTTCATGAGACCATGCTCCGGCTCTAGGATTAGACACAGCTCTAAAGAGATTGAGGTGGAGGCTTGCTTGTCTTTGAACTAGAGTCCTCAGCTGTGCTCCAGTAGATATAGCTCCTGGCCTGCCCTCCTCTCTAATCCCCCTGACCTTGCTTTAATGATCACCCCTGACTGGTGACTTTCTGGAGGTGAAAACGGGAGCCCAACTGCTGTTTGGGCTGCATCAAGGTCGAGTTTAAGACTGAATTATTAGTCAGGACAGGGGAAAAAAACAGCGAGGATGAGGTGGTTCTGAGTTCTTTCTAGAATCCTTGAACTATACCTATAGCACTAGGTGAAAGAAAGAGATGAAAAGAAAACAAAATCACACACACATCAAAAAAAAAGGAAAAAGTGGGAGAGGTGATGAATAAAAACAGCCTTCAAAGAATAAAAATTTTTTGTCACTTCCAAAGATTAGGTTTTTAAGTCTATGGCAGCTTTAAGTCTAGTTGTCAAGTAGCAAAATTACTCTAAAGAACACGGAAGCAAACATCGCAGAGGAAGAAGCTGCTAATGTGTGGGGAAGAGGTTTGGATTAAAATAAAACGTGTTAGGGGTGTCTTGAAAACTTTCCTTCCTTGAAACTTCATTGTTGCTATCCAAAACCAATTATGTGACATTTTCAGACAAAGCATTTAGGGTGTGTGTGTGTGTGGTGGATCCATTTGGGGTTCATATCCTTAGTTTATATGCACAGAAATCTTTGATCTTCTCCCCATTGAATGTTAAAAATATCACGTTCTCCTCAGTATGGAGGTCTGCATGCCTTTGTTTGGGCAGCTGCAAATTGACTCTGGAGAGAACCTGGCATGTTTACCCGTATGAAGGAGGTAGAAATCGAAATCGGTGGGTATACATGTCATGGAGCTTGTGCAGGGATTTGAAGGTAAGCCACATCCCATAAAGCAAGTTGATAGGGTTCCTATCCCTCCTAGGCAAGTCTCAAGCTACTGGTCCAATTTGCTTTGGACCCCAGCAGAACCACGATGCTCTGCATATTTAAATTTGATTTTGGATATTAACTGAGCTAATCCCCTTGGCACCCGGGCAAGTCTGATAATTATTCATTTCAGTCCTTTCCCAAGAGTGTCTTTCCTGCCTAAGTGTGAGTGTCAGCCTTTTAGTAAAAGGGGTAGCTTGGGTTTAAGAAAAAGGAAAATTTAAGCTTCCATCATGAACAATCTTTTGATATTGAAACGTTTTCCCCTTAGCTCCCCATATCTCCTATCCCACAAAGTAAAACCCACCATAGATTCGCCTGGATTCCTGGAAGGTAAAACTGCACGCTCGTTTCTGACTCATAACAAAGCAAGAAGTAACCATGGGGCAGTCTCACAGAGGATTTCCTTGCAACAAGGAAGCCGAAGGTCCTGAATGAAATCATTTCTCCCATTCTTCTGGGTTTGGTTGCGCATGTACAGATTTTGTGCCATCATGTTTCCAAACCTTTAATGATTTTAATAGTGGTTGACAGTTTGGAAAACAGCATGGGCTCATATGCAAATATGGAGGTTGTAACAGGAATTAAGGCATTTTTTTTTAAGAGACACCATTTTCAACTGGGGTCTTTAAGGGCCTTCATTTTGTCATTTTCCATTTCCATCTTTACCCATTATCTTTCAAAAATGTTACAGTATTCCTCTGACTCCAAAAGAAGAGGTAACTTTTTTTTTTAATTGCTCAGATTATTTTGCATCAGCCCAAATAACAACAGTCTATGATCATTTAGTGGACATCTGCACTAGAATAGGCATCCAGTTCTCTGAGGGGTTTAGCCAGAGTCTCAAAGCAGCACTGACTCCAGCAGCTAATTCCCAGCTACAGTGTCTCAGACCTGGCAGGGTTTAGAGGACTCATTAGAGCCAATTCTGGGTTGTTAGGGGTAGTTAGAGAACTGGCATCTCAGAGAATGCAGCATAGTGATAAATAGTAGTGTCTATAGAAAGGATAGGACTATAGAGAGTTGGGTGGGCATGAAGGAAAGCAACTGGGAGCTGCTGGGGGAAGTTCTGGTCAAGTTAACTGGCTGTCTAGCGAGGTTCTGGGTGCTCTGAAGCTGCCCACTCATTCAGGAATGGGATCTGCCTGTTGACAGGCATGAGCGTTTTCCTATGTTTCTCTGGCAAGTGGAGGTGGGTGGGTCTAGCTCTTTCAGCTCAGTTTGTACTGTGGGAAAAGAGAGCAGTGTTTGAAAGAAAGAATTCAATAGAAGCAGGAAGAGTGTGCCTTCTGCACTAGAGTTGACCCAGTGCTGTTCATGGCACATGGTGGTCCCTCAACAGGTGTTTGCTTGCTGGACAAAAAGAAGGAATGAAGGGACGCATAAACCCTGCTGGTGGAACGAAGGCAAATGGATGGGTCATAGAGCAGGACCAATGGCAACCTGGGCTTGGATTACCGATTTCAGCTTTTTAGAGAATTATGGTCTGTGGTAGCTTTGATGGTGATGATCTGTGGAAAGGTCCCGATCTCACGGTTAGCTGTAATTTCTCTGAGGCCCCTCTCTAGCTCACATCTGACAGGAGCCACCCTGCGGAGAGATGATCCTATGTGTATCGCGTTCAGGTCTTTCCAGTTCCTGGGACCGCAAGTGGGGACAGAGAATGAGGGCTTGGGGACAGTGCAAAAATGTCTTGCTTGCTTATGCTGGAAGGGTACCAGATGTTGTTACATCCATTGTAAACATTAGTCTCTGATGCCTGTGGGTTCCAGGTTAGGTTAGTGAGTGTTCATAACACACTTTTGTGTTTTAATTCAGCCAAGTTTCAATGTCTAGGGAAAAGATGCTAATGTATCACAAGGGGGCAATACATATGAATGAACACTTCTCTGGTGTTCAGGTTAAAAACAAACCACTGACTATCCGGATGGACAGGTTTCCCAGGACTGTGCTTTGTTGTTGAACAAATTTTTTTTTTTTAAAAAGTCATATATACATCCCAGGAAGCATTACCATGGAAGAGTGAGTTCTGTTCCGAGGAAGAAAACCTACTGTGGGCTGAATATTTTACTTCTCTGGGCACACAGTGGGGTCATTTGATGCTTCTATCTGGAATTGTGATTTTAAACTTGACCTCTGGAGTTTTCCTAAGTGTGGAAGTGGGGCCACTAAGGAAGGTTGCATTCTGCTGCCCTTGGCACAAATCCATGACAGTCTCTGTGTTTGGAAGATCTCCTCTGCAGGAGAGGAGGATGTAGGCATGGACCAGAAAGAAGCATCCTTTACAGAGTGTCATGATGTGATGTGTTAAGTTGTGCCCGGATACAGTGAAGCAAGACTTCAAAGAGTCCAGTTACAAGGCTTGCCAGCTTCTACTTCCCTTTGTGCTATAAGTGATCCAGTTATCCGGTGAAGCATCAGCAAGTGAAATCTAACAGTATCGTCGCCATATTTACAACCATCTACCATAGAACACTGAGAGTATACTAGGAGTGGAGTTTGTCTTGGATAGTCTGAGCCAGAAATAAGACAAGTGTTAGAAAGAAAAGAGGAGACATTTGTTTCTCTACATGTACCAAATGTGGTTTCAGCTCAGTGTCGTGTTCTCAGATAAAGTGCTTCGCGTTAGACAGAACACCTTTGGACACCGCAACTAACACAGTCAAGACGCATTTACATTCCTACCAGGGCATAATATTGTGAACCCTTCCACGGAGACTGCAGAACTCTTGTATTTGTTTTTCTAAAACATCATGCCATCTGCACGCTTAATGAAATAAATCCAGTAGTTGCCATGCTAACACAGGACTTGTCGTGAAGGGCACAGACAGAGCCCAAGGGGAACTTGAGTTATGCACAGTGATGAGAACTGGAAGTAATTTTCCAGCTAATGGCCTGCCAATGACCACTTGGAACGAGTTGGTGCTGTACGTTATGCACCTCATTTGAAAATCCACGGCAAACCAAGATGAATTTTTTATCCTCGCAAACTTCATGATCTTGACTGAATAGGCATCTTCTCAGTTAATCCAGTTAATCTGTCCATGCTCCAAGGATCTCTTCCGGCAGTGCCAAGAGTAAGTCTTTCTCTGGGGAACAGGCCATGTTCATGCCCACTGGCCGGGCAGCGGCTTGCAAGGCTAACGTGTTTATGGAGAACCCTCTGCTGAGGCTGCAAGAAGGGAAGAAGGGTGGGGGGAATATGGTTAGCGGCTTCTTTTATAGTCTGACATACCAACATGTAACAATTATCTTACTTGAACATACCCTAACACCCTTAGGTCAAAGAGAAAGGGCTAGCTGAGACGAGGGTTACTCAACTCAGGATGGATTAGTGGTGACTTGTCATGAAAGATCTTTGTACCAGTTGGCAAAACACAGAAGACGCCCCTTTCAAACATTTCAAGTTTTGCCCCTGGAGGGCAAAACTGGGTCTCTGGACTTGGATTTCAATCCCTTGACAGGATAGCAGGCTAGGAATCCATATCATTTTCTAGAGCTGCATGTATGTACTGGCCCTGAGGCACTATGAGTTTGGAAATGGTGCAAGACTCTGTGTGTGTGTGTGTGTGTGTGTGTGTGTGTCTGTGTGTAAGGATGGTCTCATTCATTAGAAATTCCAAATAAAATCACTAAGGAAATATTGGAAGCAGTATGATTAAGAGCTCCTGAGTTTGCACATTGGGTTTGGGGCTAGAAAGAAGAAGCCATTAGAGATTGGAACTACTGGAACTGTAACCCTGCTTCAGACTTTTGGAATTCTGGGATAGATTTATTTTCTTCATTTTAACTTTGGATTTCCCCATTATTTTATTTGGCTGTTCCACAAAGAGTTCTCCTCGTACAGGTCCTCAATAATTCATCATTATGAGTATACATGAATGCTTTCTCTAAGAACTCAACATTAGTTTTATTTAATCCACAAAATTACTGAGCAACAGCAGGAGTTATTGATGGAAAAGAAGTATTCCTAGGTTTTTGAGTCGAGCTGGCTCTATAAAATACAAGAAGATACACAATTAGCAAGCAAGTGTTTGGTTAAAACTTGTTACTTATGAGAAAAATGCAAAACAAAAGGTCCTCTTGTAAGTGTATTAAATATCAAATAGTAACACACACTTCTGATAAGGCCGGAATGTGAGCAGAATGTTAATACATTGCTCGTGGCATTGTAAACTGGAAAAATAACATCCATCTATTTAAAAATCATTAAAAATTTATATCCTCTGATCTAAGGATCCCATTCCTAGGACTGGACCCAAAGGGAAAATATGAAAAATGAAAGAAGCTCTGAGCAAAAATCTGTAAGCTAGAGGCTGTTTACACTACAGGAAAAGCTGGAGAGGAGCTTATTGTTGAAAATTTAAGTTAAGCAAATCATAGTACAAATTTAAGTTAAGCAAATTATAGTAACTAATAAGATGGCTCATTAAAATCATACTAATTTTGATGATTATATAGCAACAGGATAAGCAGTTATGATATATAATATAGAACATAATATATGCATAAATGAATGGTAAGTGAAAATGGAAAATCTGCTACTCATGTGATTGTTGAAATACTTTGCAGAACAGTAGGAAAAATGAGGCCCACTATGTGCGCACTCCCGAACAAGTTTCACTAATGTATCATGGTAGCTGACATTCACCAGTCCTATCTAGAAAAACGATACTTCATTCTTCACACAGAGATGACACTCCACTGCCATTGAGAGGAGAGAGAGAGACTAACGTGGGGAAAAACATCCAGGTCAGCCTATAGGGAAGCCATACATCCCTGAAGCACAGCATAGATCTCATGGATAATGACACAGCACAATATTCTTGATGCTGTCGTTGCAATCAGATCTGGGAGATGTGTGTCCTTGGAAAAAAGCCAATGAGATAAAATTCAAACAGGAATAATGACAGTTACAGACTGATCCCAGCTGAGTTACTATACATACACCTTTGTGTGGAAATTGCAGTTAGGTATATTATCCAATTAGCTGTGTTGTCTACATGGACTTCCAAGAGCTCATGGGGGCAGATGTGTTAAATTCGTATTTATGGACTTAACCTTAGTCTGTTATACTTAATGCTTTTTGCCTTCACTGTCCAATATTCTTCTCAGGAATAGAAAAAGCCATTCCTATTTCACAAATAAGGAAATCAAAGCCCCGAGAGTTACTAGCCTAAGGTTACCTAGGTTCCAAGTTATTGTTAGAGATAGGCAGTTCTACCCTAGTGAATTAACAGTGTAACAGGTTGAAAATACAAAATACAAGTGCCCAGAGTCTTTCCCACTTCCCCTTTCTTGGTGGGATTCTGTCTTTACCTACAAGCCCAATCAGCATAATGAACGGTGATGGTAGGCAGGGTAGGAAATTGGAGTAGAAATTAATCTATATCAGGATGGATAGAGAGGTGTTCTGATAGACTATGAATATAAAAGGCAGTAGAGGCCACAGACACATTTTCAGGATTGACAAGATGTTGGGATGTGACTTCATCAGCAAAATTCCTGGGAAGAGAAATCGTCAAAGGGGGAAGTACATTGCAGCATAATGCTGCCTTTTACATCTTTCTATGACATTAGGTCAACCTTCATTGTTCGTTAATGCTTCCTGCAGTTAGTGTTGGGTGTCTTTTAGCTAAGTCGCCATGTTGTATTAGGTTCAGGGGAAATAAGAAGTTATTATTTACACAAGCTGGATAACAAAGCACTCAGATTAAAACTCGAACCTAACCTGGGTGTGATGGTCTCCACTTTGAATCCCAGCACTCCAGAGGCAATTGGATCTCTGTGAGTTCAAGGCCAGCCTGGTTTAACAAGTGAGTTGCAGGACAGCCAGGGCTACACAGAGAAGCCTTGTCTCAAAAACCAAAACAAAATGAAAAAGCAAGCAAACAAACAAAAAACCTTGAACCTTCGTCTTTTTATCACATATGTTCCACAGAAGGCTTTTCTGTCCTCACTATAGATTTTTTTTTGGATGTGATAATTTTTTGTGTCTGTGTATATATGTGTATGGGCATGCATATACCACCATGAATGCTTGGAGGTCAGAAGCAATGCCTTAACCTTCCCCTTCAACTTTCTGAGGGCGAAGCCATATCTTATTTGTGTCTTGTTAAAACACTATGCAGTATCAGATATATAGTCTGTGCTTAACATATAGCTGTGAAATTAAGAATGGCATATGTTGGAGAAGACTCATTATTTGCTTGTTTAATCTAGTAATTAAGTTTCATTCTTGGATTCAACCAGATTTGATCCAGAATATGGGCTAAGTAGGGAAGTTTTGCAAACCCAGCAGTCAAGAGCATGAGTTCTGGAAGGCTCTCCATTCACTTCCAAGGTCATCACTTGCCAGCTGTGTAATGCAAAAACCATGACATTTTTCAATCTTTAAAATAGGTCACATAGTCTTTACCTAAATGAGTTGCCGTGACGACAAAATGAGCTCAGAGGAAAGGCACTTTGCATCATGTTTAGGGAATAGGAGATAACGGATGAGTGACAGCTTCTGTTGTTTTATTACTATCACAGGTTCCCAAAGTTCAATGGGAAATCAGAGATACAAGTATCTCCTTGCTCAAGGGCTAGAAAAAGAAAGAAAATGCCTAGATGTCAGGCCATTGTGCCCTCTCCCCACCTGCCGGGCCAAAGCCACTGTACTCTGATTCCGCTCTCCTCTAGATTAGTGCAGACTCAGACAGCCGCCCGATAACGGGAGCTTCTAACACTTCAAAGACAGGAAGTGACTCGCCTGGCAGGCAACAGGCAGCCTGGCAGAGGGCTCAGGACTTAAGTGTTGAGCTTTACCTCCCTTCACCCCAGCAACAGGGGATGAAGGCTTACCATATTTGGAGGAAAGATACTCTGTCAGATAACACCACATCTCATGATCCGAGAGGAGGAAATACAACTTTCCCTTGAGCAGAGGTATTTAGAGTCTTCCATTCAGAAATAAAGGGACGTGTCTTTGGGAAAGAACGCGTCTGTCATGGAAGTCAACTTCGAAGTCTTCGGTGTGGGCCCAAATTGCTTTCATCTGCTTTTGGAATTTACAGCAGGTGGGAGTGAGTGCCCGCGTTGCTTAACCTAACAGCCAGTAGGCAGGTTTACGTTTACCAAGCAGGCACCACAGGCCAACTAAGACTGTGGGGACAAGTGTTTGCTGGAGCGTGAGTGCCATTTTGGAGGTCTTCATCAGCACATGCTCAGACAAGGGCAGGCACACGAATTTGTCCCCACCCTCTGGCTAGAATGCACGGGACTGAGACAAGACCCCAGATCTGCTGTCACCACATAATTATTTCCCAACTGTAAGGAAGAATGCATGTTAGGAAAAGGAAATCTCTGTTTCTGTTGAAGTGAGAAAACAAATTATTCTGTGTAAAAGAATCTTCATTAAACACAAATCATGGAGTGCTGTAGAAGCGGTTTAACCCACAGAAAGCTAGTTCATTTTTCTTTAAACAGTATTAGGCCTTTCACAGTATGGCTGAGTGGCTCTCAGATGAGTACAGTTCTGCCCCAGGGCAGATAACTGGCACTGTCTGCAAGACATTTCTGGTTGCCACTCATGGCGGTTACTACCAGCACCCAGTGAGTCGGGGTCAAGACACCGCTAAACACTTAGGAATGCGTAGGAGAGCGCCCCAACAAAGACGCCTCCAGCTTGAAATGTCAAACGTGCTGAGGTTGGTTCGGCAGACACGGATCTCTGCTTATTTTCTATTCTTGGTTGTGAGCCAAATATATCACTCTCAAAATAGGTCAAGATAAAAACCAACCTAAGTGGGCCTCTTCTCTGCACAGGCAATAAGGCTAATTTCCAACCGCACTCCTCTCTTCTATTCATCATTTTCTCATTTTTATTTGATTTTGTATTCAGTGCAATCAAAACCTTTAAAGCCAAATCACTTCTAACTTCTAGAACCCTCACAGGCATGCCATTATAAGAATCAAGATCGGATGATTTAGGCAGGTATGCTCCATTAATTAATTAGTATGCAGGCAAGAAGTTAGAAGAGGAGGACAAGGGATGGCTTATGGGCCTATAAAACTAAGCTTTGCCATCAGGGCTTCTGGTAGGAGATACCATATGTGGTTTTGGTGATACTGATTTGATTTCTCTCACTCTTTGTCCCCAAAAGACTTAAGAGGGTTACCCTCTGGTTGTGGGAAGGTGGGGGTCAGAATCTCTAACAGGGTGGTGTCAGAATGGCACGGATCTTGCATGAGGAGTAACAATAAAGCTGATGCTATATATAGACACTAGTCTGTAACTTCTCACACGGCCTAGAAATGTATGTGGAAAGCATCATGCTGTGGAGATGAAGATATTTGTGTGAGAGACCAGTGTTCGAGTTGGAAGGTTGGGCAAAGTTAATGGCCTTCAGTAATGTGGGTAGGCCTCAGATTTGATACGTTGTTGTTGTTTTTTCGAGACAGGGTTTCTCTGTGGCTTTGGAGCCTGTCCTGGAATTAGCTCTTGTAGACCAGGCTGGCCTCGAACTCAAAGAGATCTGCCTGCTTCTGCCTCCCGAGTGCTGGGATTAAAGGCGTGCGCCACCAACTGCCCAGCTAGATCTCAGATCTGAATAGACGAAGGATTAAGTAATGGGTCATTCATGTTTTCTGGTGTTTGCTGCTAGGACATTGGTCCTATACTTTTAGTTTTCAAGCTTGTAAATCATGAGACTTCTATTTCCATAATTAAGTGAAAATCATGAGACTTCCGTTTCCATGAAACTTCTGTTTCCATAATAAAGTGAGCCTGCTCCTATACTAAGCCTCTGTCTTATATATATGTTTGTATATTTACGAACACATATGCATGCATATATGGATACATCTATGTCACTGATCATTTCTGTTTCCATGGAGAACTCTGAGTAATATAGTTAATAAACATCATGATGGTAACAATAAACAGTAGCATTAGCCAAGTACTCACTAAGTGCCTAGCATCATACTCAAGAACCTACGTCTGTTTTGCAGGAACCAGGTAAGTAGGCACACTAGCTCCACTCTACAGATGAAAAAAGCCAGCCTTAGAGAAACAGTTGGCCTAGGACAGGCTGCGGCCTTTGCTGCGGCAAAGACATGCTAAGGTGCTTGTTTATTCCAGAACTATTAAGTAGGAAATACACTTACAGAGGAGGGAAGGATTTTGTTGCCAACTCTCATCCCCTGATCCTGGTCTCTATTTTCCTATACAATGTGGTTGACTCCTTGTACGGTAAGAGGAGGAGTGGTTCTGTTGCCTGACTCTGCCGTCCTCGTGGCATCTAGGGAATTCCGAAGGGTTCAGAACTGAGGGAAGGCTCCCGTATTTGAAACTACCAAGAAGGAAAGAATGTGTTGTTTGAGAGCCAAGATTTCTCCTCTTTTCCTCAGTTCTGGACAGGAGGGCAAGTGGGTGAGCAAGGCAGGGTGGGAAGAACTTGCCCACTTACTCTAGTATTACAAGCAGAACTGTTACTCAGTTCTACGGGTCTGAGAAATTAATGTATATTTAGCCAGTTCTAGTTACCCTGCTTGGATTATTCTGTGTACACATGAGGTTACCACAGTGTATCCCATAAATATATAAAGTTACTATGTGTCAAGAAAAGTTTATTGTATGCATTTTTACAAATTTTAAAATCTCTCTGTTGCTCTTTCCCCATGGTGTGTGTGTGTGTGTGTGTGTGTGTGTGTGTGAGAGAGAGAGAGAGAGAGNAGACAGACAGACAGACAGACAGACAGACTGTGGTCATGTGTTAGGGCACATCAACTATATTGTGTGAGACTAGATGAGAGGTCCTTACCTTCCACCTTGCCTGAGACAGATTTCTTGTAGTACACGGCTACACAGGCCAGGCTAGCTCCCTGCCAAACTTCTTGGGTCTCTCCTTTCTGTGTTTCCCACATTGCCATAGTAGCCCTGGAATTACAGCTGTGTACACATCACATCTGGCTTTACCTGGGATTCTGGCCCTCCTGTTGCAGCAGCAAGTACTTTTCTCCTCGCGCCATTGCCTTAGCCTCTACATTTAAAAGCCTGACTATGGAAAACAAACCTAAAGCAAACCTTCTGGAAATCAACCCTGATTCACACAGGTTAAATTGCGTTTCCAGCTTCTGGGGTTTAAAGGCTGACATTTGCACCGCAGGTCTTCCATCATGCCTGCGTGAGACTCACCTGTGTGAGCTTCTCCAAGTTTTTGCTTTGTCTTGCTCTCTCCCCCTGCAGTGGATCAGAATGTCCAGGGGAGAGATTGGAAAGCTATATGTTTAACAAGAGGAGCAGTAATGCTCATGAAGTCGGCTTGGCAGCCATCCACAAAAACACCCACGTCTTTCCCCCAGTATTTAAATAGTAGTTATTTGTCCTTCAGACAGAGAAAAGTGGTATCGACTGTGGGAAAATGTGGTTTATAGCCTTGCTCTTTTCACATAACAGAAATAACCAGAATCCTGGATAGAATGCAAGGCAGTGATCCAGGGCTGGGCTGCAGAGTAGAGCAGGCAGGGGAGGCTTGGAGACCTGCACAAGCTATATCTAACTCACGCGAGGTTCCAGGGACCTGAGCACGTCCTAGCCTTCCAGTAGGTTTATGCTTCCTGCAGGCTTCTGTGAACACATATTCCCCAGGACATTGGCTGAAGTGTCCCACAGTGCTTTGAGGGTGCAGGGCTGGAGGGATTGCAAATTCCTATGCTGACACTCTATTAGAACCTGCTTTGTCCTGTACCCACATGACTTGACAGTATATCTGTCTTCAGGCTAATACTTCATGGTGCTCAGATATTGCTCTGAGCTCCAAATTGGAGGAATTAGGTCCACTCCTTTCAGAGCTGGACCAGAGATTTGAATTTCTGACCATGTTGCCAGGGATGGACGTGTTTATAGCTGCTCTGGACATTGCTATGAACCTCAAGTTCCTTCAGGGAAGAGGTATGTCTCACTCTTCTTGTTCTGTGCTTTGGGCATGGTGGGGAGGGACATCAAGTTATTCTTGACATGTTCGAGAATGAGAGAATGAACACACAAATGAACATGTGAAGACAGCGACACGAGAAAAGTTAGCAGCTCCTTCTTGTTCTTTAACGAGAACTGGAGTAGAGATTTCAATATATGGAGTAAAGTCTATGTGCATTTAAGGTATCCATTGCCTTAGGTCTTTAGGAATTACTTGCCCTGGAAACCAGTAAGAAACCCCCTCTGCTGTATAGCTAGCGTGAACCAGATACCAGCTGACAGCAGTAGATGATTCCCTTGTACCACACAAATACGAAATGATGCATTTTGGGGAGAAAGGACCATCCGGCAGCTGCTCTCCGCAGGGATGCATTTGTACAGCCAATTAGTCTGTGGTAACCCCAGTGACTCCATCCTTCGCACTGGATAGACACAAGTGGCTCAGGTCATTACATTCTGGCAGCCGTTCTAAGAGCCCCAACATCCTTTCAGAGGAAAACAGTCCACTGGTACAAGCAATAATGAACCAAAGAGCACATCCATGTACCTTGAAGTTCAGTCCTGTCTGCCATTGAACTTCCCCTCCTTCTCCACAGCACCGGCCAGCTGGCTGAGAACATTCTAAAGGACTGTTTTCTACTTTCTCTCAATGTCTCTGGACCCCAGCTTACTCCATCACAGAGCACGGAACCCTGCTTGCCTGCCTGTCAACTGTATGAGCAAACCTGCTTTCTTCCTTCCTGCTTGTTTCTTTATTCAGTCATCCATTCTTTGCCTGTTTGCACTATTTAACCTTATTGAATCTCAAGACCTTCCCTGTTGGCCAATCCAACCGCTTCTTCCATGGAAAAGTATTCATACCTAAGATTCTCTTCTTTAGAAAATGAATGTTAGTAAAACAAAAAATTTCTCCAGTTTTTCTAGAGAAAAGAGAAAAACACTCTTCTGCAGGAGTCGACTAGGTAGACTTGGTGTTTCTTCTTTTCAGTGCCTAGAGTCAAGGGAGCTGGAAGAATCTCTTCATGAAACACTGCTCTGCAAATCAAAGTGACAGCAAATGAGGAACATGGGCACACACCCTTGGAGCAGAGGGCACCTCAGCACATGATTCCTTCAGTGTATGATGAACCACAGGACAGCATATCGTCGATCCTGCAGTTCACTAGTGGCCACTAGGACATGGACCACACTCTGAGCAGCAAGGGCAGGGGGCTCCCAACACTTCCGATTTTTGCAGTGATGGATGTGTCCTAACGGTTCTAATACAGTAGACATTAGCTGTGTGTGTTCAACTGGGCACTTGCAACATGAAGAGTGTGTGAAACACCTTTTCTGTGGCTGTGGCCGTGATGGTGTGATTGGGTGTAGTACGTTTGATAAGTGTGAGTGTATGCAGGCACGTGGCTCCTTGCACTTGTATGGAGGTCATGTGAGGCATCATACTCTAGTACCCTCCCTTATATTTTCTTAAGTTCAGTGAGTGTCTCACTGAATCTGGGGCTCAGCGGCTAAACTGGCTGTCCAGACAGCTTCAGAGATCTGCCTGTGTCCTCTTAGCAGAGCACTGGGGATACAGGCAGGTGCACTGCCATGCTTGTCTTTTTATGGAGGTGTTGGGACTTGAACTCACATCGTTGTGTTTGACAGCAAGTTCTCTTAACCTTCCGAACCATCTCTCCAGCCCATGGAAATTACTTTTAGCTTTAATTTTACTTCATGTATGTTTACATGTCCATGTGTGCCAAGCGGCTACAACACTGTACACTCGAACTGAGACAGACAGCCTCAGAAAAGAAAGGAGAACTCCCAAGCTGTCACCCATATTATAAATTGGTTCTTGTCCACACCTGCCTTCTTCCTGTTCTCTTCAGTGTGTCTCAAGGCTTCCCCTCTGCCTTTGTACAAGTTCCCAGAATCACTGTATATACAAAATGGTAATTAAGGAGAACTCTATAAACATTCTGAAGTGCAGAAGATTATCTCGTTTACTCAAACCTCTTGGACTTGGCAAAACCAAGCAAGAAACCTTAGGAGGAATGGATCACTTGTTATGAGCCGTTCTACCATGGAGTCTGTCTGGCAGGATTCTGCAATCAGGATCCAAGGTCACAGTGCTGTGGGTTTTGGTTTTCGGGTCCAGACACAAGGGACAGATGCAAGTAGTGGAAGAAGACAAGAATAGCCCCCCCCCCAAAAAAAAAGGGAAGAAAAAAAGAAAGGAAGGAAGAAAGGAAGAAAAGAAAGAGCACTCAGTATAAACCAAGTTCTCTCCAAATGAGAACACACTGAGGACGGGAAAGGGTTGGGCTGGCTCTGTCTAAACGGGAGTCAGCAGGTTACAGTCTGTGTTACACTTAACGAGATTTGGAGATGTTCCCTGAGCTAGTGAGTACTAATTTCCATTGAGGAAAAAGTTATGAGGCTTGGATGTCTTAATGATAACAGATAATTTCTCTGTGTGGGCAGAGCTACAAAGTGTGTTGCTATGGAACTGTGTGGACTGGGCACTTTCTTTTGTGTACACGGTTTCCCCCTCCGAGAATCTGCTTGGCATGAGTTACAAACTGCTTGGGGACTCTGGTGATTAATTGCTTGAACTGGCTGGTGGCCATCCGCAGGACGGTGCAAATTACCAGTTTCCACGTGGAATTATGAAGCTGAAGGTTTAATGGGAGTTCAGGTAATAGAGCCCAGATGTTTAAGAGTACGATGTTCGAGATTTCACCGCTTTGCAAGGCTGTGGAGTTTAATCATTATTTATTTCTCGCTTAGATATCCCTCTCCTATCTTTACGCAGTCTTGGACCAGTCAAATGCAAAGGCCTTCACCTTGTCATACTGCATCCAGAGAAGCCATTCCTGAGCACATACCTGAAGCCAACAGTTCAGATACAAGCTCCCTGCCTTGTGGTCCAGGCTCTGGAGGTCAGTT